>CM060973.1:86611156-86923656 GCA_030765045.1 Tenodera sinensis | reverse complement strand
GCCCAAGATGGAGACTACAAGTGTCATTTGGTAGCCTTAAAAGGGCTGATGGTTTCATTTGAATCCGCTTGGCGGAGATGTGCGTGGGTGCCGGGTATATCCCTTTGATGGTAGCCGAGCTGACATAGCCATTTGCACAGATTACACGGGAGGGGATCACTTTGTCGGTCGCCCAGGGGTGTCCACCACACCATTCAGGTACCACCCACCTCAGTCCAGCCTCACCTCTACTAACTCAGGCACAGTTGGCGAGCCTTATTATTCATGTTGTTTGTATCCACAGGTCTGCAAGAGAACCTGACAATATTCCTCTTATTTCTAAATATGAACGTAACATTTCAAACTTAAATATTTTTTTATGAATTACCGGCTTTATTTGTGTCTATAGCTCTATCTAAAGTAGCAAATGCAAGCTTCATAACTAACCCCGCAGCGCAACGACGCCAATGCTTACCGCCAGGCCGCTGCGACCCCCACCTCACCCCACCATAGGCAGTGGGGTGCAGTATTGCAAGTTGGAACGTGTTCCAACCGGTATATGTGGTCTTCGTAACCAGGGGCCGGTACTACTCTGAGGCTGAGTGCACCCCGAACCAGCAGGGGAAAATCCCCACGTCGGTACCGGTAATCAAACCCGGGTCTCCTTCAGCGTATCCCGTGTTAAGCAGAAATCTGTCTGTAACAGAAATATTTCAAGGTTCCATGAATTTAGGGTTGAAAAACATGGTAAATTCCATTTATTAAATGGAAACTGTGTTACGCGGACAAGGGAAATCAAATTAGAAAATTTTCAGGCAAAAAGCTACATAAATGAAGGTGCTTTCAATTACAGTGCCAAGGAAGGTGAAGAAAGATGAAGAGGAATGTGTCCCTCAGTTGGAAGAAGGGTGTAGACTAAAAACTTATCGGGATGCTGTCAAAAGTTTAAAGGAACTGCAACAATTGGCCCTATGTCGAAATAACTCGGATATGTTTGGTGTGATTTCTCAAGCCAAAGTATTTGTGCAAGTCGAGGAGCGAAACAGCAATCTATCCAGAAAACTCTCCTTGACTATTGAAAAAACATGAATCCTATATACAGCTATTTTTACTTTGTCTACTGGTAAGTAGAGGAAGTGTTGTTTTCCACCCAAAAATTCGATGTCGAGATTTCACCGGAAATATATGTTTTAAGGCCCCCTGAATCCAACAAAAGCAATTTTACAAAAGGTCCCTGTGTGTGTGCCCGTGTCTCTCAGTATATGGACAGTATAACTCAAAAACGAAAAGTTGGTTAAAAACCAAAGTTAGTATTTAAGTTTAATATATTTCAAGGACGTGACACGAAGATTTTGAAGAAAATAGCCCCACCCTAAACTACCCTTTACATGGAAAATTTTTCGAAAATTTTGATTTTCTTGAAAATGGCTCTAACGATTTTGATTAAAATGTCATATGTTTGAGATATTTTGATGACAAATGAAATGTATATCTTGAATTTTCTGGCTATAGCCCCTGTAGTCGTATTTACTCTGGACGACTTTTGCATAACTGGTAAACCGTTAGAGATAGACCAAATTATACTATATAAAAAATGTAGATCTTGCTAAAATACACAATTTATGTCTCAATAAATGTTCTTGTAGGGTGAACCATTTCGGAGATATTCTTTGTTATGTGTGTGAGTTTCGGAAAAATTAGAACTTTCGTGAAATGGAACATCGTTGTTCATTTTTTTATATGTTAAGTGTGCAAAGAGAATGGAATCTCTAAGGTTTAAAACATTTGACTATCGCACAAAGCCTACTGTGTTCTAATATTCCCCTTGTACCTACAAGGAAATAAACAATAAGATAATTTGTACAAATGTTTATCTCAACTAACACGAAGAAGATATAGGAATAAGAGTTTGTAAGAATGGTTAGTACAAGAGTAGAGAAAGTCATGTGAGTGCAACACATCAGATTTATCTCATTCTGTCCATTTATGCATGTTCATTATTTAATTTTTTATTTGTCTAAAAAGAATGGAAATGTTTGACATGAATACAGGTTTTACTGTATTTGCGAAGTACATATTATTCGTTGGTTGTTTTGCTTCTTGCTTTTTTGAGCAGTTAAATAGAATTAAAGCGCATTTGATGCTATTTCAGAATATAAAAGATCAAGGTTTGAATGCAGACGAACTTGACCTATAAGAAGGGCAGAAGTCGAATAGCTAGCTGTCACTTCAGTCTTCATTACGCGAGTAGGAGTGCCACAGAGCAGTTTGCCCTTCACAAGAACCATCACGCAGTAGCGGACTTTTATGAATGAATAAATAATTTTCACATTTGCCCCTTCGTCATTTGAACTTCCAGACCTGCGGCTAAATGACAACTGAATGAGATTCTGAAAGGGGGAATTGAGCGCGTTGCGTCATACGAGAGTGGTGGTGAAGTTACAGGGCCACCAACCTGAAATCTAGGGGAAATTAAAGTAACTAAAGGCTTCTCAAATTAACATTTTATACACAAAATTATGAAAAAGTTACTAGAAACTAGTAGTAGGGAAGGTTTCATCATTCCACCCAAAAATAAAACATGGAAAGTTCACTTGAAATGCATGTTTTGAGGCTCACTGGATATAAAGACCATTTTAACGACGCCTTGATCTATGGAAGTTGTGTTATGTCTATGTACCTGGCGGGGCACGCCCTGTCCCTTATGGGCTTACACAGGAATAGAATTTTCACTGAATAACCAGTAAACCGTGGGAGAGCGCAACCGTTGCTGCAAGTTATATGTGCCTGAACTGTTCCGTGGCGAGCGTAAAATATGATCTCGCAAGGAAACAGCTCACGGTGTGTGGGTCAGGCGTAAGTCCTGAGCGTATGAATTGCCTTACGCACAATAATCGTACACTTCGTACGTACGAGCCCAATTGATACGATGTCCACGAAATCTTTTAGCTTTTCCCTTTTTCTTTCTTTATTAAAGACGGTTCCATAATTGATTCAATGACTCTTCTTATTTTTAGAGATATTAAACACTATTAGCTCCGAGAAAAGGTGAAATAAACTTTAGGAAAGGTATTTTCTTCATTTAACAAGTTCCGAGAAAGTAAGTTGCAGCATGCAATATAGATATTTTTCATCATAATAAGAATGAACTACAATACACAACTATCAGAGGTGAAACCTACATTTATCAGTTACAATATATTTTTACTCCACACATTATACATTATGCATGGCAGTTTTCTTTTGTATTATGCTATAGAATTTGTCTTGAGTTCCTGGAGAATCTTGTTAATTGTTTCCAATACTCTCTCGATTAATTTAACACCCTCAGACATTCGACCAGACATTTCCAGTTGTCTTAATTCATGTCAGGTAAATGTTTATTGAATAGTGACCGACTATTTGAACTCGATTGGTTTTTGTTTGAATTGCGTTCAAAATTTTCCTTATGTACTTTACTATTACACTGTTTTTCAAAATAGTAGTTTTTAGTTCGTAATAATCTGAAAATTCAACTAAATCATTTATTATCACACTTCGTGAGCGAGTTGTTTCAGATATTGCGTATGAATCGTTTGACACATACAATTCTTCAGTGTGTCTGCTGAACAGACTCGGAATGGTGGAGTTCCGATGCACGGAACTGTACAACGAGAATAGGGGCTGAGTCTTACGTCACACTGTATGCCATCCACATAGTCAACTGCAGTCGCAGTATTAGGGCTCGCTCCTCCGCGTTCTAATAAGTAATCAGTATAAACTCTCAGTTGAACAGCGTAACAATGAAATAAAAAAGAACAACTCTCCCATTTTGAGCGGATTGAATGTTTTCTAGGAAAACAGGCACTTGCTTTTCATGGTCTAAATAAGAATGAAGAATCTTGAAACAAATGCAATTATACTGAACAGTTGAAATACCCTTGGTTTGACCATTTACCCTACAACTTTTAAACTTAGGTTACACTCGTCCAATAGCGTTGTGTTTCTTTGGAGACATTTAAGAAGATTACTTAATATACTTAAACAAAGGCTTAATTAAAATTATTGGGATACTATAAAAACACAAAATAAATAAAAACGCCGAGAAGATACTATGCAAAAGCACTGTTGAACAACCACAAATACTACAGGAAGAACAGCCAGTAGGGAAAGAGACGATAAAACGAAAACAGAAATCAATAAACGTATAGATAAAGCTTGGAAAGTGTTCCGGGTAGTTAAATCTATACTCCTGGACAAATCACTAAACAAAAAACTCAGAATCGAAGTGCTACACACGTGTGTCTTTCAGTATTCTCTGTATGTCAGACTTGGTCTCTAACAAACAAACGAAAGATCTTTACTAGAGATCTGTCAAACAAAAATTCTCCACATTTCACAACGTGATAGACTGTCATATAAGACTCCAGGAATGTATCAACACTTCTGGTGTTACCAGTCGTGTAATATCTATAAAATTCTTCGAGCTGTCGGCCATATTTAACTCCATGGCCATCATAAAATGAGCAAAATCATGGCTTTCTTTGAAGTATTCCTATCCAACCTGTGCTCACTCGTAGGCCCTTGTCCCTATCAAAATTATTCGGCTGTAATTTAATTTCAATTGCATCTTCTACGAGTCTGTCTTAATGTCAGTAAAACCGCGACCTCATCAAATACAATTTTGTGATCATTATTTACACTATGCTGTGCTATTGCTGATTTTTCTGGTTGTGGTAGTCGTAGACTGAGTTTATATTCCTTACGTCTTTCTTCAATCTACGACCTGTTTGTCATTGGGGTATAATTAAATAATCATTCGTACGTTGAAACAGTTGCAGAACGTAACGGCGCGGTTCCTGTTAAGTGGACGCCAGTGGCGTGAGTGAACTTTGTTCTGCCTGAAAGAGAAGAGCTATCTGTGGAAGCTGTCAGGTCTGAACTATCGCATGTAGCCCGTGATAAAAGACAATATCAGTGTTTGAATATTTTCCATTTTACTTACAGGGCCTTTATTTTCCATGGAATAAACTACACTTGTAATGCTGCCCTTGTCTTAACATTACGGATTACGGATTCTAAATTGCCGTAATGTTTCATTGGCATTTTTTGTATTTTATTATTAATTTTAGTTATTCTTATATTCCTATTATCATCATTTCGTTACATTATTGCTCCGAGACAGGTGTCTGACACTAGGTACAGCCTTCTAAGTCCTGTAATGGGGGGGGGGTTAAACAATTGAAGCAGAAATTAACCATAAAAACAGGGAACTGTCTTTTGTGATTCTATTTAGAAGAGAAATAAAGTGACAAAGAGCAACTGGGCATATTTTGAATCAATATACTAATTTTAAGAGTTATTAATAAAAGTGTAAGTGAAATGCAGTGTTTCCAAAAATTACTGCTTATAATGCTGTCTAACCACCTCACCACGTGAGTCTTCCCCTCTAGCAATGCGGTCTTTACCACTAGGTTTCCCTCATTTATTCATTCATTGTAAATAAAACATAATTGTTGGACAGCCCTGTATTGTTAAGTTCACATCGCTCCATTGGATGTACGTCCTCACGTGCGTCCTTCTTCTTCTTTATTTTTTTGCTCATTTCCATTTTGTTTCAACATTATCCATTGTTAAGGCGTCTGGTATGCGAAGCAGGTCCCGCTGTACTTCCGTCGCTCGCAGACTCCTAGCATGACGTCACGTATAGCAGGCCTTGCTCGCGGCGAAATTCGGCAGCCACGCGAAATTCCACAGCAAAAACTGACAATCATACCACGCTTTCTGTTACACAGCTGCAAAGGATTCCTTTTTTACTTTCTCTGCTACGTATAGTAAAGTAGGGGAAGTATTGTATTCCATCCAAAAATTCTATGCTGAGATTTCACAGGAAATACATGTTTTGAGGCCCCCTGAATCGAAAGAATTCTGTGGACAGCATAACTCAAAAGCGAAAAGTCGGATAAAAACCAAAGGTGGTACTTAAGTTTAATGTCTTTTAAGGATGCGACATGAAAATTTTGAAGAAAATAGCCCCACCCTAAACTAACCTTTACATGGAAAGCTTTTCGAAAATTTTTATTTTCTTGAAAATACCTCTAACGATTTTAATTAAAATGCCATATGTTTGAGATATTTTTATGACAAATCAAATAGATATCTTGAATTTTCTGGCTATAGCATATGTAGTCCTGTTTTCTCTGGATGGTTTTTGCATAACTGGTAAACCATTAGAGATAGAGCAAATCTTACACTACAAAAAATATATATCTTGCTAAAACACACAATTTATGTCTCAATAAATTTTCTTTTAGGGTGAACCATTTCGGAGATATTGCTTGCTATTTGTGTGAGTTTTGGAGCACTTATACTTCTGTCAAATGGAACATCGTTGTCCATTTTTACTTTCTCTACTGGTAAGTAGGGGAAGTATTGTATTTCACCCAAAAATTGGATGTCGATATATCACCGGAAATATGTTTTGAGACTCCCTGCATAAAAAAAAGCATTTTTAGAAAAAGACCAGCGCGCGCGCGTGTGTGTCAGTCTGTGGACAGCATAACTCAAAAACCAAAAGTCGGTTAAAAACTAAAGTTGGTATGTTAGTTTAATGTCTTTCAACAATGCGACACAAAGATTTTGCAGAAAATAACCCCACCCAAAACTATCCTTTACATGGCAAATTTTTCAAAAATTTTGATTTTCTTGAAAATGGCTCTAACGAATTTCATTAAAATGTCATATGTTTAAGACATTTGTGTGAGAAATGAAATGTATAAGTACAATTTTCTGGCTATAGCCCCTGAAGTCATGTTTACTCTGGATGACTTTTGAATAACTCGTAAACCATAACAAAATCTTACTATACAAAATATGTAGATCTTGCTAAAATACACAATTTATGTACCAATAATTTTTTTTTGTAGAGTGAACTATTTCGGAGATATTTCTTGCTATTTGTGTGAGTTTTGGAGAACATTCTTCCGTCAAACAGAACATCGCTATTCATTTTCTATATGTTAAGTGTGCAAAGAGAAAGGACCTTTAAAAGATTTGACTATCGCACAAAGCCTACTGTATTCTAATATTCCCCTTGTACCTACAAGGAAATAAGCAATAAGATAATTTGTACAAATGTTTATCTGAACTAACACGAAGAAGATATGGGAATAAGAGTTTGTAAGAATGGTTAGTAGAAGAGTAAAGAAAGCCATGTGAGTGCAACACATAGATTTCTTTTTATATTCAACTATTCATATTTCAGGAAAATGTCGATATTTTCTATTCGCTTTTCTCAACAAGACATTAAATGTATTTGTCCTATAGAAAACTACAAAGCAATTCACAGGAGACAGAAGCAATTGTCGACAAACGCCTGACAAGCGTCAAAATGTCTGTGTATGTGTGTGTGTAGGGGGGAGGGGTTACAGCCGAGCATGGCATCACAACAACATCAACCAAACTATAATTTGTTACGAATTGACAGTTATTGTTTGGATATCAATCAATATTCCTTTCCCCCACAGCCCACTTTTCCATTTTCATCTCGCTGTTGGGGCTAATTTATTCCCTTGACATGATCGATAATAATCGAAGTAGGTACATTCCAAAGGAGAATGTCATTCATTTGCTTAGCTTCTTAACGTAATGTAGCTTTCGAGCTGAAAACGTAATAAACATTACAATTACTTTCTCTGAAATCCTAGAACACGTGTTTTGAGATCCAGTGAGTGTAAAAACATGTTAGAAGAGGTTCGCTCGTGTGTTTGTGTGCATGTGTGTGTGTGTGTGTGTGTGTGTGTGTGTGTGTTCTATATAGATTAACCTTTAGTACCTGGGTGACCGAGCTTCGCTCGGCGATTTTCGCCTCTGTTTTTTGTGAATTTTTTTTTTTTTTTTTTTTTTTTTGTAATATATTGCATTTATATTTCAATCATAGAAAATTATATGAATTGTATCTTGAAGGGCAAACAGGGGATATATGAATGTGCTACGTAAAAGAAAAGCGAGTAGAAAGCCATTTGAAAGTAATATATTGTGTAGTAAAACTTATCATAAAAACTTTCTTCAAGGAAAAATACATATACGTGCCGAATTTCGCGGTGATATGATATGAATTGTTTAAAGAAAAGTGATTAGAGAAAGATGTGAATGTGTTACCTAAAAGTAAGTAGAGAAACCACTGTGAATGTAATATGCGCATTTCTATTTCAAACATACAGAAAATTGTATGACATTTGTAGAAGAGTGAGCAGAGAAAGAGAGGTGAATGTGTTACCTAAAATTGAGAGGGGAAAAAGAGGGTGAATGTAATAGTATTTCCATTTCAAACATCAGAACATGGTATGACCTATTTTAAAAGCGAGGATAAAAACATTTTTTGTGTAAAAAAACGTTTGTTTTATGGAAAATTGTTTATAGAAGAGTGGGTAGAGAAAGAGATGTGAAAGATGTGAATGTGTTACCTAAAGCGAGAAGAGAAAACAGTATGAATATAATATGTAGCATTTCTGTTCCAAACACACAGAAAATTGTATTAATTTAAACGTGGGGATAAAATGTTTTTTGGTGTAAAATCACGTTTTTTATGGAAAATTGTTTATAGAAGAGTGAGTAGAGAAAGCGATGTGAATGTGTTTGCTAAAAGCAAGTAGAGAAACCACTGTGAATGTAATATGCAGCATTTCTACTTCAAACATACAGAAAGTTGTATGATTTCTTTGCCGAAGAGTGAGTAGAGAAACAGTGTGAATTGTGTTACTTAAAAGTAAGAAGAGAAAGCAGTGTGAATGTAACAGTATTTCTATTCCAAACACACAGAACATAAAAGCGGAGATAAAGATGTTCTTTGGTGTAAAATCAGGTTTTTTATGGAAAATTGCTTATAGAGGAGTGGGTAGAGAAAGAGATGTTAATGTGTTACCTAAAAGTGAGTAGAGAAAACACTGTGAAAGTAATATGCATGTATACAAAAATTTAACCAAACCTTTAGAGCCGTTTCTGAAATACCGGGAATATATATACAAGAATTGCTCTGTGGAAGCGGGAATAAAAGATCTGATGTGTTGCACTCACATGACTTTCTCTACTCTTGTACTAACCATTCTTACAAACTCTTATTCCTATATCTTCCTCGTGTTAGTTAAAATAAATATTTGTACAAATTATCTTATTATTTATTTTCTTGTAGGTACAGGGAGGATATTAGAATACAGTAGGCTTTGTGCGATAGTCAAATCTTTTAAAGCTTTGAGATTCCGTTCTCTTTGTACACGTAACATAAAAAAATGAACAACGATGACCCATTTCACGAAAGTTGCAAGTTTTCCGAAACTCACACACATAACAAGGTATATCTCCGAAATGGTTCACCCTACAAGAAAATTTATTGAGACATATATTGTGTATTTCACCAACATCTGCGTCGGTCTGGGTGGCTCAGTTGGTTAGACGCTGGCCTACTGTTCCCAAGGTCGCGGGTTCAAACCCGGCCCAGGCCGATGGTTTTTAAGTGTGCTTAAAAACGACAGCTCCATGTCAGTAGATTTACTGGCATGTAAAAGAACTCCTGCGGGACAAAATTCCGGCACACCGGCGACGCTGATGTGATCCTGGCAATTGACAGCGTCGTTAAACAGCAAAATAATTTAATTTAACCAACATCTGCATTTTTTGTATAGTATAATTTGGTCTATCTCTAACGGTTTACCAGTTATGCAAAAGTCGTCCAGACTAAATACGACTATAGGGGCTATAGCCAGAAAATTCAAGATATACATTTCATTTGTCATAAAAATATCTCAAACATATGACATTTTAATCAAAATCGTTAGAGCCATTTTCAAGAAAATCAAAATTTTCGAAAAATGTTCCATGTAAAGGGTAGTTTAGGGTGGGGCTATTTTCTTCAAAATCTTCGTGTCACATCCTTGAACGACATTAAACTTAAATACCAACTTTGGTTTTTAACCGACTTTTCGTTTTTGAGCTATGCTGTCCACAGACTGACAGACTGACAGACTGACAGACACAGACACACACACGGACCTTTTTCTAAAAATGCTTTTTTTGGATTCAGGGGGCCTCAAAACATGTATTTCCGGTGAAATCTCGACTTCGAATTTTCGGGTGGAATACAATACTTCCCCTACTTACCAGTAGAGAAAGTAAAAATGTTATTTTTTATGTAAAATCGCGCTTTTTCGGGAATTACACCTATATAGATGAACTTAAAAAGCAAAACCCTATCTGAATACAAAATTTGATGGAAATCGTTAGAGCCGTTTCCAAGTTGCTCGGAATAAATATATATACAAGAATTGCTCGTTTAAATATATAAGATATAGAACATGTTTCACAAATTTTGATTTCTTTAAAAAAATGGCTCTAACGATTTTGATTACAATACCACATGTTTAAGATATTTCATACAGCGTATACGTTGTGTTTTGTGGCATTAGCCTCTGATATCCTCATACCTCTAACATTTACATAACAGGTAAACCGTAAGATAGACAACTCACTCTAATTATGTAGCATTTCCGATATTCTTTGTTATTGGACTTAAAGTTCAAATGCTTACACTTTGATTTGTTGGGAAGTCGCTGTTCATTTTCTCGTGATCATGGCAAGAGTATGTATTTTCAAATACAACCCCTAGTGTCACTATCTTAAAAAATCTGATGTGTTGCACTCACATGACTTTCTCTACTCTTGTACTAACCATTCTTACAAACTCTTATTCCTATATCTTCTTCGTGTTAGTTGAGATAAACATTTGTACAAATTATCTTATTGCTTATTTCCTTGTAGGTACAAGGGGAGTATGGGAATACAGTAGGCTTTGCGCGATAGTCAAATCTTTTAAAGCTTTGAGATTCCGTTCTCTTTGCACGCCTAAGATATAAAGAAATGAATAACGATCTTCCACACAAATAAAAAGGAATATCTCCGAAATGGTTCACTCTGCAAAAAAAATTATTTAGATATAAATTGTGTGTTTTAGCGAGATCTATATTTTAATACAGCAAGATTTGGTCTATCTCTTACGGTTTACCAGTTATGCAAAAGTCATCCAGAGTAAACATGACTTCATAGGCTATAGCCCGAAAATTCAAAATATACATTTCATTTGTCATACAAATATCTTAAGCATATGTCATTTTAATCAAAATTCTTGGAGTTATTTTCAAGAAAATTAACATTTTCGAAAAATTTTCCATGTAAAAGGTAGTTTATCGTGGAGCAATTTTCTTCAAAATATTTGTTTCGCATCCTTGAAAGATATTAAACTTAAATACCATCTTTGGTTTTTAACCGAATTTTCGTTTTTAAGTTATGCTGTCCACAAACACACAGGCCTTTCTCTAAATTTTTTTTTTTTTTTTTTTTTTTTTTTTTTTTTTTTTTTTTTAAATTCAGGGGGCCTCAGAACATATATTTCCTGTAAATTCTCGACATTGAAATCATGAGTCGAACATAGTACTTCCCCTATTTACTATACGTAGTAGGGAAACTAAAAATCTAATCAGGGTTTTACCTTCTGTATCGAACAACGAAGCGATTATCTGGATTAAGCACAAACAGATAGAACTGTAAACTTTATTGGAGCAGTTTGTAAAAGAGTGAGTAGAGAATGTAACGTGAGTGCACCACGTGGGATTCCTAATACTTGATTCCCATGTGCAGCACAAATTTGCTTGACGTCATGGAAGGCAGATATAATGATTGTAAAAGAGTGAGTAGAGAATGTAACGTGAGTGCACCACGTGGGATTCCTAATACTTGATTCCCATGTGCAGCACAAATTTGCTTGACGCCAGGGAAGGCAGATATAATGATTGTAAAAGAGTGAGTAGAGAATGTAACGTGAGTGCACCACGTGGGATTCCTAATACTTGATTCCCATGAGCAGCACAAATTTGCTTGACGTCATGGAAGGCAGATATAGGTAATGATTGTAAAAGAGTGAGTAGAGAATGTAAGGTGAGTGCACCACGTGGGATTCCTAATACTTGATTCCCATGTGCAGCACAAATTTGCTTGACGTCATGGAAGGCAGATATAATGATTGTAAAAGAGTGAGTAGAGAATGTAAGGTGAGTGCACCACGTGGGATTCCTAATACTTGATTCCCATGTGCAGCACAAATTTGCTTGACGTCATGGAAGGCAGATATAATGATTGTAAAAGAGTGAGTAGAGAATGTAAGGTGAGTGCACCACGTGGGATTCCTAATACTTGATTCCCATGTGCAGCACAAATTTGCTTGACGTCATGGAAGGCAGATATAATGATTGTAAAAGAGTGAGTAGAGAATGTAAGGTGAGTGCACCACGTGGGATTCCTAATACTTGATTCCCATGTGCAGCACAAATTTGCTTGACGTCATGGAAGGCAGATATAATGATTGTAAAAGAGTGAGTAGAGAATGTAAGGTGAGTGCACCACGTGGGATTCCTAATACTTGATTCCCATGTGCAGCACAAATTTGCTTGACGTCATGGAAGGCAGATATAATGATTGTAAAAGAGTGAGTAGAGAATGTAAGGTGAGTGCACCACGTGGGATTCCTAATACTTGATTCCCATGAGCAGCACAAATTTGCTTGACGCCATGGAAGGCAGATAGATATAATGATTGTAAAAGAGCGTGGTTGCAGTAATGAACATGTGCATGATGATAAGCTGGAGCGTCCCCTGATGACCTCAGCCGCAACAATTAGAACCCTCCGCACAATTGATTATTGTGACGAAGTGTGGAGCGACTGAATGAAACCGCGCGAGTCCCATACAAAGGGGGACGCTTCGATTTCCAATGTACCGCACACCGTACGTGGTTTGCGCTCGGGGCCTTTCTTTATCAGATATGGCCGACCAGTGGTATTTACATATTGCTATCGACTGCTGACGTCACCTTTTTAAGGGCACCCATAACTGCTTTCTCTATTGCATTCCAGTCAAAAATTAGATACGGATATTTCACTGGAAACAAATGATTTGACACTACCTGCATCAGGGGAAAAGTTAGAAAAAGGTCTGTGTGTGAATATGTGAATAGCATAAGTCAATTACGAAAAGTCATCGTAACAAAACGGGAATTCTAGAAATTGCACTCCTGACACCAGTTTGACAAAATGACAAAATCCAGTCCGGTTATTTCCTTTCAGTATTATAACTCAAAAACGAAAAGTCTTTTAAAAACCAAAGTTGGTATTTAAGTTTAATGTCTTTCAAGGATGCGACACGAAGATTTTGATGAAAATTCCTCCACCCTGAACTACCCTTTACATGTAAAATTTTTTGAAAATTTTGATTTTCTTGAAAATGGCTCTAACAATTTTGATTAAGATACTAAGACACTTTGACAAATTAAATGTATATCTTGAATTTTCTGGCTATAGCCTATGTAGTCCAATGTACTCTGGATGAGTTTTGTTTAACCATTTTGTTTAACCCTTAGAGATAGACAAAATCTTACTATACAAAAAATGTAGATCTTGCTAAAATACACAATTTATGTCTAAATAATTGTTTGTAGAGTGAACCATTTCGGAGATATTCCTTGTTATGCGTGTGAGTTTTGGAAAACTACTGTCAAATGGAACATCGATATTTATTACTTTCTCGACTACGTATAGTAAAGTAGAGGAAGTATTGTATTCCAACCACAAATTCCATGTCGAGATTTCACCGGAAACATGTTTTGAGGCCCTCTGAATCCAAAAAATCATTTTTAGAAAAAGGTCGGTGTGTGTGTGTGTGTGTGTGTGTGTGTGTGTGTGTGTGTGTGTGTGTGTGTGTGTGTGTGTGTGTGTGTGTGTCTGCCAATCTGTAGACAATTCCAAAACGAAAAGTTGTTTACAAACCAAAGTTGGTATTTAAGTTTAATGTCTTTCAAAGATGCGACACAAAGATTTTGAAGAAAATTACTGCAGCCTAAAGTACCCTGTACACGCAAAATTGTTCGAAAATGTTGATTTTCTTGAAAATGGCTCTAAAGATTTTGATTAAATTGCCCTATGTTTGAGATATTTTTATAACAAAGGAAATGTATGTCTTGAATTTTCTGGCTCTAGCCGTTGAAGTCCTGTTTACTCTGGATGGCTTTGGAATAACTCGTAAACCGTAAAACATAGACAAAATCTCACACTACAAAAAATTTAGATCTTGCTAAAATATACAATGTATGTCCAAATAAATTTTTTTGTACAGTGGACCATTTCGGAGATATTCCTTGTTATTTGTGTGAGTTTTGAAGAATTAAGATTATTTTTGCAATGTTTATCTCAACTAACACGAAGAAGATATAAGAATAAGAGTTTGTAAGAATGGCTAGCACAAGAGTAGGGAAAGTCATGTGAGTGCAACCTGTCAGATTTTTGAGATCTGCTCTTCAAGACATTAACATACGCACACAATTTGGTCGTTTAAGGATAGCTAAGTCCAGCAGAAGAAACTTACCCATCCTGCAGTGAGAGAAGCTCTGAATTTGCAGAACAGCTGGTATAGAGGGGACTGACTGGAATTTCAATGTGTAGGTGCCTCATCTAGACTAGTAGCAGTATATTTAAGGATTATACATTTGTGGACTCGCCCACCGCTGGTCTAATCTGCTGATGACATCTGCTGGTTCCTGGAATGGGAGTCGGGAATCATGGCGCCGTGACGTCCTCACTCTAATTACAGTGTGGGCACTGAACCCGGGTCTCTTATATGCACTTTATAACACTTAGTTTAATAACAATAAATAAATAAACCCATAAATAAATAAATAAATAATAATAATTTTATTTATTCATTCATTTATTTATTTATTTATTTATTTATTTATTTATTTATTTATTTATTTATTTATTTATTTATTTATTTATTTATTTATTTATTTATTTATTTATTTATTTATTTATTTATTTATCAACAGGTTTACAATGTGAGATCACATCTTCCTGTATCCAAAGTGTTTAAGTGCGTATCTTCTTCCTCCATTCTTCCCTTATTTCCCAATCCCGCTCTTCTAAATTCTTCTCCTTCATACTACTGCTTATATCATGTATCCAGGTTTTCCGCGGTCTTCCCCTCTTTCCTCTCCCTGGTGGAATCCATTCCAAAACTTGTCTCGGCAATCTTGTTTCCATCATTCTACGTGCATGACCATACCATTCCAATTGTTTGTATTTTACAAAATCTAATAATGTATCATTAACATTCATTTTTTGTCTAATAGTTGTATTTCTAATTTTCTCTAACTTAGAATGCCTAGTGGATCTTCTAAAACAATCCATTTCAGTAGAAAGCAATTTTAATTTCAGGTTTGTGTTTAGGTGCCGTGTTTCCGCTCCATAAGTTATAGTGCTTCTTATTATAGATTTGTAATAATAATTATTATTATGATGATTATTATGACTATTATTATTATTATTATTATTATTATTATTATTATTATTATTATTATTATTATTATTATTATTATTATTATTATTATTATTATTATTATTATTATTATTATTATTGTTATTATTATTGTTATTATTATTGTTATTATTATTATTATTATTATTATTATTATTATTATTATTATTATTATTATTATTATTATTATTGTTGTTGTTATTATTAGTATTATTATTATTATTATTATTATTATTATTATTATTATTATTATTATTATTATTATTATTATTATTATTATTATTATTATTATTATTATTATTATTATTATTATTATTATTATTATTATTATTATTATTATTATTATTATTATTATTATTATTATTATTATTATTATTATTATTATTATTAACTAGGGTTAGGATGTTTAAACATCTCATATTTTCATCGAGTAACTAGTTTACCCAAAAATGAATGATTTAATCTGGGCGTTTCTGGTAATATTTGGAATGATATAATTCACGTAGTTGCATATTTAAGATCACCAGTAAGCGAATTGGTTTCCAAAAAACACACATACACACACACACACAGACACACAGACACACAGACACACACACACAGACACACACACAGACACAGACACACGCGCGCGCACGCGCGCGCACGCGCACGCACACGCACACACACATAGTTCAGTTTTAAAATTATATGTATGTAATACAGAGGCGAGATGACAGACGACAAAAATAAAAAATATGACGTGTTACACTCACATGACTTTCTCTACTCTTGTACCAACCATTCTTCCAAACTCTTATTCCTATATCTTCTTCGTGTTAGTTAAGATAAACATTTGTACAACTTGTCCCTTATCTCCTTGTAGGTACAAGGGGAATATTAGAATACAGTAGGCTTTGTGCGATAGTCAAAGGTTTTAAAGCTTTGGGATTCTGTTGTCTTTGCACACTTAACATATAAAAAAATGAACAACGATGATCCATTTCACGAAAATTCTAAGTTTTCCGAAACTCACACATAACTAGGAATAGCTCCGAAATGGTTCACCCTACAAGAACATTTATTGAGACATAAATTGTGTATTTTAGCAAGATCTACATTTTTTGTATAGTATGATTTGGTCTATCTCTAACGGTTCACCAGTTATGCAAAAGTCGTCCAGAGTAAATGCGACTACAGGGGCTATAGCCAGAAAATTCAAGATATACATTTCATTTGTCATAAAAATATCTCAAACATATGGCATTGTAATCAAAATCGTTAGAGCCATTTTCAAGAAAATCAAAACTTTCGAATAATCTTCCATGTAAAGGGTAGTTTAGGGTGGGGCTAGTTTCTTCAAAATCTTTGTGTCGCATTCTTGAACGACATTAAACTTAAATAACAACTTTGGTTTTTAACCGAGTTTTCGTTTTTGAGTTATGGTGTCCACAAACTGACTTCCCATACTTCCCATACTTACCAGTAGAGAAAATAAAAACTGTAAAAATGTTTTTCCTATTCTGAAGCGTGAACCTCTGATCATATCAGACAAATGACGTCATAAACCGTTATTCCGTTTACATATCAGGAAAGTTGTATTACTAACCCAGTAGAATGGTTTCAGTTACTACTCTTTGGCCAGATAGGAGCTTTGAATTTTTGAACGGTGTTTAGAAACAACAGAAGGCTCTTAAAAGGTTTGAGGGTGAGCGTGCTTAAACTGCGTTTAATGTTGTGGAAAATAGCAAGCAGTGAAATCACTGCCCCCTCGCCCCTTCACCCCCTGTCATCATACGTGACATTTAATTGTTCACATTTCCGGCGTAATTTATCATGAAATGTATCGTCCATTAATTTGTCTGCATGATTAACGGACCTAGATTTATTCTGTCGGTAACAATATATGCGATAGCAGCGTGCACTTCCATGTTGATAATAATTGTATACATACATCTTCGTGAAAATTACGACTGCACAAGGAACTATAAAAGAGCAATGAAAACATCCATCACTGGAAGGACCGCATTTATTATATTGTTAAACACATATCATTCGTAACGCACTAAAACAATATTAACATGCTAAAATTAACTGCAGCTCTGTTATCCAATATTAATACTGTATCATAATTTATTTTATGTCAAACATTTACAAACATAACTGTCCAAAGCATATTTAAACAAGTAAATTCTAATATCCCACATTTACATATGTATAAAATACTATATGTTTCAGATACCGTGATGGACAGACTATATAAAAATGTAAGTCGTTAATTTTCTAAATATTTTCTCTTCTTTTTTTCGTTAACCATTTCCGAGATATTTCTTGTTATTGCTTTGTAATTTGCAATAGTTATACTTCTAGTCAATGCGAAGTCGTTATTGCTTTTCTGCCTTTCTCTCTCACTCTATCTCCCTCATATACATATTAAATACATTAATAAATTATGCGGATCAGATTTCTAGATATTTTTTTACTTTCTCTACTAGTAAGTAGAGGAAGTATTGTATTCCGCCTAAAAAATCAATATCGAAATTTCACCGGAAATATATATTTTGAATTCAAAAAAGCATTTTTAGAAAAAATTCCGTTTGTGTCAGTCTGTGGCCAGCATAACTCAAAAACGAAAAGTCCGTTAAAAACCAAAGTTGGTATTTAAGTTTAACGTCTTTCAAGGATGCGACACAAAGATTTTGAGGAAAATAGTCCCACCCTAAACTACCCTTTGCGTACAACATTTTTCGAAAATTTCGATTTTCTTGAAAATGGCTCTATTTTCACTAAAATGACATGTTTAAGATATTGTTATGACAACTAAAATGTATATTTTAAATTTTATAGCTATAGCCTATGACTACATGGGCTGTAGCCAGAAAATTCAAAATACACATTTTATTTGTCATACAAATATCTTAAACACACGACATTTTAGTAAAAATCATTAGAGTTATGTTCAAGAAAATCAAAATTTTCTAAACATTTTCTATGTAAAGGATGGGACTACCTTCTTGAAAATCTTCGTGCCCGCATCCTTTAAAGATATTAATTTTAAATATCGACTTTGGTTTTTAACCGACTTTTCATTTTTGAATTATGCTGTCCACAGATTGATCGACAGATTGACACTCACACGGACTTTTTTTAAAAATTCCTTTTTTGGATTCAGGGGGCCTCAAAACATATACTTCCGATGAAATGACGACAGCGAATTTTTGGGTGGAATACAAAGAGAAGTAGAAGGTTGGAATTTCAAATTGATAAAGGAACAAATACAAATGCGAGTGGTGATTCAAGACAGAGTCTATACACACGATAATATCTGGAACAGAGACTATCAATAAACTCAGGCTGCATATTAGAAATATCGATTTGTGTAAACCACGCTGCAATACGATGTACAAATATTCTACTCTCCCAATGCGGCCAAGCATTTTTTCCACGTGTGTACCTCCAAGAAAATATGTCAGAGTTCAACGTCAACTAACGAATCGAGTAGACTCGAAGCAAAAAGGAAATACTGTGTCCATAGGGTGCGGTAGAGCGGGTTGTCTACTTGATAGGAAGGAAATGGGGAAGCGGCGCCCTTAGGGGATGCAATGGGACTCCCTGAACTGAAACTAATTCACGGTTTCCTGCGACTTCAACCCCACCAGGGAAAGGAACATATTTCTTGAGTTGATGTTAAGTTTACACGCGGAAAAGATAACGCTAACTTTGGTTTCGTGCAAATGGCAGTGTTCCCTTCTGTTCTAGCAAGTGGGGACAACTGGGGGAAGCTGGTGATCCACAAATTGTGGGGTTTCTTCTGGAATAGATGCGCTAGAGAACGGGGTAAACACATTTCTCACTGCGAGGGATGAAAAAGTTAGTCTCTCCTTCAGGAGGTCTGTATTGGGATATGACCCTATGACGAAGGCAGATAGCTTCAAGTGCTATGACGTATTGAACTAAGAGCAAGTCTATGAGTTCGGGTGACGTCAGGTGAGATCCGCGGCACTGTAAGTACCGAACTGGAGTTTCAGTCAAGTGTATCTTCTTCATGGGAATATGAAAATACATAGGCTTAAGCGATAGTAAAACTTTTTAATATGATGTCTTTGCATGACTAACACATAAACAAGCGAATAACGTATTGCTATAACATTCTAGAAAATTCATGCTATTAACAAGGAATAGCTCGGAAACTTTTACTACACACAAAAAAGTATTTGTTATAAACTATGACGATATTTACATGTTTTATGCAGTAAACTTTGTCTACTTCTTACATTTTATGAATTTCTCAAACTACCATTTACACGAAAAACGTTTGGAAACGTTTCATTTTCTGAAAAATTGCTCTAACGATTTTGATTAAAACACCACATATTTAAGAAATTTTTATGACACATGAAATGTCTATAGCTAAATAACGGTAACAGATACATAATATCTTACTAAACAAAAACACCAATATTTTAAAAAGCACAATTAAAATCAAATTCATTTCTGTTGCGAGCTGTTGTTTGTTATTTGTCTGAATGTTCTAATACTTATAGCAATACTTATACTTTTCTCAAATATTGTAAGCTTATTCATTTTTCTCTCTTGTCCATGTAAATAAAACAGAATTTCAAATCCATCACATAGCGAACAGCCCTTAAAACATTTGACTATCACTTAAAGTCTACTGTATTCCCATATTCCCCTTGCACCTACTAGAAAATTACTAATAAGATAATTTCTAGAAATATTTATCTCGTTAATATTAAGTAGATATATGAATAAGAGTTTATAAGAATGGTTAGTACAAGAGTGAGTGCAGTACATCAGATTTTTACTTTCTCTACTGGTAAGTAGGCGAACTATTGTATTCCACCCCAAAATTCGATGTCCAGATTTTACCGGAAATATATCTTTTGAGGCCCCCTGAATCCAAAGAAAGCATTTTTAGAAAAAGGTCCGTGTGTGTGTCTGTGTGTCAGTCTGTGGACAGCATAACTCAAAAACGAAAAGTCGCTTATAAACCAAAGTTGGTATTTAAGTTTAATGTCTTTCAAGGTTGCGACACGAATATTTTGAAGAAAATAGCCCCACCCTAAACTACCCTTTACATGGAAAATTTTTCGAAAATTTTGATTTTCTTGAAAATGGCTCTAACAATTTTAATTAAAATGCCATATGTTTGAGATATATTGATGACAAATGGAATGTATATCTTGCATTTTTTGGCTATAGCCCCTGTAGTCGTATTTACTCTGGACGACCTTTGCATAACTGGTGAACCGTTAGGGATAGACCAAATCATACTATACAAAAAATGTAGATCTTGCTAAACTACACAATTTATGTCTCAATAAATTTTCTTGTAGGGTGAACCATTTCGGAGATATTCCTATTAATGTGTGTGAGTTTCGGAAAACTGAACTTTACCGAAATGCAACAACGTTGTTCATTTTTTTATATGTTAATCGTGCAAAGAGAACGGAATCTGAAAGGTCAAAAAGATTTGACTGTCGCACAAAGCCTTCTGTATTCTAATATGTCCCTTGTACCTACAAGGAAATAAGCAATAAGATAATTTGTACGAATGTTTATCTTAACTAACATGGAGAAGATATAGGAATAAGAGTTTGTTAGAATGATTAGTACAAGAGTAGAGAAAGTCATGTGAGTTCAACACATCAGATTTTCTAAATATACATACGTAGAACTTTTGCAGTGTGAATCGCCCCTTCTATTGTGTTATATTCAGTGTTTTATTAGTTTAATTTCTTTATCCACTGTGGTCCCTCGTGTCGCAGCTTTAAGTCCAAGCCAAGCCCAGCTTTAGCTGTGATAATATCCTATACGCCATTAAAGCAGTTCTCACACACAACATATGTAGGTCCCCTCCATTACCAGATAAACTTAAAGCCTTTTATTTGTTTAAACAAAAATATCTCCAGCAGCGATATATCAACTTAATGCCCCTGCTGGTGTCGAAAAGTAACAGTTTTTTTTTTCATACAAAAACGGTTTTGTGCAGGTTAAAGCAGCATTTTTATCTTGTAGCAGGAAAAATGTTTTATGGGGTAAGAATATGGCTTGTGGTCACCAAAACAGAGCAATAAATTGCCGACTGAGGTCGATATTAGGAAGGGGAGATGTCCCCGTTTAATCTTTATGGTCCCTCTGTGAGTTGAAGCGGGTAAGATGGAAATAAATTATAATTAATATCGCATTTTGTTAAACAAGAGGGCTGATATGCTTAAGTAAGTCATAATTTATTCGCTATCATCGCGGTTTAGATCTCCCTCGAGATTTACGGTGTGAAAACATTGCTCTTTATTAACTTCACAACTGCTAAAAATGTTCTTTACTTCATCGCTATATAAAATAATGTAATAAGTTACAAAGAACTTGGTTCTGAACAGGCGTATAATATTCTTATAAACTGGTCAGTTGAAGTAATCTATTCGACCGCAGGATTGCAGTCTTCTGATTTAATTGTTACAGTTGTATAGCCTCCGTTAACTTCATTGATCATATCGAGGGCTTTGACTTGTGGCACTAAGTTTTAAACAAAGAAGCAATACCTACGTGTTGATTTCTGCATTTCATAATAGTTTTAAGTTCTGTGAACAAATGTTATAATGCAAATACACACAACTGGTATATGGCTATGAACAGGCTTATAATATTCTTCTGGATTACATCTCGACTGAAGAGGTAACCTATTCGAATACGCTTTTATTCTTTTTTCTCCTCCATTTATATGCCGCCTTTAACATCTAAACGTATATCGCAGGCTTTTTTTTTTTTGTTTTTTTTTTGTTTTTTTTTGTTTGTTTGTTGTTTTTTTTTTTGTTTTTTTGTTTGTTTTTTTTTTTTGTTGTTTTTTTTTTAGAACAGTTGATCATCGGGAATGATCTTCAGCTGTTTGCTATTTGCGTTGGGTTCATGTGCATAGGATTTTCGTTGTTAACATTAAATTCACACACACATTTACTATCTCACTCACACTTTCAGGCTCGGGAGAGGGATAGAAAATAACCCTGACTAAAGAAAAATTCCCACCCTCCATCCGGAAATAGAACCCGAGATCTCTGAATTATTATTATTATCATTATTATTATTACTATTATTACCCTTGACGTTCGAACATCTGAGAAACTGTGGTGTACTCCAGATATTATAGAATGGAACAAATGGTCAATTGTTGTTGGGAAGCCAGAAGACTGGTCCACAAAGACTTGTCTTTGCCACAAGACTGGCAAATGGTCCACAAAACTAAAGCATTACATAAATAAGTAAGTAAATACATTTATTTTGTGCTACTGCTACGGCTACGGCTCCGGTTCTGGCTCCGGCTCCGACTACTGCTACGGCTCCGGCTCCGGCTCCGGCTCCTGCTGTTGTAACGTTGATTCTTGTCGCATTTAACATTAAACACACTCACATTCATACTACCAGAGTTTGTGGGAGATACGGAATTATTCTGGTTAAAGGAAAGTTGACAAACCAGCCAGGAATCGAATTCGGTACCTCTGAGTAAAGAATCTAAAACACTTAACGCTTAACAATAGAAGCAGTCGGCCATACTGTATGTCTTAACATATATATATGTTTTGAGGTTCCCTGAATCATTAAAAAAAAAAGCATTTTTAGAAAAATGTCCACGTTGTGTGTTGGTGTGTGTCTGTGTGCGCCTGTCACTCTGTGGCCAGTATAACTCAAACACGAAAAGTTGGTTAAAAAGTTGCATATCTTTTAAGGATGTGACGCGACTGTTCTGAGGAAAATTCCACCATCCTAAACTACCCTTTGCATGGAAAATATTTTGAAAATTATTTTCTCAAAAATGGCTCTTTTGATTGATATATTTAAGATATTTTTATGACAAATGAAATATGTATTAGCCCATATAATCCTGTTTACTCTTGACAACTTTTGTATAACTGTTAAACCGCAAGAGATAGACCAACTCTTACTTTGCAAAAATGTAGATCTTACTAAAACACACAATTTATGTCTAAATGAATCTTTTGTAGAGTGTGAGTTTTGGAGAATATACTTCTGTCTAATGGAACATCGTTATTCATTTTTTATATGTTAACAGTGCAAAGAGAACAGAATTTGAAAGCGTTAAAATATTTTACTATCGCTCAAAGGCTACTGTATTCTAATATTCCCCTTGTACCTACCAGGAAATAAGCAATAAGATAATGTTTATCTCAACTAACACGAAGAAGATATAGGAATAAGAGTTTGTAAGAATGGTTGGTAGAAGAGTAGAGAAAGTCATGTGAGTTTCCCTTTACAGAGCTCTAGTACTACGTTCTGTTCGTTAGGGCCGAAGTCTGGCAAGCATGTATTACAGGAGCTTCTTCGATTCTGACCTTTCTGTCCAGAAGTTAATGTGCTAGGTACCCACTCTGTTATTGGAATATTAATGAAGATTTAAGTCGTTGCCAAGCAACGCATACCGGACACAGAGAATTTCAGATCGGCATGCATTTAATTAAATCCTTGTTCAGATAAAGGAAAAGCACGTAGTCATAATACACTCCAATTTTAATTATTGCAATCTCTCTGACTTCGGATAGTTAAAATAGCGAACATGCCAACTATTTGAGTGGGTATGTAGTGTTCTGTCGTAGAAATTGGCTACGTGTGAACATTTGCTGCTGCAAACTATTATCTGATTTGCACATTATTGTTTTTAAATGTATTCATTGATCGACCAGCAGTACAATGCTTTACAGATCAGTAAGGATTGGATATTATAATATAGTAACACATAGGGGTAGGCCGACAAACTGAGGTACCAGCAAGAAGTAGGTCTTGCGGAAGTCTCCTCTTCAGGTGTGGGGTGGCGCGTACTGGCACCTGGAACATCCTGCAGGTTGGAGAACAAACGGCAGGTGATCTGGCGAATGTAGTCATGAAGAGGTAACAGTTCCAGTTCGTGATGAAGTTGCTGATTACGAATAAACCATGGAGCGTTGGTAGCGATGCGCATGAAGCGATTCTGGATAACTTGGAGACGACGCAGGTGACATTTGTGAGTGGCTCCCCATACCTGGCAGGCGTAGGTAATAAGCGGACCAACGAGAGACTTGTAGAGTAACAAGGAAGACTGTAATCCAAGACTGGAATGGCGATGAAACAAAGGCGAGAGTTTTGAGAGCCACCCTAAGGCCAAGGATGTGAGGCGATCGTTGAGAGCGCGCCAGGTCAGTCTAGAGTCCAAAAGCACACCAAGGTACTTAACAGGAGTAGTAGCAGGGAGCCAAGGTGCTTGCTGTGCGTGCTGGAGATTAGAGTGAGAGTAGTATAATACAGTGTCATCGGCGGAGAGAGCTAAAGAAGACGGATTCAAGTCGGCAATATCAGAAGTGTAGATATAAAACAGTGTTGGAGCCAAGATGGAGCCTTGTGGAACACCGGTGGTAACAGCACGTCTAGAGGAAAGAAGTCCGCCAATACGCACTGAAAATCTGCGGTCGGAGAGGAAACTATAGATTAAATTAATTAAATAATTAGGAATACCACTTTGGTAGGGCGTCAGGAGTAAACCAGTATGCCAAACTTTGTCGAATGCCTGTGCTACGTCGAGGAAAACAGCTGCGGTGTATTGATGGACTTCAAAGCCGTGGATAATTGACTGTGTTAATCGTAAAAGCTGATGAGTGGTGGAATGTTTCTCACGAAACCTAAATTGGTAGGGCGGGATAATGTGATTATGTGTGAGATAAGAGAGAATTCGGCGATGAATTACTTTTTCAAACAGTTTAGAGAGCGTCGGCAACAGACTGATGGGAGGGAAATTTTCAGGGAGCCGAGTCGCAGACAAGCGTTTAGGATGGACGACAAATATGCAAGAGCGTTCTTGGTGAGCTTCTTAAGAACAATGTTGGGAACCAAATCGTGCCCTGGAGATTTCTTAACTGGGAGAGCTCGGTTCAGGGAAGATAATTCCCGTGGTCTGATGAACGAAATCGTTTGAGAAACTGTGGGCCGAGTGCGATAGTCATGCAATTCCTGTTCCATGTCTGCAAGAGCGCTGCCGTCGGCTGGCGAAGGAAGAGCAAACACACGTGATTGGCCAGAATGTCACACTTGGTGGCAACATCTGTGACGAGTCTACCGTCTGCGGAGAGCGCCGGGCTCACGGAGAACACGTTAGGAGTCTAGGAACTAATGGACGTAAGGCGACAAGCATCGGGCAGTGATCACAGTCAAACTCCGCTATAGAAGAAACGAAAGTGGGAAGATGAAGATTAGGATGAATACCGATGTTCAGAATATCAGGATAGATTGGAAGGAAAATAAGTAGGATCCTCTGGTGCCAATATTGAGAGGCCGTGGATTGTAAGATCTGTTCCCAGGAGGAATGCTTATAGTTAAGGTCACGTAAACCGAGAGGGCTGTTCCCCAAAGATCTGTAGATCTTGTTTAAACACACAACTTATGTCTGAATAATTTTTTTTAGAGTGAACCATTTCGGAGATATTTCTTGTTATTTGTAGAAGGAATAGAGAAATACTTCTTTCAAATGGAACATCGCTATTCATTGTTATATATGTTAGGCGTGCAAAGAGAAACGAGTTTAAAAGCTTTAAAATATTTGTCTATCGGCCAAAGTCTACTGCATTCCCATATTCCCGTAGCACCTACAAGAAAACGAGCAATAAGGTAATTCTGGAAATTTTTATCTCAACTAACACGAAGAGATATAGGAATAAGAGTTTGTAAGAATGGTTAGTACAAGAGTAGAGAAAGTCATGTGAGTGCAACACATCAGATTGTTAATTTAATGTAGGAATATGGTTATATAAAAGAAATATAATTTCGGAACCATCATGTGGTGACAATTCTTAAATGCAAAACGAAAGATTTGTTTATAAATTGCTGGTCTTTTCTCTACAGCTCACGCATAAGCCACAATTTAAAGCCGAGAGACGAACACTGCACTCTGGAAATTCCAATAACGGTTAAAGGAATTTTATAACCGCTGTTAGAACCGAGTCTTTTGTCTGCAGAGTGTGGAATTATTGCCCGTCGCACTTGACAATGAGCACTTTGGAACAAAGTGTTTTATGGCAACGTATGTAGGTGTTAAAAAGTAATTTGTGACCTCGGGGTTCATTTTCCTCTCTACGCTTTCCTCTTTTTCTTTGAATGCAGCGCCCCACTACTACAGCTTAAGCACCTCCCGGCAAGGTCGAAGTTCAAGATTGAGTGTTTTAAGCTGCCAAGTGAAGTGGCGCCGGGGCAACGTGTGAACTTGCATTCGGGAGGTACCAGTTCGATCCCTGGCGATTGCGCACAGTGGCGATTGTCAACTAGCCTTAAGGGAAGCAATATATTTGATGAAAACGGGTGAACAGAGGAAGATTGAGGAAATAATGGGAACAGACTCCAATAAATTCTGATGTATTGCACTCACATGACTTTCTCTACTCTTGTACTAACCATTCTTACAAACTCTTATTCCTATATCTTCTTCGTGTTAGTTGAGATAAACATTTGTGCAAATTACCTTATTAGTTATTTCCTTGTAGGTGCAAGGGCAACATGGGAATACAGTAGGCTTTGAGCGATAGTCAAATGTTATAAAGCTTTGCGATTCCCTTCTCTTTACATGGATAACACATAAAAAGGAAATGCCAATGTTCCATTTGACACAAGTATAAGTTCTCCAAAACTTACAAAAATAACAAGGAATATCTCCGAAATGGTTCACTCTACAAAAAAAAAGCATTTTGACATAAATTGTGTATTTTAGCAAGCTCTAAATTTTTGTATAGTTTACGGTTTACCAGTTATGCAAAAATCATCCATATCTCAAACATATAGCATTTCAATCAAAATGGTTAGAGCCATTTTCAAGAAAACCGAAATTTTTTAAAAATTTTCCATGTAAAGGATAGTTTAGGGTGGGGATTTTTTTTTTAATTTTTGTGTCGCATCTTTGAAAGACAAGTACCAAGTTTGGTTTTTAACCAAGTTTTCGTTTTTGAGTTATGCTGTCCACACACACACACACATGCGCGCGGAGTACAATACTTGGGTGGAAAACAATACTTCCTCTATTTTACTAAACGTAGTAGAGAAAGTAATAAGAGGAATAATTAATAATTAATACAACGGCAGCAAGAATGAGAAAATGTTTAAGTTGGAAGAAGAACATTTATCTTCTCGGGTATAAAAGAAACACTAAGGTTACGACATATTGAACGGAAACGGGGACTATCGCAATACATAACAATCCATAGACTCTATAAAAAGTATAGTATTTTTTGTAGAGTGAACCATTTCCGAGATATTCCTCGATATTTGTGTGAGTTTCGGAAAACAAACTTTCCCCAGATGCAACATCGTTGGTCATTTATTTATACGTTAAGCGTGCAAAGAGAACATAATCTCAAAGCTTTAAAACATTTAACTATCGTTCAAAGCCTACTGTATTCTGATATTCTCCATGAAGCTACAAGGAAATAAGCAATAAGATAATTTGTATAAATGTTTATGTCAACTAACACGAAGAAGATATAGGAATAAGAGTTTGTAAGAATGGTTAGTACAAGAGTAGAGAAAGTCGTGTGAGTACAACACATCAAATTTTTTTCGTTACATTTCCGGCGAAACATGGATGTCGAATTTTTTTTACAGAATACCAAACTTCCTTTACTGAACACGTATAGGTAAGGGATGAAAAAAGAGTGCTTTTAATCTTTGAGTTGAGAATAGCATTTCCTGCTGTAGTTGCAGGATCGAAACATAAAAAACCTTGGAAAATTAACAAAAGACATTCAGTAGGAGAAGGGTTGTAGATTTATAAGAAATTCCTAAAACAGATTTAATGCTTCACGTGGTTTACTACCAAGCGTAATCCTGCGTATAGAGGGAGAGAGGGAGAGAAAAAAGGGAAGGTTATTATGACAAAGGAGTTCATTGATTTTTTTTCCGGCGGCCTGCATTACCACACACTAAGCTTATCCAATTAGACAAGAAGCGACGGCAGCTTCTGGGCGCCAGGCCTAGTTCCCTGGACCAGAAAATATACGTAGAATGGGGGAGCAGGGATGGACATGCTGGCAACACAGTTGGCAACACTGCTCGTGACGTAGCACACATTCTTCAAACTTTCACTAGACACAGGCTAAAAAGATATTCCTTTAATCAAAATCGTTAGAGCCATTTTCAAGAAAATCAAAACGTTCCATGTCAAGGGTGGTTTAGGGTTGGAGGTTTTCAAACCCTCATGGCCACATCCTTAAAGAATATTAAGCTTAAATATCAACCTTGGTCTTTAACGAACTTTTCGTTTTTGAGTTATGCTTTCCACAGACTTGCGTTTTTCTAAAAATGCTTTGTTTTTTGGATTCATGGGGTCTCAAAACATATATTTCCGGTGAAATCTCGATATAGAATTTTTGGATCGAATACAATACTTCGTCTGCTTCCATTACAGCACAACAATGACGTAGTAAAGGGTAAAATTATTGGTAGTATTAGTACGGGGAAAAAACATAATACAAGACAGAACGAATGAAGAAATTTAATGAGAAATTCAAATATAATGATCACAAGAAATATAGTCACGAGTTTGATCACTGTGATCAAAATAAAAATTTTACTTTTCGGTGCAAAATAACATTACTCATGCTCAGCATCAGTGTCTTCGATGTGAACTCTGGTATACTTAAAGAACCTTCCAAATGTTTTAAAGACACCAATATTCGGTAGCTTAAGCGGCCCTTTATATACCTTCAGTCAGTGTCAAGAAGGTTCAGAGTTCAACGTTACCGGTGTCTAGGGGAATCTAGTAAAACATGATCAAAAAACTTGAGCAACGCGATAGATATGAGAAAACGCCCGGTAGGTATGCAACACACCTAACGTAGAGGTAATGTGGGTAGGTTCTTAACTGAGCAACTCTACAAGGAGAACTACCAACTGCACTTAGTTAAGACAGTTTACCGTAGCCTACCGCAGTTTTACAACTCTATCTTACATTCACATGGCTTTTTACTTTCTCTACTACGTATAGTATGTAGAGGAAGTATTGTATTACACCCAAAAAGTCGATGTCGGGATTTCACCGGAAGTATATGTTTTGAGGCCTGCTGAACCCAAAAAGAAAAATATCCGTGTGTGTGCGTGTGTGTGTGTGTGTGCGTGCGTGCGTGTGTGTGTGTGTGTGTGTGTGTTGTGTGAGTGAGTGTATCGGCAGAATAATTCAAAAACGAAAAGTTGGTATCAAAGTTTAATGTCTTTTAAGGATGATACACGAAGATTCTGAAGAAACTTCCTCCATCCTAAACTACCCTTTACATGGATTCTTTTCGAAAAGTTGTTATTTTCTCGAAAATGGCTAACGATTTTGATTAATACGGTATATCTTTGAGATATGGATGAATTTTGCGTAACTGGTAAACCCTAAGAGATGGACAAACTCTTACTATACAAAAATGTAGATCTTGCTAAAACAGAATTTATGCCCAAATACATTTTTTGAAGAGTGAACCATTTCAGAGATATTCCTTGTTATTTGTGTGAGCTCTGGAAAACAAACTTTCGTGAAATGGAACATCCTGATTCACTCTATATATCTTAGTCGTGTAAGGAGAAAGGAACCTCAAAGCTTTAAAAGATTTGATTATTGCACAAAGTCTACTGTATTCTAATATTCCCCTTGTACCTACAAGGAAATAAGCAATAAGATAATTTGTACAAATGTTTATCTCAACTAACACGAAGAATATATAGGGATAAGAGTTTGTTAGAATAGTTAGTACAAGAGTAGAGAAAGTCATGTGAGTGCAACACAGCACATTTGTTCTATTACTGAGTATACAGTCTACTCCTGGGAAGGCTTGTTCTTTTGCATATTTTAAATATTAACATAAACATTTTTAGAAATGTTTTATTACATTTGTCCTTTGTAGGTACAAGTACAGTAAGGTTAACTGGTGGTCAAATCTTTTAAACTTGGTCACTATGTGACTTTGAAATTCCATTCTCTTTGCACAACCAGGAAAAAAATATATAACGATTTAGCATTTAAGAAAAAGTATACGTGTTGGAAAAGTCAAACCAATAACAAGAAATATCTCGGAAACAGCTAATTTCACAGAAAAATAGAGTATTCGACATAAAATGTGTGTTGTAACCTAATCTACATTTTTGCATAGTAAGATTTGGTTTATCTCTTACAGTTTACCAGTTATGTAAGTCATTCAGAATGAAGGGGATTTCAGAGGCTATTCGCCGAAAATTCCACAATTCCATTTGTCGTGAAAAGGTCTTAAAGTAATGGCTTTTTTTTTTTGACAATATAAAAAATTTGTAAACATGTTTCATGGGAAGGGTAATATGGGTTCCAAAACCTTTGTGTGAAGATTTGTGTTGGTAACTGATCGGAAGGAGTAAATTGTCAGTAATCTGATTATCGGGTCATGAGCTAAATAGTCATTTTTAATATTAAACGCACTCACAGTCACTGTCGTATCCAGAACAGGAGTTTGTCGGGTTGAAGTAACATTTCCAATCCCACCGGAATTCGAACCCCGCACCTTTGGGTTGAAAAGCTAGAACGCTGACTATTCGAACGCAGAAGCAATGCACTGTGCTTCCTTTGTAGCGTTTTTATAACTAATCGAGGAAATCTATTTTACGTAGCTTTGATTGAGTAGTCATATTGCGACGGATCTGTTTAAGAAATAATCGTAGAACTGTGTGGCCTTCAAGGTCTCATCCCCATACCTTGCTTCCTCACGAGTCCACAGATGGAGCAGTGCAGGGCAACTGTACTTACACCTCTTGACGGCAGATGGCACCAGGGTGTCATCCAGTCTATCAGCTTTCATTATCTGTGGATAGAGGGCACTGAATTCGCTATTATCATCTATTTTTCATATATAGTATTGTTTTAGACTTACGGTGGAAATTTGGGTTGCAGTATTAAATATCCAATTCAGAATTTACCTTGGCGACTGAGGGAAATCACGAGAAACCCCCAGTAAGACTGTTTGGCATGCGAGATTTGAACCTGGACCTCCTGAATGCCTCTCGCATTACATCGGAGCCATATCCTCAGTTCGACTGAATATAATAAAGACAAAAGAAAACTATTCTCGGTGACCTACAGATGGTCACCGTATGGGATTTTGTATATAGCGAAAACTGTAAATATGAACAAAGTCAACTGTAAATCAATGTAAATATAGCCTGTAAGCCGGGCCCAATGTACCGGCACCAGGCCAATACTTTTAAAATAAACTAACTACCCGATACATTTACACCTATGATTTAAGGCAGGTCAGAGTTTAGAAGCTGACATGTTGGTTGTTACAGAGGAATGCCAGTGCCCTCTTGCTATCACAGCGATCTTGAAAATGCCGTAGATCACGTCTACGACCTTACACAACCAACCAGCATTTGTATTGATTCCCTGAAGACCCTCCACAGGGAACAAAAATAACAGGAAATAAACATTCATCGTAAAAGGAACGGCCGGAGATTAAATTTCTTCTGATATTGGCAATAAAAATAATAGAAATCCGAGCAAGCTAAAAATAGCTTGCTTTTCCTTTGTTCCAAAATATCTTCTCTTCTGGTTTTGTTATTTTTCCTTGAGACCAAGATGAAAACCTGGACTTGTTAAGACCAGATAATCCGTGAAAAAACAGCACGTCATTATGACTTCTTCAATATAATGGGCTACTTTATTATTTTCTTTCCCTTTACTCACTTTTGTACAGGAGAATAATCCCTACCCAAAAACGATATTTGGTAATTTCCCAGGAAACGAATTGTCTGATTCCAAAAGGAGCTTACAAACGTTCTATGAAATTGCCTCCCCTTTTTACTTTCTCTACTGGTAAGTAGGGGAAGTGTCGTATTCCACACAAAAATTCGATGTCAAGATTTCACCGTAGATACATGTTTTGAGGCCCCCTGAATCCAAAAAAAAGCATTTTTAGAAAAAGGTCCGTGTGTCAGTCTGTGTGTCAAACTGTGGACAGCATAACTCAAAAACGAAAAGTCGGTTAAAAACCAAAGTTGGTATTTAAGTTTAACGTCTTTCAAGGATGTGACACGAAGATTTTGAAGAAAATAGCCCCACCCTAAAATACCCTTTACATGGAAATTTTTTCGAAACTTTTGATTTTCTGGAAAATGGCTCTAACGATTTTGATTAAAATGTCATATGTTTGAGATATATTGATGACAAATGAAATGTATATCTTGAATTTTCTGGCTATAGCCCCTGTAGTCCTATTTACTCTGGACGACTTTTGCATAATTGGTAAACCGTTAGAGATAGACCAAATTATACTATACAAAAAATGTAGATCTTGCTAAAATACACAATTTACGTCTCAATAAATTTTCTGTTAGGATGAACCATTTCGGAGATATTCCTTGTTATGTGTGTGAGTTTGGGAAAACTTGAACTTTCGTAAAATGGATCATCGTTGTTCTTTTTTTTATATATGTTAAGTGTGCAACGACAACAGAATCTCAAACATTTGACTACCGCACAAAGCCTACTGTATTCTAATATTCCCCTTGTACCTACAAGGAAATAAGCAATAAGATAGTTTGTATAAATGTGTATCTCCACTAACAAGAAAGAAGATATAGGAATAAGAGTTTGTAAGAATGGTTAGTACAAGAGTAGAGAAAGTCATGTGAGTGCAACACATCAGATTTTTTATTTTCTTTCTTTACTTCTTTCCTTTCTTCTTTCTTTCCTTCTATAAAAGTGATCCACACTATATGCTACTAGATAGACTACAGCCAGAAAATTCAAGATATACATTTCATTTGCCATAAAAGTATTTCATACATATGGCATTTTAATGAAAATCGTTAGAGCCATTTTCAAGGAAATAAACATTTTCGAAAAAGTTTCCATATAAACGAAAATCTTCGTGGCGCATCCTTGAAAGACATTAAACTTAAATACCAACTTTGGTTTTTAACCGACTTTTTGTTTTTGAGTTAAACTGTCCAGAGCCTAATAAACAAACACACACACGGAACGTTTTTAAAAATCTAATGTGTCGCACTAACCTAACTTTCTCTACTCTTATTCCTATTATCATCTTCGTGTTAGTTGAGTTAAACATTTGCAGAAATAATCTTGCTTATGTTTTTGTAGGTACAAGGGGAATATGGAAATACAGTAGACTTGTGCGATAGTCAAATCTTTTAAATTTCGTTCTCTTTGTACGGTTAACATATAAAAATGAATATCGATGTTCCATTTAAGGGAAGTATATGTTCTCCAAAACTCACACAAATAACAAGGAATATCTACGAAATGGTTCACTCTACAAAAAAAAATTATTTGGGTGTAAATTGTGTGTTTTAGCAAGATCTACATTAATTAGAGTAAGATTTGGTCTATCTGTAACGGTTTACCAGTTATGCAAAAGTCATCTAGAGTAAATAGGACTACATACACTATAGCCAGAGAATTGAAAATATACATTTCATTTGTGATACAAAATATCTTAAACATCATTTTCGAGAAAATGTCCATGTAAAGGGTGGTTTAGGATTAAGGATAAACAGAATGCTTGAAGTAACTCGAGTAAGTAAGAAAGCTGCCTACATAGGTAGGTATATCTACTGCCAGCAGTATACTGAAGGAGATACTCGAATGCGAGGCAATTTACCCTGTGTGCTGGTGGAAACAATCACAGTAACCCCTCCCTCCCTCCTCCGCCCTCTGTCTGTTGCCCATTAATACACATCGGAGAGAGAGAGAGACTCTGCCGACAAGTTCTGCATGAGTGACTCCCAACGGGGTGGCAGCAGTTTATCCCGAGGCGAGAGCGAGCGAGGCAGGGAGGAAGGGAGAAAACTTGCAGACCAGAAAATCTTCTGGGAGTTAGTTTACTTCCACGTGCTTTGGGAACACTTAGGATTATCGTGCACAGTGTTACCAGTCTCTAAGATTATCACTTCCCTTCAAATATGGTAGGAGAAATACACCCTCTCCTGCATATTATTACTTCCTCTACCTCGTACCTATTGTAAACAGGTCGAACATTGGCTCCAGATAGTTCATTATAATGAATAATCACTGCTGAGAAACTTTTTGTGACAAAATCACAAAGGTCCAGTCGAGATAGTTTTACTTGCCCTAATCCGTAGAAGGGGTACTGTATTCCACCCAAAAATTCGATGCCAAAATTTCACTGGAAATACATGTTTTGAGGCCCACTGAATCCTGAAAAAGCATTTTTAGAAAAAGGTATGTGTGTATGTATGAGTGTCTGTCAGTCTGTGGACAACATAACTCGAAAACGAAAAATCTGTTAAAAACTAAAGTTGGTATATCACTTTTGTATCTTTCAAGGATGAGACACAAAGACTGAGAAGAAAATTGTTTCACCCTAAACTATCCTTTATATGCAAAATTTCTCGAACATTTGGATTTTCTTGAAAAAGGCTCTAACGATTTTGATTAAAGTGGTATATGCTTGAGATATTTTTGTCTAGAATAAAGTTATAAACACAAAAACTTTCAATAATGCAAAAGACAGAAATTTAAAAATATTGGAGAAGTATCGAATGTTTATCTCAAAGTTAAAAATATTTCGGTACCACCGTTTATCGATGGTATCGAGGAATCGAAGGTATCATGTCTTATCCCCATTTAAAACCCTGAAAACTTTTTCTCCTACATGGGTCTATTGCACCGATTTGCCTGTAGACTTCTTTAGGCTTCGAAGAATTCTTTGGCAAATCTTTTCAATAACTTCTGGTGTACGAATTGAAGGAATTCTTTCCCGTTTTACATTCTGTGCAAATCCCGTAGCACGTCACTTTTAACTGATTTATGTATTCCATTGTTTACCAGTAGTCTTCTATACGGAAACTTCCCCGAAAATTTCATGGATTTAATTAATTCTGTTTTCACGCATGCTTCTACAATTTTAATCCTCTCTTGTATCGAGAAAGTCATCTTCCAAAATACGAACCTGTATATGAACTAAAGAAATAATTCGAAAAACTGCCAGAAGTATGGGAACTATCGATTACACAGAAACATTTTAACTGTCGATTAGACAGAAGAATCCGAATATCGATTAAAGAGAAGAATGACAACTATTGATTAGACCGAACTGTCCATTAGACAGAAGAATACTAAATATTGCTTAAACAAAAAAATGCGAAATCTCAACTAGGCAGAATAATGCCAAATAGCGATTATGCAGAATAATGTCCAATGGTGACTAGACAGAAGAATGCTTGCTATCGATTGGCCAGAAGAATACGAACTATCGATTAGATGGAGGAATGCCAACTATCATTTAAACAAAAGAATGCCAAGTATTCATTAGATAGGATAGTAATCAATAGTTGCCAGACTGAAAAATCGATTAATTTGTCGGTTGTTCTGTAATTTTAACGACTAATACCAACAGAAGTTTATATTTATACACAACGGAAGTATCACATCAGCATTCAAAGAAGAGACCGGGCACGTTTATCTGGGCCACCCGTTACTTAAAAGCTCACCAGTTTACTGTTTTGTAAAAGAAACTTGATTTGCCGAGTGTTATCGCAATAACACGCAACTGGAGCAAGGTGCTTACAGACCTGCCAGAGGGTGGCAGCACCAGCGACCGAGCGGCTGTGGGATTCCCCTCATGCCTGAGATGTTTGGAGACAATGAAACAGACCCGAGATCGACTCCAGGTGTTGCTACACAAAGGAGAAGCAATCTCTTGTTGAATGGGGTTGCCACACAATATCCCCAACCCCTTACAAGAGGCACTCGACTGCAACTGAGGTTAAAAGCAACGCTTTTGTTTTCCCCTTATTTTATTTTCATGCTCGTGGCAAAAGAAACGGAGAGCATAAGTTGGGGCCCGCGTCCTCATTTTCAGAACAAAGACGCTCTGGAAGGGATGATGGATGGGCTCATTACATAAACGTGGCGTCTGCTTTCTTTTTTTAGCCCTTCTCCAGAAATTGTGTACATTTCCATGACGCCACTAAGGAATTCAAGTCTACATTGAAATTTCATGAAGAAAGTGCACCCTCCAAAGATGCAGGCATTAATATTGTCTAATATGTACATTGCGGAGGGGGAAGCAGAAGACAAATCATTCAAATAATATTAATAAAATCTACCCACTATCATTTATGATGTCGAGATTTTATTAGAAGTATGTTTTGCGACCCCCTGAATCCAAAAGAAGCATTTTTAGAAACATTTCAGTGTGTGTGTGTGTGTGTGCGTGTGTGTGTGTGTGTGTGCGTGTGTGTGTGTGTGCGTGTGTGTGTGTGTGTGTGTGTGTGTCTGTGTCAGCCTATGGACAGCATAAGTCAAAAACGAAATAATAATAAATTAATAAAATAAAAAAATTAATAAAATAAATTAATAAAATTTCGTTTGATTCCTACCGTTCACTAATTATAAGATATACAAATTATTCAGAATGAAGAGGACTTCAAGGACTATTCTAAAAAAATCTGATGTGTTGCACTCACATGACTTTCTCTACTCTTGTACTAACCATCCTTACAAACTCTTATTCCTATATCTTCTTCGTGTTAGTTGAGATAAACATTTGTACAAATTATCTTATTGCTTATTTCCTTGTAGGTACAAGGGGAATATTGGAATACAGTAGGCTTTGTGGGATAGTCAAATCTTTTAAAGTTTTCACATTCTGTTCTCTTTTCACGGTTAACATAAAAAATGAATAGCGGTGTTCAATTTGGCAGAAGTATAAGTTCTCCAAAACTTACACAAATAACAAGGAATATCTTCGAAATGGTTCACTCTTAAAAATTTATTGAGACATAAATTGTGGTATTTTAGCAAGATCTACAGTTTTTGTATAGTAAGATTTGGTCTATCTGTTACGGTTTACCTGTTATTCAAAAGTCGTCCAGAGTAAATACAACTACAGGGGCTATAGCCAGAAAATTCAAGATATACATTTCATTTGTCATTAGAATATCTTAAACATATGACATTTTAATCAAAATTGTTAAAGCCATTTTCAAGAAAATCAAAATTTTCGAAAAATCTTCCATGTAAAGGGTAGTTTAGGGTGGGCTATTTTCTTCAAAATCTTCGTGTCGCATCCTTGAAAGAGGTTAACTTAAATACCAACTTTGGTTTTTAACAGACTTTTCGTTTTTGAGTTATGTTGTCCACAGACTGACACACACGGACCTTTTTTCTAAAAATGCTTTTTTTTATTCAGGGGGCCTCAAAATATGTATTTCCGGTGAAATCTCGACATCGAATTTTTGGGTGGAATACAATATTTGAAAATTCAAACCATAACAAGTAATACATCGGAAATGGCTAACTCTATATAAATTGTGTTCTTTAATAAAATCTCCGTGTTTGTATAGTAAGATTTTATCTTCTCATACGATTTAGCAGTAATGCAAGAGTAACTCAGAATGAACAGAATTTCCAGAGGCTGTTTCAAGAAAATGCAAAATACAATTAAATTTTTCATAAAAATATTTTAAATGTGAGGTGTTTAACAAAAATCGTGAGAGAAAACACTTGGACTTTTCATAAAAATGATTTTGTAGCTATTCAGGGGACGTCAAAATGTGTATTTGAGGTGAAATTTCGATGTCAGATTTTTAGCTAGAATACAATACCTTCTCTGTGTGCTATGCGCGTGTAGAGAAAATACTGAATGGTTATGATAGAGAAAACATTGAATTTTATGATAGAGATTGTAATATTGAATGGTTATGATAGGTTCCTGATAAAAGCTTACAAAAGTCTTTCTCTTTTTTCGCAAAGAAAATCTACACTAACTTTCTTATATGACGCAGAAGCCGTGCACGGTTTATAAGAGAGTAGAGAAAAATAACAGTTTAAAGATCGTTTTGCTTTTAAAATACGCTAGCGAAGTTTTACAATGCGCCAGAAGTTAGTTTTGATTGAAGGTAATGCGCTCTCGAAGTTTCAGCGTTAAGTGCAAAGGCCAATTTGTGGTGTCGAGCAAAGAAAAATTACAAAAAATGCGAGCAAAGCACTTTGGGAAAAGAAACAGTATGGTCCATAAGAAGGCTTTTGTTTTTCCAAGCTTATTGCTCCCATTGAATTAATGTAGGTGTAGTCAGGATTTAAAGAAGGCTTTTACATATTTACCTCCAAACGAGTCGAGCTCGGAAGTTCATGTCCTAAAAAACACTGAACTATGCATGCAAATATGCTCTTAAAAACTTAAAAATATGCCAAGAAATATGCACTATTTAGTAAAAATTAAAACGATTGATATCCCTTTGCAGTAGACAAGACGAGTTAGTATAAATAATAAAGTTACCTTATTCCTTTGAGATTGAAGCAGAAGTGGTCCCGCTGCTAGTATTAACTGCTAAATTCCAGTTCACAACTGTAAATTTGAAATGTCGGATTATTAATTTTGAACAAGGGAATATCAGCAGCTAAAAATGCTTGGCGCAAGTCACAGGAAAATTCAGTGACCCTACTTCCTAAACACTCTACTAGCTGTTTTTGAACAGGTTCTTTGTTTGCGAGTTTTCTGATTCAATTCTCCTTATGTTTTGCTGTTTTTATGTGCTGAACTATTTGAAATCTTTTCTCACACGCTCCACAAAACAGTACGTGTTATCTGTAGATGTTAAATCACCCGAAAACCCTCTCTGTAAATTAATTAATTTTATTTTCGGCATTTGAAGAGCCGTTTAACATTTTACACGGCTAATTTAATTTGGTGGGAACCAGTTCACAACACTGTTACGTTTGAAGACCACAACACAACTGCTGGTGGGCAGGCAAGCGTTGCTATAATCGTGCTGCTCAAAACGTTGACCTGCACTTTATCTTTACTACTATAAACCTCTCAGATAACGCACTGATTATTTTCTACGAGCATACATATAATGAAGGGATAAAAACAGAGGATTCACTTCATGACAACATGACTCAGCATTAGTTCTCGCCACCTTGCGAGTTGCATCACCACGTGCAATACTACCAATATGAAAAATATTATACAGATGAAAAAAATAATAAAAAAACCATAAAAATAATTAAAATATGTAATATAGGGGCTATAATATTGAAATAATATGCATTTGTCAAAAATCAAGAAAATATGCAATTATATGCACCATAAAATCATGTTCAAATAACTGAAAATTCCATAATTCGTGCACATAATGTAAAAGCATACATTTTAACCACTATGAAAAAGCATGCAAATGCATGAACTTCCTAGCCCTAGTGATAAGACATTCTCACATGCATTGCATTTCAGAGTTAATTTAGAGAAAAAACCGAAATGTTCACCAATTTCAAGCTTCATAATCTACACTTTTTGAATGTATATCAGAGCTGGGCAATGAATCACTTACCCATGTGTAGTTTGTCCCGCTAAACTGTAAGGCAACCATCCTGCTTATAAGGACGTTGTTTGCTTGCTTCTGGGCGATTTCAACACTTCTAGGAACACTATTCACTACAAATAACGCCCCCAACGCACCAAAAAAGAACGATTTCAAGCATTCACTCTCAGCTCGTGTTAATCGCTCATGGCAACCAATAAACAATCGCCTTTCGGGAATCTAAACCACATAAACTAAGTTGAACATTAATTTACCTTTAAAACCGTCTTATATAATTATATATTAAATATCACAGGACCAAAATAAAGTTTTTATGCAGTCTTACATGCATCATAAGGTAGGGGATCTATTTAAACTCCAAAACAATTTTTTTCTTTTATATACATAGACACTACTTTGACTCACGTTGTATGTATGACAAATTTCACTGCCGCATACATACCAAGGCGTAATCCGAAAATTTGACATTGAAACAATTCAGAAAGCAGACAAAGAATGCTGATGTGGACAAAAGTGGACGTAACTCTGAGAGAGAGCTTAAAATTTACCCAAAATTTAGATTTGTACTACGGCGTTTGTAAACGGGTTCGGAGTCAAATTACGCACTTTTCGCAACCCCAAATATCCAGTTACTTCATAGATGTAAAACAAGAAGATTGTTTTCCTAAATTTTCATTAAATATCTGTCATACATATGGTTATACAGGATGCAGTGGTGAACGAGTGAGTCCTCCGATGACAATTCACCAATAATTGTATAATAAGTATGCAATGATAATAATTAGTCGTGCAATTCCTAAGAAATGGTCTCTCCAGCCATGGCCAGGTCTTTCCCCATGTGTCGGTCTGGGTGGCTCAGTTGGTTAGACGCTGGCCTACTGTTCCCAAGGTCACGGGTTCAAATCCGGCCCAGGCCGATGGTTTTTAAGTGTGCTTAAATACGGCAGCTCCATGTCAGTAGATTTACTGGCATGTAAAAGAACTCCTGCGACGCTGATGTGATCCTCGTAATTGACAGCGTCGTTAAACAACAAAATAATTTTAATTTTTTAATTTCCCTATGTGCTTTTTGGTAAGGAAAGGTGCATGTATACGTCTTTCTTGTCAGTCTTTTTAATCTGAAAGAATCTATTTAATATAAACATTATGATCATTATCATTATTATACATTCACATGGTTTTCTTAACTCACTTTCCTTTTACTAAAGGTAAAGGGTATAGATACAGTGGGGGACAGCTCGCTCACGTCAGCCTACAGAGATCTATTGTGGCTAACAGCCCCCAGGGGGCAGGGATAAATGAGGGGACCGAAGGGGTGCTATCAGACCCGCCCACCAGAGACGCGTGGGGGTTCCTATCCGTGAGACATCGTAGGACAAGAGACAGTCGGCGACGAGAGCCCAGGACGCGTACAGGCAAAACACAGCGCAGCCGGTTCACAGTATTTTGGATCACCCGTTACCAAATCTTGGTATTAAAATACGACACTGTGGATGGCCTTAGCGTGTATCTGTCCTTCTGCGGTGGAGACTTGAGTTCGTAGAGCGAGTGAAGCAATTTCAAATATCCCGTCTGGTAATATTTATGAGGCCGTAATTTACCCGACTGTCGACACAAGGGTCGGTCGGAAATTGACATGGGATCCCGGAAGAATGGGCGACGTTGTGCTTTTCTCCGCTGCTGCCGCCCCCGCATTAAATTACATTTTCTGGGACATAACATTCTCGTACACTTTTATTAGACACGCTCGCCAGCTTATCTGTCTTCCTTCAGGACTTCCGTCTCCTCCTCCTCCTCCTCTAAGACTCGCCCCCCCCCCACCCTTCAATTTGTTCTGCTCCCACACATCTCTCCATGTGAATCTCATTATCTGCTTCCTTCTTCATAATAATTCTCCTTTATCACGTATGTTCCTTATTTTAGTTTCTTTAATTTCGTTCTCAGTACACTTTTTGCTTTCTCTACTACGTATAGTAAGTAGGGGAAGTATTGTACTCCACCCAAAAATTTGATGTCGAAATTTCACCAGAAATATATGTTTTGAACATCCCTGAATCTAAAAAAGTATTTTTAGAAAAGCGTCCCTGTGTGTGTTAGTGTGTCTGCGGACAGCATAACTCAAAACTAAAAAATCGGTTAAAAATCAAAGTTGGTATTTAAATTTAATGTCTTTCAAGGATGCGACACAAAAATTTTGAAGAAAATTCCTCCACCCTAAACTACCCTTTACATAGAAAGCTTCTCGAAAATTTTGATTTTCCCGAAAATGGCTCCAACAATTTGGACAAAAAATTTCATATATTTAAGATATTTGTATAACAAATGTAATGTATATTTTGAATGAGCCTATGTAGTGCTGTTTACTCTGGATGACTTTGGAATAACTTGTATACCTTAAGAGATAGACAAAATCTTACTGTACAAAAAATGTAGATCTTGCTAAAATATACAGTTATTGTATGAATCAATTTTTTGTAGAGTGAACCATTTCGGAGATATTCCTTGTTATTTGTGTCAGTTTTGAAGAACTTAAAACTTTCGTGAAATGGAACATCGTTAGTAATGTTTTATACCTTTGCCGTGCAAACAGAGCGGAATCTCAAAGCTTTAAAAGATTTGACTATCGCACCTACAAGGAAATAAGCAATAAGATAATTTGTACAAATGTTTATCTCAACTAACACAAAGAAGATATAGGAATAAGAGTTTGCAAGAATGGTTAGTATAAGAAAACAGAACGGAAGTATATTAGTAGATTAACACAAAGTTGTTTTCCTACAGCGCTGGATTATTACACTGTTTTGAACATAAACTGCGTATTTTTTAGTTTTTCCCCCTCTTGGCGGCTCCCAAGCACCCTAATTCCAGGCTCTCAGGTGGCTAACTTCCCTTAGCGAAACTTTCTTTTCAACATATACCTTTATTACCATTATCAATAGTACATCTAGCTCGCAAACATAATATTTGATATGGACAGTGTGATTTGAGACAGAGGCAGTTGTGTATGTTGAAACCGAAATTATAATGTCAATATATATTTGATAATAGAAAGAAACAAAAGGAGATTCTAGTCAATAGTTAAGGGGAAGACGTAATAAAGCTAAATGGAAGCCTAGGCAGATTTAAATGAGCGATAAGGTTACAATTGTTGTTTGTACGAAGCCATAGTGATTCTGCGGGCTGATTCCTATCTTACCATGACGTATTCTAAAGTTAGCCAATGGAAATGCTTCCTTCGTGTTGCTCGCGCAAAAACAAATGCAACGCAACACACTCGTCTTGAATCGAGCCGACAGTACGGACGTGCAATTTCTGAGTTGTACGTAAGCTAGCGCGTATACATAATTCGGCGGTTGCTAAAGGTGACAAAGTTAAAGTGTTATAACGTTGTAGTTGAAATTACAAAATTACATTATATTTAAATATCATCGGCAGTTCTTTACAAATAAACTGATATGTTGGTTAATTCTTCGTTTGGTTCCATTCCTACCATAACTCACGCATACCCTGTAGATTAGGACCTCTTGCTAGAGCTAGTCCGGACACAAAACACGAGATCCTAAAGGTCTTAAAGGCGACGTCTTCGACGGAGAGGAACGTTTGCGTCAATGTTTTAACAGAGGAGTTGAATTTAACAAAAACTGTTGATATTTTCTACAATGTTGGAGATGCTGTCAGAAGTGGTTGGTTAAAGACAGAGGAAGCACGAGTTGACGAGGACAGATTGGAGACTGAGAGAGATAACATGTAAAAAGAGCAGGCGAAATTGAGGGAATATCTTTAGCTAGGTACATAAAAAGGAATAGTAATAGGGAATAAAGGGAGGAAATGAGAGAATAAGAAGCGGGGCAGGTTAGATGAAACACCAAGGGGGTAACATTTGTGACATCTCTTTGTTGAACGAACCCTGAGACACAAACCTTACCTAGAGGCAGATAATTACCGGGGGATTACGGAAGGCAGGCAAGGAAACCCTCGTTACCTCGTACATAGAAAACAAGCAATTACTGGAGGACCAGTCAGCGCTGGGTGCTAAAAGTTCGCCCTCGAGTCAAATTTAAATTGCCAGTTATCTCGAAACATCCCTCCCTCCTCCCTCACACAAACCAGACGCTACTGCTGCTACTGGATTTAATAACAGACACAAATCTTCAAAAAGGGTACTCCTAGACGCCTTCATCTCTGCTAGTTCTCATGTGTAACAGTCACACGATTTCTCTATCCAGGATACTTTATTACTTCCTCTAATGCTAATTAAAAGAAATATTGTCATCTAGCAATCGAGGTTTAACCGAAAATACATTTTTTCAGGCTCCCTGAACCAAACAAAGCATTTTTAGAAAAAGGTCCGTGTGTATGTGTGTGTCAGTCTGTCAGTCTGTGGACAGCATAACTCAAAAACGAAAAGTAGCTTAAAAACCAAAGTTAGTATTATATTTAATGTCTTTCAAGGATGCGACACGAAGATTTTGAATAAAATAGCCCCAGCCTAAACCACACTTTATATGAAAAATTGTTCGAAAATTTTGATTTTCTTGAAAATGGCTCTAACGATTTTGATTAAAATGTCATATGTTTGAGATATTTTTATGACAAATGAAATGTATATCCTGAATTTTCTGGCTATAGTCCCTGTAGTATTTACTCTGGACACTTTTGTATAACTGGTAAACCGTTAGAGATAGACCAAATCACACTATGCAAAAAATGTAGATCTTGTTAAAATACAAATTTATGTCTAAATAAATTTTCTTGTAGGGTGAACAATTTCGGAGATATTCTTTGTTATGTGTATGAGTTTCGGAAATCTTAAAGCTTTCGTGAAATGGAATATCGTTCTTCATTACTTTCTCTACTAGTAAGTAGAGGAAGTATTGTATTCCACCCAAAAATTCGATGTTAAGATTTCACCAGAAATTATGTTCTGAGGCCCCCTGAATCCAAAGAAACCATTTTTAGAAAAAGGTCCGTGGGTGTGTCAGTCTGTTAGTCTATGGACAGCATAACTCAAAAACGAAAAGTCGGTTAAAAACCAAAGTTGGTATTTAAGTTTAATGTCTTTCAAGGATGCGACACGAAGATTTTGAAGAAAATAGCCCCACCCTAAACTACCCTTTACATGGAAACTTTTTCGAAAATATGGATTTTCTTGAAAATCGCTCTAACGATTTTCATTAAAATGTCATATGTTTCAGATATTTTTATGACAAATGAAATGTATATCTTGAATATTCTGGCTATAGCCCCTGTAGTCGTATTTACTCTGGACCACTTTTGCATAACTGGTAGATAGACCAAATTATACTGCACAAAAAATGTAGATCTTGCTAAAATACACAATTTACGTCTCAATAAATTTTCTGTTAGGATGAACCATTTCGGAGATATTCCTTGTTATGTGTGTGAGTTTTGGAAAACTTACAACTTTCGTGAAATGGGTCGTCGTTCATTTTTTATATGTTAACTGTGCAAAGAGAACAGAATCTCAAAGCTTTAAAAGATGTGACTATCGCACAAAGCCTAGTGTTTTCCATATTCTCCTTGTACTTACAAGGAAATAAGCAATAACATAATTTCTGCAAATTTTTAATTAAACTAACCGAAAAACATATAGGAATAAGAGTTTGAAAGAATGGTTAGTATAAGAGAAGAGAAAGTCATGTGAGTGCAACACATCAGATTTTTCTGACTGTGAACAGCATAAATCTAAAAAAGTCGCTGAAAGATAAAACTTGGTATGTAAGTTCATCTTCTGAGGATGTGGTTCGCATATTCTCAAAAAAGTATTTTAGCGTGCAAACCAATAACAAGGAATATTTCCGAAATGGTTAGCTCTACAAAAAAAGTGTATTTGATATAAATTGTGTGTTTTAATGAGATCTATATTTTTGTGTTGTAATATTTGGTCTATGTGTTACAGTTTACCAGTTGTGCAAAAGTCATCCAGAGTGAACAGGTCTTCAGAGGACATTCCCAGAAAATTCAAGATATACATTTTGTCATTAAATATCTTAAACTTATGGTATTCTTATGAAAATTATTTAGCTGTTTTTGAGAACATCAAAATTTTCGAAAAATGTTCTGTGTAAAGAGTAACCTGGGTGGAGAAATTTTCTTTAAAATATTCCTCTCGTATTTTTGGAAGATGCTGATCTTAAATACGTATTTAGCGGAGTTTTTGTTTTTGATTTATCCTATTCACACACACGGACATTTTTATAAAAATGCTTTTATTAGACTTATGTAGTCTCAAAACATATTTCCTGGAAACATCGGTATTATTGCAAACTGCATATGAATTTTGGTCAATATTTAAATCTTTTTTATGAGAATAGGTTTCTCTGTAGCAATAGGTTTCTCCGTGACGTCATGAAGTGTATGTACCCACATTCGTGGTTATTGTTACCACAATAACAGCTGCCTGAAGTTACAGATGCAGATTTTCTGTATCAAATAAATCGCTTGCTCAGCTCAAACCATTAGATTTACATTATTTAAGGTAAAGGAGCAATTTATTAAAATATTGAATATAAATATTAAATAATACAAGACCTGAAAGCCAAGAACTTACCGGCCCACCCTCGTATTTCCCGTGAAATCTTGGTATCGAATTTTTGTGTGGAATACAGTAATTCCTCTACTTAGCATTTATGGTAGAGAAAGTAGTAAACGACATACATTTTATGGGCACTCCTATGACATTTTTATTGCACATTTGTAGAACAGCAGTAAAATGGACTGTAATTGAAAATGCACTGTGGTCCGTACAGTCAATCCAAAAACTTTCATCACGCTTCCTTAGTGAAATCTACATCTTGGCCTCCTGTTACGTGCACCTGCGCATTAGGTATAAAAACAAGCACTAATATTTAATAATTCAATTCAGTTTACGAACTGGGTTCGAGATATTCAGTGCAATCCACGGTATGTTAGGTAATACGGTAGGTATCACCAGCTAGATGCGCGGTAGACTTGTGTGCTGATGACGTCAGCTGGTGGAAAAGTCACTAGTCCGCTAGCCGCTCCGCTTACTCTGATTGAAATGGCAGTGTTTATGAGGACTAGTGATAGTATAGCTGAAATATTTAAATGCGAGTCACCTACGTTCAGTAACAGTAATTAACATGTTTTATATATAATCGGGAAGTGCATTCTTACTTTTAACTCTCCACTTTAATTCTGTCACCGACATGGTTTAAGCTAAATTCTAAATCTTGCTCAATTTTTCCTATATTTAGCAAGCTATATATCCTCTCCTGCAGTATTTTACTCTTCCTGAATTTAATTCTTCATAGAATATTCCCCGTATGTAAACTTGCACAAATCTACAGGACCTTATATATTCTTGTTTCCAATCAGTATTTACTTCTCCTGATCTTAATCTCAGAGGGAGATGTTACTGTATTCATAACCTTAAAGTCTAAAATACACTTTCCAACGTCTGGTGAATATATTATATGTCTACCATACTTATACCATTATTAGCGAATGTATAATCCCGATCTAAATCTAACCCTTCACATACATTGCTATTCATGAGGGCATTTTGCTCACAAAAATCGATGTTTCCTTCCTCTAATATAGTTAACCTTACCTCTGCTAAGCACTATTCTCTCTTTCATAGCCATTATCATACTCCTCAATTGGGTTGTTGAACCTAACCTATATCCTAGCATTAAAATCCCCAATAATTATTACCCCCACTTCATCGTATTTAGTTCTAACATCGTCAATGATTTTCCTGAACATATTAGTGTCACAGAATTCTGATGTAGTAGCGGAATTATAACTAATAGCTATTGTAAGAAATAAAAATAAACAAAAATGGGCCGAGAAAGCCATACATACCAACTTAACAAACACATGCGACATTTTTAGCAATGCTAGCGTTGCGTTTCCGTCACAAAAAAAGACAGCTGAAATGTGATTCTGTGGCATTGTTTTAATCAGAACTCTAGGAAACATAATGTGCTTGTTACACATCAAATACTGTTTACCCATGACGAGAACAGAACAAAGGGAAGCAAATGGACAGACAGACAGATGATACAATTATGACACGTAAACATTAACTCTTTCTTACATACCCGCATATGAGGAGGGATCATTAACCTAATGGTGAATTCTTGCCCTCTGTGATGGGAACATAAACACATCATCGGCCCCCCTCCTCAAGTTTCTGCTGCTGACAAGGGTTCGTTAGGGACGAGGGGTTGGCAACACTACCTCCAGGGCTCAACTGTCTGCATCAGCTACCCCATTATAATGACTGTAACAGACCTTATCTCTCATTGTCATGCTCCAAAAATAATTCCTTCGTGAAGAATTGTTGCTTCAAACAGTTAGGGGATTCCCAAACTAAACTTCTGTAGTTGAGAAAACTTTCTGACGTATCTGGAAATTGGATGCCCTCGCAGCTGAAAGCGAATTCCCATATATGAAACAAAGCTAGTCTGTTCATCTAATAAATAATTAATATTAATATTGTGTCATTCTAATAAATTCAGTTTCTCTTCTCGTTTTTGAAAGTGCACAGTTTTAAAGGTTATATTATACATACTCTGTCTATCGTTGTGTCAAGCCCAACATAACAATTAGAGTTGAAGGTGTAACTATCGATTCTTATATGTATAATCGAATAACAAATACATGATTAAAGTGTTGGACACCAGTGGCAACACTCTGTTAGAAATTGCATGAAATGATAAGACATATAAATTCAAATTTTAATGGTACCAATTACACGATGAACACACAGATTCCCCACGACACCGCGTAATTTCGTGTACTGCCGTGCCCAAATTTAACCCTAATTTTAGTCTATATCAAATGCATAAACATGGTATGTTTCAACCCTAACGACATACTTTGGCAATTATCACACCGACTTATTAATAGCAAATAGCTATAAACTAAATATGAAATCTTGTGACTGCTTTTGTGCCCAAAAGTATGAAACTTGCATTTAGAACAAATTAAATTACCGTGAACAAGATCGAGCACGTCCACAGAGAGGTCAGAAAAGCTCAGTGAACTGAATGGAAAACAAACGACGATAATGGAGCGAGCTTAACAAGCAAAGAACTCAGTCCAGAAATCATAGTACCAACTGTCTTAGGCGGAGACAGTTTCCGTTCAGCTAAGTTCGGCAAAACAAAAAGCATCAGATTTCCTTCCCTCTTGTACGTCTGCCCAGTTACAACGGCTATTATCACTACTACTATAGGAATCTGCAGAAGGTATAAATTTTGTTATCGAACATATTCATTGCCAGGTCCACCTGCTTAATCCTGGTAATGTCTTGGCAACGAGCGTTAACTGGGATGCAAGTGGAGCAATTAGCTAGAGAGTGCACCGCCTTCTTGACAAATTACAGGAAACGGGGCTCGAGTAAGTGCCTGCTCACACTTTTGTCCTACTCACTGACAAAGGAGCGGCGCGCTGTCTTTGTGCAAGGCGGCGGCGGCGGAGGCGGCGGGGGTAAGGAGTTCGAAACCCCTTCCAACTACAAGTCTCAGTTAACGTGTCAAAAAGGAATATTGTAGTAGACATGAAGCCTAGTGTTAGCAAGTGATAGTAGTGATAGTAATAATAATAATAATAATAATAATAATAATAATAATAATAATAATAATAATAATAATAATAATAATAATAATAATAATAATAATAATAATAATAATAATAATAATAATAATAGCAACAACAATGTGACAAATGACTAGTCCAATTACTTTTAACGTCACTTTATTTCTCTTGTTAAACTGAATCACAAAAACGCCGTTCTCTCTTTTGTCATTTGCACAATTTGTAATTCATCGTGACCTTACCACTCGCTCCTGTACTGTCCTACCATAACCTCGACAGAAGTACTGCTAATACTGTTCACAGACAATTCCAATGATAAACTGTCTAAAATTCTGTCTCACAATACACTCATACAAATTCTCTCAGCATTTACTGGTCCAACACATCTGACTTTCTCTACCCTCCTTACGAACTGCATTCCTTTGTCTTCGTGTTAGTTGAAATAAACATTTGCACAAATTATCTTATTCCTTGTTCTTGTGTGAGCTTTGGAAAACAAACTTTCGTCTAACGGAACATCGTTATTAATTTTTTTATATATTAGCTGTGCAAAGAGAACCAAATCTCAAAGCTTTAAAACATTTGACTATCGCTCAAAGCCTACTGTATTCCCATATTCCCCTTGCAACTACAAGGAAATAAGCAATAAGATAATTTTTACAAATTGTCAACTAACATGAAAATATAGGAATAGCTGTTGGTAAGAATGGTTCGTACAAGAGTAGAGAAAGTCATGTGAGTGCAACACATCAGATTTTGTGGGTAACAATTTTAATTTCACTCTCTCCGCTGCTCGTAAAATTTCAATAGGTTCAGCACAGTCAAATGAGTCGGTATTTTTATACAAGCAAATAAATCAACCAAAGTTGGCACTATTGGAGTGTTAATAGCTCTTAAACACTGAGTGGAAAGATTATATACTTTTAACACTGTCGTGAACTGCTAAAAGGCCGACTTTTAATACCAACGTGTCTAATACGTGGTTTTACTCCAATGCAATTCTTTATCTATTTTAATAGAGAGCTTGACGTGTTTGTGACCTCACAAATGCGCTACCAACTTACTAAATACACAGTACTACATAAAGTAAACTATTATTGGTGAGTTACAAACAAGTGACGTCCAAAGACGCAGGGAGACTAAAAACAAAAGACAGTAGTTGCAGAAAGTTGTGTGGACGGAACACGTGACGTTGTTTAATTATGGAATGTTTGCCACACTGCCTGTCATAGCATGTATGTGATCGAAGTGGGGCTTCAAAAGTTGGTGGCACTGCAGCGGCCGGACATTAATTTCGGGAAAGAGGCGAGCAAGAGAGGATGCGCCCAACTTCCTGCAATCTGTCTTAATTAATCATTCTGACCAAAACAGAAAAGAAAAGGGAGGACTTGGGAAGAAAATAAAGGAGAAAGATGAGGCAAGTTGGGGAAGACTTTCACAGTTGCTGGGCACACCGCGGAGACTAGATTACTCGTACCACACCACACGGACATTGTTTACGTGAACATTATAAATTATACAACGCAGCTTATGGTACCATATACAAAAACTCTTATATGTTACACTCACATGTCGGTGTTAGAGGTTCTTTCATTAGTTACTTTTCAATGTAATAGACTAATGCTTCTAAACACCTGATAGCCTTAGGTGTTTCTTTCACCGCCATCCTAATACATATTTTACTAGAAAAATAATTAACACATTCATAATTATTTAGCGTTCCTAATTTTTTAATTTACCAATATATATATCTTACTACAAATATGTACGGAAAATGTTCAATAAATAACGTAATAACACTTCACAGGTTCCAAGAAGTATAAACACACACACACACACACACACACACACACACACACACACACACACACACACACAGTCTGCTATTGTTGTAGATAATTAGGTGCACTTTCTTTGTGTGGTATTTCCGGTTGTTCAAAAGTGCTTTTGCATTGTGTTTTCCCGATGCCTTTATATATGTTGTTTAGTTTTTGTTCTTTATAACGGATGTTAAGAGTTTTAATTAACTCTTTAAGTGTCCTAAGTAATACTTTTTAAGTATCTCCAAAGAAAGACAAGGCTATTGAACAAGTGCAATCTAAGGCTAGATGTGGTAGGGATAAACCGTCATAGCACGAGCAAGGCCGGGTATTTCGGGTGGTGCAGTGATATTTACAACATTGGGAACACGAGTACAATATAATCTGCCTTTATGTGTCGGAGGATTTACCTGTAACCCAGATAGTGTCTGGGATTCGGGACATCTGCCTGCAGCAATCTGTGAACCAAAAGTTGTGTCCCTGGACAATGTGCCCAATCATTGCATTCATCTGCGATTTCCATTATACGCTTCGCATATTATTTTGTAGCTTTAATTTTGTACAAATTGTCTTTATTGTAGACAGTAGACTTTGAGCGATAGTCAAATATCTTAAAGATTTGAGATTCTGTTCTCCTTGCACACTTAACATATTGTGACTTTTGGTGGGTTGAAAAGTAAAGAAGACAGATGTAGTCGGGATAAAGAAACACTTTTATTTCCGTAAACAGTAACTTTGTACACTCGTTGCAACAGCAAGAAAGTATTTTCCGATTCACTCACAGCACGGCTCCAAATTCGTAACACAAGAACTGTCCCTTCTCCGTCGGCACGACTCCTCAACGCTTCGCATACGTCTGTCCACTGTCTGTCGCACTTTACCGCTATTTATATCTCCCAGGCACTATTCTGGAAAGTTCAGTTATTGCGGTGAAATACAAAGCAGAAGATTCCAGAAGCCTCTATCCTTTTCTCTCTTTCGGCAAGCGCCCCAACAATGCGGCCATTCTCTGTCTCTTTCCTTCGGGTCCTTTGCGGTAGTGCCGACAATAATGCCATGGGTGACAATATAAATAAATGAACAACGATGTTCCATTTCACGAATGTTATATGTAAACTCTTGTGTGTTTTTGTGAAATTGTTTAATCAGATTTTCACAAACGTATGATGAAAATACCTTATTTAGTAAATGCTGTCCAAAACAGTTGCCTGTCTGACACTTAAGGAACCTAGGTCGTTACAGTAGTCACGGCAACCTCACAAATTTTATAACCTACATGTTTACAATTCCGGTAGAATTTTCTTTCCATTTTACTTCCTCTGAGTAATCTGTAATGATATTCTTTGTTGCTGGGTTATTGCACACCTTTGCGCTTCGTATATTAGTGTTGGACGGATGCTATACAAATTTAAAATAACAACCATATTAAAGTATATAGGAAAGTGTACTTTAAGTACTGTTAAAGCCTCATTGTGAAATCTTATATAGTTACAGAGAAAAAAAACTTGAATTTCATGGTTTTGACGTTGTCTGTATAGAGCATACTGGTTTCTGTGAAGTCCATAAGTTCATTAATACCTTCCCAAAAAGTATTCGTCATTATCTGTACCCTGTTGTTCCTATTAGCTTCAAATACTATGCCTCTGGGCCCAGGACTCCTTGGATGAAGCATGTGATGCCCTTTCTGTGAGATAATAAAAGTTTTAGCAAAGGCGAGTGAACTTTTAAAGCTTAAATCGACGGGCAGTCCAATTAATATTTCATTATGCAACGAGAGTATAATTAAGTTAAAATTTCCAATTGCATCTGAACGTCACACTGATTCCTTTTTCTAACCTCGCGCTAGTTGTTCGATTAAACGCACAAAGATAATCCACAGTTAGGCCTTGTTCTGATTGATGGAAACCTGCACTTTAATGAGAACATTAAAGTGCAGCTACCAGACGTGTACTTACATTTAGACGTACTCCTGCAAAAATGTTTTTTGAATGTTTTATATATGCCAACGGCCATACCATGCTGAAAACATCGGTTCTCGTCCGATCACTGAGGTTAAGCAGCATTGAGCGTGGTCAGAACTTGGATGGGTGACCGTTTGGGAACGTCACGTGACTTTGGAATTAACTTTATCTCTGCCTCAAGATTCTTTTAATAACCACTTATCTCAGGCCTGGTACGAGTGCATCAGATAGATTAAATAATCTATTTCACTTTTAAGAATTTTTGAACGTATTATTGACACTCGTAAACCATTTTTCAACAAATCACTCACAAGGAAAATCCGCTAAACAATGGCGTGTTCCGTCTCTAATGGACTAATTGCTAGGCACAGTCAAAAATTATTTTAAAGTCAATTTTTCTGATAAAACTCACGCGATAGTTCGATCACAATAATTATTACTTGCATCACAGTTTACTCTTGAAGAATCACAACATATTCGCTATTCTTTTTTAGTTTATGTTTCATAATCAATACTTTACATTGAGAGGTTAAATTTTAATTCATTTCACTTCCTTCTTCAAGCACAAAACAAAAGAAGTCAGCCTATGCTGTCTGTATCTTAACTTGATAACGTCAGGAGGCCTTTCTGCTGTCTCTAAGTTCACATTTCATATCATTGCAGAAGGCTTACACACCTCGGGATTTTAGAAGTTCAACAAACCTTACACCGTCCGTAAGGTAGTGCCTTGGCAATACGTTAACCAGGGATTCTACATGATGAGTGTAACAAATATCTCCAGTATAATTATTGTCAATAAAGAATAGTTTCGCCGAAAAAAAAGTATTTGTATAAAGGAGCCCTAACATGAAGAAGATATAGGAATAAGAGTTTGTAAGAATGGTTAGTACAAGAGTAGAGAAAGTCATGTGAGTGCAACATATCAGATTTTTATATTCAGAACCAGAATAAATCACAAATCTTTGCATTGAAACCAAAAATACCTAATTTTGTCATTTTTCATGCATAAATACAGTTTGAAGTAAGAAAAAGTTGGCTATTTTACCCACTAATTTTAATAAGGTTGAATTTCACGTACTACTAACTGTACGTATAGTTACAAATAACAGCATAATGAGGAATACGTAATATGAATTCTATGTACCTAAAGTTTAATTTGTATTCCTCATGCTTCCCTGCACGTGCATTGCCGAGCTGCTTTTGTCTGGAAAAAATGAAGCGAATCTTTGTTACCGCATATTTGAAGTGCAGTGCTGCCAATTGAAGACAAATTAGCAATGTCAGCTCCATTCAGCTGCAAGCACATACCAGAAACAAGCGAATGATTTCTGATTCATGGCCTCGTGCACTAATGATGACAGTAATCAGAGAGAATAGAATGGTAATACGCCTCAAGCACGCGCCCTATTCAACCGCCAAGCACATTAGCAATGCAGGCCATGCCATGATTCTCTATAGATTCATATTGAACTGAAGCGGGAATCATGTTAAGAGGCCTTAAATTCTCTCGGCGAGAAGATACAAGATACCACATCCAGTGGCGGCTCCCATTACACGCTTACGAACATTCATTATCATAAATCATGGTCAGTTAGCAATTTTATGGCGTTATTATTATACTGCTCGCATATACATCAAGAGAATAAAATAGATGTAAACAAAACCACGTGTATTGACCGCAGCACGCCTTCTTGACGCTTTCGCCGTGTAAATAGTCCCTTAAAAATACCACTAAGGTATGAAATCTCACTAAATGTTTACAAAAGCACGAACTAAACGCAATAAGCATGGTTGAACTGTAAGAATACGCAGTTAAGTGAATTTGTAACCAGCCTAACTCATTCGGCGCGCGCATGTTTACTATGAAAGCAACAAGTCATTGTTGTGAAACATAGCGCGGAAAACCGTTACGAAATATTGAAAACACAATAATATTGAACGTGTTTAACAAGTTCTGCGAGAAATACTCCGAACTTGCCATAGATGACGTGCTGAAATTAACATCTAAGTTTATCGGTGTGTCAGTATCAGGTATTTGCAGTGTACGGAAAGAAAAATCGTCAGTTGGTGAAGTCGGAACTCCCGGCAAGAAGAGACCGCGCGCCAAGCAAGTGCTGTATGTTGTTTGTGATGAATTTTTGTGTTCTGCAATACGTCCAAATGTTCAGTAGTTCTTAACCTTAAACAAGGTGCTGTTGACAGTTAACTCTGATTTAAACTTTCCAGATTTAAAACGAACTTCCCTCCATAAGCTGTTTTTGGAGATTGGTTTCGAGTTTGTGGGCAGAAAACGAAAAAGTGTTAGTAGAAATGGACCTAACGATTTTAATTAAAATGTCAAATGTTTGACATATTTGTAAGACAAATAAAATGTATATTTTGAATTTTCCGGCTATAGCCTATGTAGAGCTGTTTACAAGGAAATAAGCAATAAGATAATTTGTACAAATGTTTATCTCAACTAACACTAAGAAGATATAGGAATAAGAGTTTGTAAGAATTTTCTAAAATGAGATGTACTTTTTACCTTGGTGTCTAAAGAAAATCTGGAATAAAATAATTACTGGAAAAGTTAATCTCGATTAATATGAAGTGGATACAAGAATGTCAGCCTTTGTAATAGTTGTTTGTAGGAGAGTGAGTAGAAAATATTGTGTGAGTTCAGCGCGTCAGCTTTCTAGCAGTATTTGTTCAGAAATTTAATTTTTTTTACTTATGTAAGACAGGAATTTTCTTTATCACAAATTCTCTTTGGTATTTTTCCATGTACACAAGACAGCGATTCGAAATAGATTTTGTTTTGTTTTGGAAATCAATAATATCAAAGAGCAAAGTGAATGTGGAAGGGCGGGGAGGGGAGGGGAGGGGAGGGGACCGTTAACGTTGTTTAAATATTCAGAGTGAGCATTATGCATGAGGAGTCTTTTCAATAAAGCTGCTGAAGTTTTCAACACTGTTCCTTCTGTATCTACCTACCGCTCATTTCTAGACATCAATAATTCTCTCAAAAAAAGAAAGAACTCTTTGTGCAGGGGAAAAATGGAACTGTTAGCTTGCCTGGAGCGATTACAGAGTCTGCAGCACGCGGGATCGACTCCCCACTCCGTTTTATTCAATTATTTACATGGGATTAGGTTCCAAATGCCTGCCTTTATTAAATAATACATCCACGCAAGAGATTATAGGATGTCATGCGATATAATCCCTACTTCTGTCTGCTGGGCAATATGGACGCGTTCTCCCTTTCAATCAATCAAGTTTTATTATCCATTTTTATAAAACAGACTATTTTCATTTGAATAGTTTAAACACGACAGCAGTTTATTGAATATTCTGGGACTGTAATTATTTACAACTTATGCAGTTATGCATAAGGCATTTTAATCAAAATCGTTAGAGCCATTTTCAAGAAAATAAAAGTTTTCGAAAGATTTTCCATGTAAAGGGTAGTTTAGCGTTGAGGAATTTTCTTCAAAACTTTCGTGTCGCATCCTTGAAAGACATTAAACTTAAATACCAACTTTGGTTTATAACCGACTTTTCGTTTTTGAGTTATGCTGTCCACAGACTGACAGACATACAGACACACAGACACACAGACACACAGACACACAGACACACACACACACACACACACACACACACACACACACACACACACACACACACACACGGACCTCTTTCTAAAAATCTGATGTATTGCACTCACATGACTTTCTCTACTCCTTGTACTAACCATTCTTACAAACTCTTATTCCTATATCTTCTTCTTGTTAGTTGAGATAAATATTTGTACAAATTATCTTATTGCTTATTTCCTTATAGGTACAAGGGGAATATTAGAATACAGTAGGCTTTGTACGATAGTCAAATGTTTGAGATTCTGTTGTCTTTGCACACTTAACATATAAAAAAATGAACAGCGATGATCCATTTCACGAAAGTTCGAAGTTTTCCGAAACTCACACACATAACAAGGAATATCTCCGAAATGGTTCACCCTACAAGAAAATTTATTGAGACACAAATTGTGTATTTTAGCAAGATCTACATTTTTTGTATAGTATAATTTGGTCTATCTCTAACGGTTTACCAGTTATGCAAAAGTCGTCCAGAGTAAATACGACTACAGGGGCTATAGCCAGAAAATTCAAGATATACATTTCATTTGTCATAAAAATATCTCAAACATATGACATTTTAATCAAAATCATTAGAGGCAGTTAGTTTTTAGGTTATGTAGATTTGCTGACGTAATGATAGAAGCCACATCAGCTACATCTACATCAAATACGAATTCGAAACCGGCACCTCTGAGTGTAAGCCTACCGCATTAACTTAGAGGAAACTCCCTCAGTATTGCCACCCTAACAGGAAATGTTATTGTATCACAAGATTGTGAGGGGAAGGCAGCTTCGGGGGGTTGTGAAGATTCTGATCTTTTCACACGCAGAAGGTAATTCTCTTATTCCCTTGTCTAAATGATTTATCAACTGCCGTGGTAGGTGCAAAAACTGCGAGCACCAGAAAAACACTGATGTGCAAAGAAAGGGAGAGCGTTTAAGGAGAAAGCAGATAGGAAAAGAATAGAAGGATCAAGGAGAGACAAATGGTTCATGCAACCGAAATAATAGACTAAAAACACTTGCAATCTATCAACCCTAGTAAACACTTTCACTATCTATTGTTAAAAAATCTGATGTGTTACAATCACATGAGTTTCTCTACTCTTGTACTAACCATTCTTACAAACTGTTATTACTATATTTTCTTCCTGTTAGTTGAGATAAACATTTGTACAAATTATCTTATTGCTTATTTCCTTGTAGGTACAAGGGGAATATAAGAATATATTTTGTTTTAATTGTAACTCAAATGTTTTAAAGTAAACAAATAACAAGGAATATCTCCAAATATTTTATTCATCCCTTGTGGTTTCCTATATATGCAAAAGTCATCCATATTGCAGAGGGTTCATGAGCACATTCTCTATATTCAAGATATACAGTTTCAATAAATATATCTAAAATAAGTGGCATTTTAATCAAAATCGCTGGAGTTATTTTTTAGAAAACCAAAATGTTCCATTTTACTATGCAACGTATTACATTCTCACAGTTTTCTCCACTCTTTTTTCTTTTACAAAACGCGCACATTTATTTGTCTACCCTCCTTCTTTTCTACAAACAATTCATGCCATTTTCTATATGATTGAGATAGAAATAACCGTATTACATTCACACGGTTTTGTCTACTCGCTTTTAGACAGCCAATAATACATGTTTCAATACCTATGCTTGAAAAAAAATAGAATTGCAACACATTACAATCACACTGTTTTCTCAACTGCTTTTTCTTTTACAAAACAAACGCATTTCTTTGTCTACTCCCCCTTCCACAAATAATTCATACCATTTTCTTTATTGCTGATACAGAAATGCAACGGAATATAATCACGTGGTGTTGTCTATTCACTTTTCTTGTTCTTTATAGTGTCCTAATAGTATTCATTGACTCTTTGTTTAAGTGTATTAGGAAATCGTTTTAAATGTTTACAAAGAAACACAAGGCTATTGAACAAGTACAACCCTAGCCTAAATATTGTAGGGATAAATTGTCAAACCACGGGTAGTGCCGAGTATTTCAGCTAGTATGTAATAAAACCATTTGTACAAACGTCTGTCTCAATTAACATGAACTACATAGAAGAGTTCGTAAGAATATTTGTTGAAGAATGAGTAGAGAGCTTCCTATGAGTGCAGTACATATTTATTAATTTATTCTATTGCATTCCAGTCCATTACAATACTTCCGCCGCATCGATGAGGTTAAAACAGCGATATAAATATGGATTCAAGCTTAAGTATTATTCCATTAAAATGAATTTACAGAACTAGCGGAAATATCCGGCATTGCCTGTGGTTTTACGGTTTATCGCTGCAACACTTACCCATTATGACGTTCAAACTATCTCTTCGCTATTTGTAGAGAAAATCTCTTTGGAAAGAAATAATAGCAATTTAAGTAATGTTAACATAACCTTATTTTCACTACACACACGAAAACACAAGAAAGTCAAAACAAAAGAAAGGAGGAATATATACGAGTATTAAATGAATTCGCAGTTGCTTTGTTATTCTGTGAGGAATGACGATATAAGAAAGGAATTAGGCATCTTTAAACTAACATGGAAGATACGTCAATACCGAACCAGGTGGAGAGAATAGCAGAATACCGCATTCCAAAACTGCTATTAGACTAAAAACCAACAGGTAAAATAAACATTGGCAGACCAAGACAAATGTTTAATGCATAAGAACGAAACGAACCTTGGAGGCTTAAACCTTGCACCAAAGGTTATCTGTGCCAGGATTGGTGGAACAGTTTAGAAGCCTGTTCACCACTTGTGCATACATTATGAAGAACATTCAGGGGCGCCTGTAGTGACGTTAAATTCCAAAAATAGAACCAAATGTTGCTGTGCTATCATCCAAAGAGAGTAAAGTTTCACAAAGAAATGCAATTTTCTAGTAACTGCCTTTTTAAAGAGCACAAGCTAGTTAAGATCCCTCCCCAAGTGGCAAATAGGAGAAAAAGATTAAAAACGCTGAGTCTGCAAAAGATGCAGGGACAACAAGAAAACGATTGTAATAAAACCTTGGGGAAATAACATACCTACGTTAGTTGCTGGCAAAGTTACTTGTGTAAGCAAGAAGGAAGATAAAACAGAAATTAAAAACATAACAGCTGACGATGCTCGTCTGTTTTGCTGAGACTCCCTTGCGTTCTTAATAAAGATGGCCATGCAAACTAGAACATGTCAAACTTGGAAACATCTAAGTAGAGCAAGTATTGCACTGCACCCAAAAAACTGATATCGATATTTCAGTGGACATCTATGGTTTAGATTCTTTGGGAAAATCACTGAATGTCTGTAAACAATATTACTCAAAAAGTAGAAGTAGGTCAAATACCAAACTTGGCATTTAAATTCAGTGTCTTCTAAGCATATAACAATCATTTGAGATCTCCTTGTGGTTTAATGGAAAAAAATCTGATGTATTGCACTCACATAACTTTCTCTGCTTTTGTACCATTCTTACAAACTCTTATTCCTATATCTTCTTCGTGTTAGTTGAGATAAACATTTGTACAAATTATCTTATTGCTTATTTCCTTGTAGGTACAAGGGGAATATTAGAATACAGTAGGCTTTGTACGATAGCTAAATATTTTAAAGCTTTGAGATTCTGTTCTCCTTGCACGCTTAACGTATAAAAAAATAACAACGATGTTCCATTTCACGAAAGTTTTAAGTTTTCCGAAACTCACACACATAACAAGGAATATCTCCGAATTAGTTCACCCTACAAGAAAATGTATTGAGACATAAATTGTGTATTTTAGCAAGATCTACATTTTTTGTATAGTAAGATTTCGTCTATCTCTAACGGTTTACTAGTTATGCAAAAGTCGTCCAGAGTAAATACGACTACAGGGGCTATAGCCAGAAAATTCAAGATATACATTTCATTTGTCATCAAAATATCTCAAACATATGACATTTTAATCAAAATGGTTAGATCCATTTTCAAGAAAATCAAAATTTTCGAAAAATGTTCCATGTAAAGGGTAGTGTAGGGTGGGACTATTTTCTTCAAAATCTTTGTGTCGCATCCTTGAAAGACATTAAACTTAAATATCAGCTTTGGTTTTCAACCGACTTTTCGTTTTTGAGTTAGACTGTACACACACACACACACACACACACACACACACACACACACACACACACACACACACACACACACACACACACACACACACACACAAACATACATACAAATGCTCTTTTTTGGATTCAGGAAATAAATGTTTTGTGAATTAACCATTTCGGATATATTCCTTGTTATTTGTGTGAGTTTAGGAATACTTGAACTTTCGTCAAATAACGGTGCAAAGGTTTGACTGTAAGTGTTTGTAAGAATGTTTAGTACAAGAGTAGAGAAAGCTATGTGAGTGTAACACATCAGGTTTCTTGTATGCGTAGGACCTCAAAAGTATATTTTTACTGAAGTGTGTCTAAATATAGCAGTGAGGAGTATTATTTCAGCACATAGCTAGTAGTGACTGTTAAATTGTTGACCTTGAGGTTCATTCTTCCTAATTAGTAACGAAACAAAAGAGCCAAGAACTTGAACTTGCATTGCTAAAGAACGAACGAACTTATGTATGTATGCGCCTGCCTGCCTGCCGTGTGGTGTGAATGGTGGGAGTGAGTGCAGATAAAGATGCTGCGAATAAATCATTTTAAAGGATGACGCGTCAGTGACTCGGATTTAACCCGTTGTTAATGAGATATGCCTGACACACCGCATACTGCCATTGTTAGGGCCGCGTCCCTGACCGTTCCTTCCATTGCACACACAAATTAAAGATGTGTGTGTGTGTGTGTGTGTGTGTGTGTGTGTGTGTGTGTGTGTGTGTGTGTGTGTGTGTCTGACTGACAGCGTTTACTCTGCGCTGACACGTGCACCAGTTTATTATACTTCTCTTGCAACTGTTTGTTAACACTAATTGTCTCTCTGTATAAACATTACACTCACATGACTTTCTCTACTCTTGTACTAACCATTCTTACAAACTCTTATTCCTATATCTTCTTCGTGTTAGTTGAGATAAACATTTGTACAAATTATCTTATTGCTTGTTTCCTTGTAGGTACAAGGGGAATATTAGAATACAATAGGCTTTGTGCGATAGTCAAATCTTTTAAAGCTTTGAGATGCCGTTCTATTTGCATACTTAACACATAAAAAAATGAACAACGATGCTCCATTTCACGAAAGCTTTGTTTTCCGAAACTGACACAAATAACAAGGAATATCTCCGAAATGGCTTACCCTACAAGAAAATATAATGAGATATAAATTGTGTATTTTAGCAAGATCTACATTTTTTGTATAGTATAATTTGCTCTATCTCTAACGGTTTACCAGTTATGCAAAAGTCGTCCAGAGTAAATACGGTTACAGGGGCTATAGCCAGAAAATTCAAGATATACATTTCATTTGTCAGCAAAATATCTCAAACATATGACATTTTAATAAAAATCGCTAGAGCTATTTTCAAGAAAATCAAAATTTTCGAAAAATTTTCCATGTAAAGGGTAGTTTAGGGTGGGGCTATTTTCTTCAAAATCTTCGTGTCACATCCTTGAAAGACATTAAAGTTAAATACCAAGTTTGGTTTTTAAGCTACTTTTCGTTTTTGAGTTATGCTGTCCACATACAGAGGGACAGACAGACACACACACACACAAGGAAGTTTTTCTAAAAATGTTTTTTTTTTTTTTTTTTTTTATTCAGGGGCCTGAAAACATATTTCCTGTGAAATTTCGATATCGTATGTTTGGGTTGAGTAAAATACTTCTCCTACTTGCTGTACAAGTAGAGAAAGTAATAATAAAGGAAGTTGACAGGTTTTGAAGTCCCACTATGTCTTGGTGGGACTGCATAGGACTGGTGGAGTTGGTTGGATTTTACCGGATGTCCCCACATGCCATGCGAGGAGGCTGGTGACGCCTCAAGTGGTGTGCTCTGGGGTTATAATCCTCAAGAAACCTAGCCGGGGCGCTCCGATGCAGTGACAATTACTCCTAAAATTTTGCCCGATGGGGAACGCTGATGTAAATAACGATTATAAAAGTAATAAGTTAACGATTGCTTGAAGTTGTGGAAAAGTGATATCCTTTGACTTAACTCCAAATGTTATTTATGGTTCATGTGCGCTTTTCCCTTGTGTAATTTGCAGTTTTCTCTTTATTATTATTATCATTATCATTATTATTATTATTATTATTATTATTATTATTATTATTATTATTATTATTATTATTATTATTATTATTATTATTATTATTATTATTATTATTATTATTATTATTATTATTATTATTATTATTATTATTATTATTATTATTATTATTATTATTATTATTATTACTTATAGTGTCAATTAATTATTTGTTTAAGTGTATCAAGTAATTTTAAATGGGTCTAAAGAAACGCGAGACTATTGGGCAAGTGCAGCCTAAGTTTAAAGTTTTAGGGACAAACCAACAAACCTCGGACAACGCTGTTGCTATGTTTTATAAAGTTCTCGTGTTATATATAAAAGAGAGCATATTATATCACAAATATTGGAGATTTGGAAACTGTGTGTAACAAAGGCAAACACTAGTGCAGTGCTCAGTGGGGACGAGATGATATCCCGTTTCAGTCAAGAGCTATAAACATTTATTTATCTGTTTGTTTGGGAGCAAATTCCCTTCCAGAACAACGGACCGTAACGACCAACGGTTGTAAATAAATATTTTGTGGAGGCGTTTCCCTCTTGTTTGGGTTACGCAGCGGTCGTCTGGTATCCCAGCGCAAGCGCACAGCGAAGCGGAAAAAATGCATGCGGTATGCACCTCGCAAATCCCATCCAGTGGGTTTCTACTGGCCGGGCTGCCTCGTCGCCAAATTACCACCCTACGTATATACCCACAACACTCGTTTCCAACTTTATATTTACTATATTTTAATTCTTTATTTCCTAACTTAAATATGATCTCTTTGACATTTTATACACCACTATTTGATTACTTAATTCAGCACGAACAACCAATAACAGACGAGAGGCGGTCCCTCTAACGCCCTCTGGTTGTTTCCCAGTCAAGAATCACTCTCTCTCTGAAGATGCCGAAAGCACTGTTGAGCGAAACGTCAGATACCTATTGGTCGACAGGACCACGGAAACTATATTCTATCTATGTTCTTTTGTTAATTTTTCAATATTTATACACTGCTCAAAATAATTAGAGGGACAAGATTTTCTTACAACGTAGTATTTTCCAGTTTGTAATAAAGGGTTACTTACTAGACGTTATATTTAAGATTATGCAATTCACCACGACAAATTTTAAAGCCATGGCCTGCTGACAATATAATTGAGTTATACTGAAAACTGAAGTGAGTTATGTATCGAATGCAATGATTCACATATTTTTGCAGTGTCCTTTTCGTATCGTTAGAGCAGTGTTTCTCAACCTGTGGGCCGCGACCCCTTCTGTTGGAGGGCCGCGAGAGGTCGAGAGAACTCAGTAAAAAAAATCAACAAATTTTAAAAAGGTAGATATATTAAGAAAAAGTTAACAAAATGATACTCATTGTTTATACAAACGTATTAACAAAAAATAAAATCTTCGAGTACTCGTTCATTTTAATGTGAAGGTTGCGCTTCAGTTTGTTCAATTTCTCTCATAGTGGATTCGTTTTTGCAACATTAAGTATTAAATCATTTTCCAAGTTTAAGCGATTTCTTAGTTTAATTTTTATATGGGTCATTGTTGAATATGCCGCCCTTGAAGACTGTTATTCAAGTTATTTAAATACTTCAAATAAGTCAGAAAGAAAAGCCAATTTCAAAAGGAATTCCGGGTCAGAAATGAATTCAGAGTAATGTGACTTGGCTTGTAATAAATATACTATAACAATATGTTTGTATTTGTTTGTTAGTTATCAATTGGTCACGTATTCGATTTAAAATTATATATTTATATCCCAATCCCAATAACGCAAAAGTATAAAATTCTTGTATGGATTATATATTTTTAACATACACGAAAAAAGGGTCGGGGGTCGCGAAATATTTTTTGATACTAGAGTATTACATCTTTCTACAACTTTTTACAGTCAATAAGTTAAAAATGAGATAGGTGCCTATGTGAAATTGTTCGAGCGGATAGTTCGCACAGTGGTTACAGATCAATGTGGTTTCATCTGTTGTTGGAAGGGCCTGGAAAAGATTTATTGAAACTGGCACTTATGGTACAAGACCTTGCTGGGGTCCCGGCTACAGATGACCGATATGTGCTCTTCGGCGACTGCCACTACCACTGAAATGGTTTCGTTTATTGTTATTTTGATTCAGTTGAAGGATAATCCATTATTGTTTCCTACACTCTGTTTAATTTCTGCTTACAGTGACCAAGTTTATTGTGAGAAGTAAATATGATGTGTTATTGTTAAATAAAGCTTAGTTATTCAAGAAAATAATTATTGTACCGCTACAAAAATATATTCGAACAAAATCTTGCTCCTCTTATTATTTTGAGCAGTGTATGTTATACTACACATTTATCAGTTTAATTATTTTAATATACTAACAAAATGACAATTCGGTGAATACCGCTCCTGACACCAGTGTGATAATTTGACAAATGTCCAGTCCAGTTACTTTTCTGTCACTTTATTTTCTTTTTCTAAACTTTTGTTCAAAAACTCACTTCTGTTTTGCTGACGTTAACACACAGTAACTCTCTGGGGAATCAAACACAAGACATCTCTAAGCTCTTGCACAGGTAGTATTCACTGAACGTCACTGCAGGAGTTACAAACAGTACGTTATGTCGCACCAGAAATACAATCACTATATTTCACTCGCGGACACGCTGAAGTATCAGCTGCTGAAGGTTTCCATAGAATATTATAGAATGTATTAGAGGCGGGGGGGGGGGGGGGGGGATGGAAACTTCATACTTATCTTTGTTTATCTCCCCAACGGCCGGCGCCAGCACATAACGCTTGCACCATAGCCTACAATATTATTACTGGAACACTAATTTTCACAGATGTAGATTCTATTAAGGACAGGGTGACCAACTTGAAGAAATAAAAAGACAAGTATTAGCGACCGTGAATGTACACAGTCTTGGAACGAGCCGAAGTCATCAAGTTTACATCAAGCGGCGACGAGCACAGCGGTGGCAGGAAAAGCCAATCACAAACCGATTAACTGCTTGAGTGGAGGAGCAGGGAGCGAGATTTTGCCCCGGAGCGCTTGCTGATAGCTATCATACCACGTGGGAGTTACGCCTCCCACTGCCGGGTTCGCTTACCGGCCTGGGCATTCACTACCAGCTCCGCGTAAAAACAAACCAAATATCACCTGTTGTACTCGCATGGCTTTCTCTACTCACTCTGGTACAGACGCCACTTATTCATCTATTTCACGTTAATAGAGACAGACATTTGCAGAAATGGTTTCATTATATATTTCCCAGTACGTGCAATATGAATCGGTAACATAATAGGCTTTAAGTGATGGTTAAACATTTTAAGAGCTGGTCGTTATGCGATAGCTTTGAAATTCCGTTCTCGGCGCATGGCTAAGAGGGAAAATATAGTAATAGTAATAATAAACAACAATAATAAATTCATTTCCCATTTGAGAAAAGAATAAGTATTTGAAAATTCAAACCAATAACTGGGAATATCTCGAAAATGGCTAACTCCAGAAAATTAAAGTAGGTATTTGACATAAATTATATGCTCTAACTACATTTTTTTTTGTAGTTGTGTAGATGTTCATATAAACACATGGGCACACTCACGCGCAAACCATACACCGTTTTTAAAGATGCTTTTTTACGTTCTGTATTATATATAGTAATGTGATAGAAACGACAAAATTTCGGTGCTGTTATTATTTTCTTCTATCTGAAAGCACAACATCACAGTTGCCTTTTACTGATGCCAACAGCGTTTCGTCACATTACAATTCACAACTGTTTTCATCTCGTAACCTTGGCTCATTCGTTTTTCTTTTTTCACATTCTTTGTCTCTCAAACAGCTGACTTTGACGATAGTCACCCAACGCCTATTAACTGCTTCGCTATCTTCCTTTTGATGCAACCATACACAGGCAGTACACACACACGCACATGCGCACGCGAACTCGTGCACACGGACACGCACACAGACACAGACACACACACACACAACACACACACACACACACACACACACACACACACACACACACACACACAAAGTAAAAATTGACTCACGTCTGTAATTAAGTACTTCCTAATTCCTCTCGTCTCCTCGCCTCCTTATATAGTAACACTTCTCGAATAACCTGAAAAATTCGTTTTTGTTCTGACGCTCTGATTGTTGCCACACGTGTGAGGCAGCCTGACTTTGAACGCCTTTGCCTATCGTCCGCGACCTCTGTTGTTGCCGCTGCCGTCAGTCGGCGTCACAGCAATATTGCATTGTACACAAAATTTGAGATTGGTATTTTAGCGGAAATACACGCTTTGAGGTCCTGAATCAAGCACAAAGACTTACGTGGACACGTGACGAAGCAAGACGGTACGGTACAGAAGGTTAACTGCAGGCTTGTGGACCGTGGTCTAGTGGAAATTCTTGTTCCATATGTTTCGTTCGAAACTGCATCGAACATCTTCAGCGGTGTGACCGTGAAAGTTTACGCACTTTGATCAGAAGGTTAATTGTTTGCCACACACCGAGCCACGAGGTATCTCCTAACAGTTCCTTCACGACATGACCACGTAATTAAACCGACGTAAAATAGACCAATAAGAATTCTTAAAAATATAATAAAACGCACACTGTGAACCATTCTTTTGCCCTGAAATTCGTAAAGTGCCTGCTAAACTCTTAAAAGTTCGGAGCAGTTCATAAATCTGAAACGGTTATGTATCTTCTAGGCCGTAGACAGTCAAGCGTTCTACAGTTCCATTTATAACCACAGAGTGAAGAGAACTGAGTGAAGTCGGCCCATAAACTATAGCTCTGGATATAGCGCAATATGAAATAAGTTCAATATACAGTTGCGAAGTCACTTGCAGATCCACCAGAAATAAAAGAATGACAGTATTTCAAAAAGCATAAAAATTTGAAAATTCGATGTATACAAGGAATATATTTATTGCTAATAAATTTAGTGTTTCAACATATCAATCGGAGATAGTGTGTGTGTGTGTGTGTGTGTGTGTGTGTGTGTGTGCGTGCGTGCGTGTGTGTGTGAGTGTTGGATATACAAAGATAATAGAACTTCAAACACATCACATAACAACCATCTATTAAAGGATTTGACTATTCCTTAAGCCTGCTATATTTTCCTTTTACCATTGCACCTATAAGGAAATGTGGAATAAGTGAAATTTCTTATGGGAGGTCTTTGAAATTCTGATCCGCAACCTTTTTGTGTGACTCGTGAAAAGTGGTGGGGGTAAACACTGTGTCGGGTAGAGGGGGTTAGTGTCTCGCTCGCCTTCGGGTATCGCTCTTCTCGCCTTGTTTCATCCTCGTTCTCAGTGTACTGTGTTCAGGCGGCGTGGCGATCAGCTGTTGGTTGTCAACAGAACATCCGTTAAAACACCAACGCATTTCGAGTATTGTTTACTGCTCTCGTTGTTTATAATCTATTTTCTTTATTAAAATATACAATTTTGTTGTGAATATGTCCAAGTCAGGCGCATAGCGTGACGTGAGAGAAAACCTGCGTGTGAAGTGACAGTTCAGAATGTGAAGAAAAGAAAAAGTAGATCTTAAACTCAACGCACAATCTATGCTATTCAAAAGTGAGTGATGAATAATTGTTTCCCTGTAATACAAAAGTTTCACTTCTATAAGAATAGTTTGTAGATGAGTGGCTAGTGAAAAGCACGTGAATGTAACACAAGCTATAGTGCATGAAATGATAGTACATGCTGATAACATGCTCTGATAACATCGCGTGCAAGTTTGGTGCATGTCCTCAGAAGAAACTTCCCCTGGTGAGATCGAGAAAGTTCCCTGGTCAATGTAGCAATTCCATTAGGCCCTATCAGCAGTTGCGGTCGGTCGCTGCAGGTGTATAATTTACGTCACGTCTGCTGGCCTAAGTGGTTACCTCCCCTAAATATCACTTGCATGTTTTATTCACCACGTCTTTCCACCCCACTGACTCCTCTCCCCACTTTTAAAACCCTCACAACTGATGAGAGTGGTGGTACAGTCTGCTCGATCTTTGGCAGCTCAACCTCGGCCCCTGCGCCTTCACTCCACTGTTTACATCTGTAGCAAATGCGCCCCAAACAATACAGGAAAATTCATTACGGTTCACACGATTATGTGTGTACACTCAGATGACTTTCTCTACTCACACTAGAGCTATTTTCACGTCATGAAGGCACAACGGGCTCTTATGGACCATGTTATTCTTATGGAAGAATCAGATGCGCCGTTCCCAAATGTGACTAAGATAAAGTATGAACATGCATTTCGGTGTAAAATGTGTCGAAGAATACTATGGTATGCACGATAAACCTTTTATGCAATTGTACATTTTTTAAAGTAATAAAATGTAAAATGTTGTTGAAAGCAGATTTTTTAACATCTTTCTCGCTCCGCACGTTTAAACATGGCTTTAAACCGAAATAATTGCAATGAAAAAATCTGGATTATTCGCTTGCTTTTATAGGCCACGTTAGTATTTAGATTATATCAATATATTCAATATATTTTTTAAAAAACTAAAGTTTAAAACAAAGTGTTAAGATTCTTTGTTTATACAGTGGAAAATGTCGCTGGTTAATTCTCGTTCTGTAAGTCTACGTAAAAACTTCCAGCGACAAAGTTGTCAAGGAAATAACGAAATTATTGTTTATATAAATATAGAACATCTCCAGTAACAAGCCATCCATAAATCACCATTTAAAGGCAAATGTTTTTAGCGCGCAAGGCACACGGCCAACAACACACGGTTCTCCTGCCTTGCAGATGATGGAAACCAAATGTGTGGCAGTTGAAGGGCCGATAAGGGATTGTACTTCAGTGGAGGTTTTCAATGGGTTTCGGGAATTTGAGGTGTGAGCGTATTTTACAAGTTAAGTGATCAGTGCGCAATGGATCGCAGAAGAAAAGGCGAAATTATTAAAAGTAGCGAGCGAAAAACAATGCTTAGGGTGTATGATTGTTTAAAGGAAAAGAACCCTGGACACAGTGACTCATTTATTGTTAGTGAACTTCATAAGGCGACTGGTGGAAGTAGGCCTACATTTTTATATTAAGAAAAGAGTGTGAAAAGGATAAGGGTTTATTATAAGGTATTATTAATATAGTAATTGTAATAATAATAATAATAATAATAATAATAATAATAATAATAATAATAATAATAATAATAATAATAATAATAATAATAATAAAAACACTTATTCTTATGTATTCAAACTAGATGTTGGAACGCACGCCCATTACAATTAACACAAAGAGCGCATCGGCGTGCCCTATTCTGCCTTACTCTCGCAAAGACACCAGCCATTTATCTGGTGGTGCTGTTTTTACAATAACTTGCTTTGTATGCGCTGAGCTATGAGATTATTTTTCTACCCCAGGTCGTGGTACTAGATGGAATGAACAAACACTCGATGTTTATTTCACTATAATATATTACTTTATTAACACTTTTTCTCGTCTTTACACTTTCGTCGCACCAATTTATATTATATTGATAGTCTTTCCAGTTTTTTAACAACTTTAGAACAAAAGCTCCATGAAAGTTTAGTCAATTTTCTACTCAGATCCAAGAGCACTATAAAAACATCTTTTCTCATATCAAAGACACGGACGCTATTAACAAATTCTAGCGCCGCATCACATGATGCACCTTCCTTTTGTGTACATCCGCGCATGCGTTCATCAAATAGTTCCCGTATTGTTAGGGAAGCGATCTTCAGCTATTCTCCCTTCGCTTTCATTATTGAACACATATAATTCTTGTATTTATACATATATATTAAATTTAAATATGGAAATATTTATGACGCCTTTAAACAAACTTAATTGTTTGTAACAATGAACAATAGCAACACGTTTTCGTCACTCAACCAACTCGTACCAACACCAAAAACAAATTACACTCTCAACAAATATTCACATAAATGATTTTCTTTTGGGGTCTTACAATATCCTGTCTCACTGGTTTAAAAGTTGGTCGATCTAATTTTGGGACATTCTGTATACTTCCTTATAGGTGTAATGCGAATACAGTACACTTAAGCGATATACAAACCCTTTAAGAACTGGTAGCTATGTAATCGTTTTGTAATTCCATTCTCTTTGTGTAACCAGGTCATTAAATAGCCAAAAACGACTTTCTCTTTGAGAAATATTTGAAAATTCCAACCAAGAATAGGGAATATATGGGAAACTGTTGTATACAAGGAATTCGTATGGTATAAATTGTTACTTTAATGAGACTTACATCTTTTACGTAGTAAGATTTTGCTTATCTCTTACTGTTTACGACTTTTACCAAAGTCATCCAGACTTCAGAGTTCATTTCCCGAAAATACAAGATATGCTGTTTAAAATATATTAAACATGTTATTTTAATAAAAATCGTTAGAATTATGTCTGAAATAATTACAAATTTGAAAACATTGTCCGGCGGCGTCGTGGCCAAGCGGTTAGACCCTTTGCCTACCACCTAGGCGGCCCGGTTTGGATCCCAGGAACCCCCATGTGGTATTTGTGGTGGACAAAGCGGCAACTGGGCGGGTTTTCTCCGGGTACTCCGGTTTCCCCCGCCACTCATTTCACTAATTGCTCCCTTCCAATCATCCATTTCGCCTGCATTTGATATCATCTTCCTCACTCTCATACCTGGTGCTTGGCTGACCACCCGCTTCCAGGTCTTCACTCTGTCCGACCTATAGTTACAGGCTTGTAAGTCCTCCATAACGGGAGGGTAATCAGAAAAAGGAAGAAGAAGAAAAAGTGGTCCATGTAAAGCTAAGTTTGGGGTGAGGGATTTCTGAAAATATTTTTGTCGTATGCTTGGAAGATGTTGAAATTAAATACCACGCATGTCGAACTTCCATTGAAATCTCGATATCGAATTTTTTGGGTGGAATGCAATAATTCCTCTACTTACTATAGGGCATATAACCTATACTTTAGATACAAAAAAATGTAATAAAAACTTTTACTCAAACCTTTAACCCACAAGAGGAGAAGTAATCTCACCCAGTACTGCTGCAGTTGTACCAACAAAGAAAAGCTAATTTGCTCTGTTCACTAACACAGTAAAACGAACCTTATTCTTCTTGTTCCTAATTCAGTATAAACAAAAAAGAGGTCGAACCTTTGGATCAATAGCTACACTGGAGTTTACGGTCAAGTTACGGTTTTGGGGAGGGGGGGGGTTGTTATTTATAGCAGAAGTTAGTACAGGGCCCGTGCAATATTGGTTTGTGTTAGGCGACCCTCTCTTTACCTGATTTACTGCTATGCTAACAAAACTTATTGTTATGGACTATAAGAAAACACGCACACACAGCTGGCCACGCAGGATAAGCTCCAAGAAACAGCACGGGGTCCAAAATTAACTTCACTCCACTGGCCTTTTGTCTGTCTCTTACACTTCAACAGTTATACAAAATTAATTATAAATAAAGAGAGCTTCAGAAACTACTGCCAAAAAAGTGAGGTTATGTTTTTAATTGTTTGTTGGAACATATAAAGCCTTCCACTGTGGACAAAGTACACAATTCATAATTCAAATCAGAAGTACAACGAAGATGCAAAAATCTGTTGTCTTGCACTCACATGACTTTCTCTACTCTTGTACTAATCATTCTTACAAACTCTTATTCCTATATCTTCTTCATGTTAGTTGAGATAAACATTTGGAGAAACATGGGAGAATATGGGAATACAGTAGGCTTTAAGTGATAGTGAAATGTTTTAAGAGGTGGTTGCTATGCGATGCCTTTGAAATTCTGTTCTCTTTGCACGGACAATGAATGAAGAAATGAATAACATATTCCTATTTGAAGTAAAAGTATAGGTATTGGAAAATTCAAACAAATAAGAAAGAATATCTCCGAAATGGTATACCAAAACAAAAAAAGGTATTTGTGAAAAACTGTGTGTTTTAACGAGATCCACATTTTTTATGTAGTAAGCTTTTGTCTCTCTCTTCCAGTTCACCATTTATGGAAAAATCATCCAGAATGAAGAGGTCTTCTGAAGACATTCCCAGAAAATTGAAGATACCACTCAGAAACTGTCATGGAATCGCCTGCATACTTCCTCCGACTGAGGAGTGGAGTGGGGCATTGCCGCTCGCTGCGTAAGGTTCTCCAAAGAGAGAAGGTTGGACATCTGCTCTAGCTGTTGACTGAACTATTGGATTTTTCAGTCTGACTCTAACTTTTCAAAATATTTACTTTTATTACTACTCCGTTAGGACGGAAATGGGTACCCGATTTAAGGGCGTTAACCATTTTCGGAAAGACTACCAATAATGTCGGTGGGTCCTAGAATGTCTAGCTTATTATGCATATGATCCGAACAAGGCGACCACAGCTCCACCCCTACGCCGAAAATAGCAGTTACAGAGCGCCACACTCGCCCTGCACCGGCAAGTTGGACCTGGAAAGACGGATTAAGAGGGATGAGAAGTCATGGAAATAAAGTAATCAACACTGCATTCGGCATGGAAAAGTGAAAGAACCTTTAAGCAGATTGGTTGGTGACAAACCCGGTACGTGCCAGACCCAAGAGTTAATAAAAGCGAGACTGAGTGGAGAAAGTCAAGTGGATGGAAGACGAAGGTAAATCTGCTTGAATTACTAATAAATCCAGTTGGGTAATGTGTAGTATTGGATTTCTCGGAGGTTGTTACATTGGATTATTATCAATAAGGGTATGAGGTTTGGAAACGATATCTAAATTGAATGCAATTACGTGATAGGCACGCAATTTGTGCACGAAACTAGAAACCTATCCAAATTTGATTCCCGTTTGTTTGTTATTTGCTTGTGAACGGCAGAGCTCGACTGCTGCGATGTACTTTGCATGCCAAAGGGATTTATAGGCAAGCCCTTCATCTGTCTGTCTGTCTGTCTGTTGATGCCTGTTCACCAACAAATATACCTATCACATATTCCAAACACGAAATGTTACCACTATTACAGTTATTAATAACTGCGTGCGGATTTCACATGACTTCTCTACCCAATATCGTTTACTAAACCTCTAGCACTTGCATAAAGGTAGAGGAAGTACGCTTTTGCAACCAAAAATCGATATCCAGTGTTCCTTTTTGAGATTTTGAGATCCAGAAGCATTTAGAAAAAGGTCCAAGTTTGTGTTTGTGTGTTGTGTGTGCGTTTGTGTATGTATGTGTTTGTCTATATGTTTCTGCGTTTGTATGTGTGTTTGTGTGTATGCGTTAGTGCGTTTGTCTGTGCAAGTTTGTATTTGTGTGTGCACAATGGGAATATAGAGTGGGCGTAAGCGTAAATGAAATTTTCTAAGAGCTAGCCGCTAAGTGATAGCTTTGAAATTCCCTTCTGTTCGCATTAACTGGGGAAAAAAGAATTTCCTATTTTACAAAGTGCAAGTCTTGTAAAGTTCAAACGAATAAAAATAATGTCTTGGACATGCTTAACTCCACAGAAATAAATAATTATTTGACACACATTATGGGCTTGAATAAGATTACAATTTTTCTGCAGTAAGATTTGTCCTATGTCTTACGGTTTACCAGTTATGCAAGAGTAATTCAGAATAAACAGTACTTCAGATGCTATTCACAAAATATTCAAACTATTAAACATTCGATTTCTCAAGAAACCATCTTAAGAATATTGTAATTTAGAAAATCGGTTCCTTTAGACTGGCTCTATAGCTCAGCCCGCTGTGCAACGGGTCCCGGAGTCGATTTCCGGGCTGGAAGGGTCGGAATTTTTCTTTTGCTAGGGTTATTGCCCATCCTTCCTAGAGTCTGGAAGTATGAATGGGAGTGTGAATGTGTGTGTAAATTTAATGTGAAATGATCTGATGTGTTACACTCACATGACTTTCTCTACTCTTGTACTGACCATTCTTACAAACTCTTATTCCTATATCTTCTTCGTGTTAGTCGATGTAAACATTTGTACAAATTATCTTATTGTTTATTTCCTTGTAGGTGCAATGAGAATATAGTAGTTTCAGCGATAGTCAGATCTCTTAAAGCTGGTCGCTATATGAAGACTTTGAAATTCCTTTCTTTCTGCACGACTAAGAAATTAAACGTGAATAACGACCTTGCATTTGAGAAAATTATAAGTATTGCAGAACTTGCAAAAACCACAACAAATATCTCCGAAATGGGCCAATCCACAAAAAAAGCTCAATTGGACATCAATTGTGTGTTTTACCGAGCTGTACACATTTTGTATATTAAGTTTTGGTCTATCTCTTACGGTTTATCGGTTATACAAAAGTCATCAGGAGTAAAGAGGACTACATAGGCTATAGCCAGAAAATTCAAACTATACATTTAATTTGCCATAAAAATATCTTAAACATATGCCATTTAATCAAAATCGTTATAGCCATTTTGGAGAAAATCAAAATAATGCAAAAATGTTCTTTTAAAACTGTAGTTTAGGATGGAGAAATTTTCTTCAAAATCTTCGTGTCGCATCCTTGAATATATTAAATTCAAATAGCAACTTGGTTGTTAACCGAATTGTCCTTTTTGAGTTATGCTGCCTACAGACACACAGACACACAGACACACAGACACACAGAGACACAGACACACAGACACAGACACAGACACAGAGACACACACACAGAGACACACACACAGAGACACACACACACACACACAGACACACACACACACATATATATAGGGACATTTATCTAAAACAGATTTTTTTTGGATTCTGGGGACCTCAAAACATATATTTCCAATGAAATCTCGACATCGAAATTTTGGGTCGAATTTCCCCTACGTAACTATACGAAGTAGAGAAGGTAAAAATGCCCTTTCTTGGATTCAGTGAGCTTCAAAATATTTTTCGGTGAATATTGTGTCGAACTGTTGGGCGAAATAAATCTGTCCTCTACTTTTTAGGTACATGGAATAGAAAATAATAATAATAATAATAATAATAATAATAATAATAATAATAATAATAATAATAATAATAATAATAATAATAATAATAATAATAATAATAATAATAATAATAATAATAATAATAATAATAATAATAATAATAATAATAATAATAATAATAATAATAATAATAATAATAATAATAATAATAATAATAATAATAATAATAATAATAATAATAATAATAATAATAATAATAATAATAATAATAATAATAATAATAATAATAATAATAATAATAATAATAATAATAATAATAATAATAATAATAATAATAATAATAATAATAATAATAATAATAATAATAATAATAATAATAATAATAATAATAATAATAATAATAATAATAATAATAATAATAATAATAATAATAATACGATGGTGGCTAGGAAAGTCCTAAGAATGTAATGTATCTGATAATTAATATAAGTAAAGGTTGGTTTTCTCAAGGTTGTTTGTGTTTAAAATGTGAGTTTTGTGGAAGCTGAGATGTAGGTAAGTTTGTACTTCAGCACGCCACACAGAACTTAATGAACTTCCGCATGCCCCATACACACCTGTTCCTGGTCCATTAAACTCGTTGGTAGTTTTTTGTCAGGTGTGAAGGAACTGCATTAAGGCGGTGCTAAATCTAAAGAGCTGCTAGCCCAGAGTCCATTTCGCCAAGAATGGCTGGAGAGCGTTGCGGGCACGTAATTGCGCTCGGCGGGGCCGTTTGGGGAGGCTACAAGGTGTAATGTGTATGTCTCAATTGTAACAGCGGCGAGCCAACAAGACGTACGGTGTGCAGTTTATAGCCCGGCTCGACCCGACCCAGCACCTCTATGGACCGACCGAAGCTATGGCCACTAATTCCCAACCTGCATCTGCATTTAACCTGCGCTCTTCTTCACTAACGGCTGCACTCGAGCTGTGGTTGAGGTTCTAAACGACACCTTCAGGCTACTAGCACACACAGCTCAAGTATCTATCAGAGTGCACAAAAACTTGCTTACATAACCAACGATAATTACAAATTGTACAAGAGATCCAAACCAGAGCTCCCTTGTGACAAAATGACAAAAATTCCATGTCCAGATTTCACCGGAAATATACTATGTATTGACGCCATTCAATCCAAAATAAGCATTTTTAGAAAAAGGTCCGTGTGTGTCTGTGAACAGCCAAGTTCAAAAACGAAAAGTCGGTTAAAAACCAAAGTTGATATTTAAGTTTAATGACAGTAAGATGTTGAAGAACATTCCTCCTCGAAAATTACTTTAACAGTTTTTATGAAAGTGCCATATATTTCAGATATGTTTATAGAAAATGAAATGTATATTTTGAATTTTCTGGCTATAGTCCACATAGTCCTGACGACTTTTCCATAACTGGTAAGCCGTAAGAGATAGATCAAATCTTACTATACAAAAAATGTAGATCTTGCTAAAACACAATTTATGTCTGAATAAATTTTCTTGTAGGGTGAACCATTTCGGAGATATTCCTTGTTATATGTGTGAGTTCCGGAAAACTTAAAACCTTCGTGAAATGGATCATCGTTGTTCATTTTTTTAATATGTTAAGTTGCAAAGACAACAGAATCTCAAACATTTGACTATCGCACAAAGCCTACTGTATTCTAATATTCCCCTTGTACCTACAAGAAAATAAGCAATAAGATAATTTGTACAAATGTTTATCTCAACTAACACGAAGAAGATATAGCAATGAGTTTGTAAGAATGGTTAGTACAAGAGTATTATTATTATTATTATTATTATTATTATTATTATTATTATTATTATTATTATTATTATTATTATTATTATTATTATTATTATTATTATTATTATTATTATTATTATTATTATTATTATTATTATTATTATTATTATTATTATTATTATTATTATTATTATTATTATTATTATTATTATTATTATTATTATTATTATTATTATTATTATTATTATTATTATTATTATTATTATTTTGTTTATTTTTTTTAATAATCTTTGGCCTTGCAAAGAGAACAGTTTTTCAAAGGCATCGTATAGCAACCAGCTCTTAAAACATTTGACTATCGCTTAAAGCCTTCTGTATTCCCATATTCCCCTGGAACCTATAAGAAAATTAGAAATAAGGTAGTTTCTGAAAATGTTTATGTCGATTAAAATGTAGTAAATAGAGAATTAGACATTTACGAGAATAGTGTGTATAAGAGTGAGTATAACTGTAGATATATTTATGAACAGAGTTTCTTCAAATTGAACTATATTAAAAGTGTGTGACGCAATATGTTACGTCACTACCATTTGCTGTATCTTCTAAGTCTATGTCAAATATTGATACACTTATTAAACGTAAGTCACTAATGAACACATGTTTATCGTATAAGATATGAAAGTGCTTTCGTAAACCAAACGCAACATACAGGTAACCAACCCGCCACTGCACCACAATGCACGGCTGGGGGTTAAAGAGAGGCAAAGTCTGCGTGTAGTGGAAGGAGGTAAAACCACACTCCCCTCTTTATCAAAGGTTGGACATCGCTGAAATACTGGACGTGCGTGCGGTTGGTTGCCTTTGGGAGAATCCTCGCCTTGCTGAGTGAATGAAGCGGAAATGCTTCTGGCGCTGTCACAAACAGAACGAACCGACAGCGTGACGTCATTAGATCATAAGAGCGACGGTTGGGCAGCGCTGATATACCTACGTATACTGTTAAGATATTACAGAATATAATATTGTTAATGGCTACTGCACTAACGCTGAGGGAATCTTGGTTATGAATTACTCGTAACTGTATGCACGACTGCCTTTGTCTGGCATAGACAAGAAATGAAACAGTGCACTACCTGAGTACTGAATAAACACGTCATAGCACAGGAAATGTGACAAATGAACAGTCACTCATAATACGCTAGTGCAGGTGTGCCAACCTCAGGTCAGATCTTGTGATTTATGGACCGGTATTAAGGAGCTTTAAAATTTCGGTTAAGTTCAAACTATTCTTCAAGTTTAAGAGGTAGAACTGGAACTTAAAAATTCAATGCCACAACTGGGATTTGAACCACAGACCTTCCGCTTGCCGGGCGGACGCTCTAACCACTGAGCTATTGTGACAAACTGCCAGAATGGCATTAAATTCTCAAGCCAGTTCGTATTTCTCCTGGTAAACCACAAAGGCAGTCTCACATCAGAGACAATTACCCCAATGGTGACTTACTATTGCAAGTACTTTATGTCCCAGGATTAAGTAACCTTCCGAAGTAAAACATGGAAACTCGTTCAACTAGTAACGAAATAGAAAAGAATTTAAATGTGGCGCTTTTAGGCATCTTTTGGATATTTTATACTCACCCTGAACTAACAAAGTGGTAAATGGAAAACGTTCTTCAAACGTCTGTCTGACACACACACACACAACACACACACAACACACACACAACACACACACAACACACACAACACACAACACACACACACAACACACACAACACACACACAACACACACAACACACACACAACACACACAACACACACAACACACACAACACACACAACACACACACAACACACACACAACACACACACAACACACACACAACACACACAACACACACAGCACACACAGAACACACACAGCACACACAACACACACAACACACACACAACACACACACAACACACACACAACACACACAACACACACACAACACACACAACACACACACAACACACACACAACACACACACAACACACACAACACACACACAACACACACAACACACACAACACACACACAGCACACACAACACACACAACACACACACAACACACACAACACACACAACACACACAACACACACAACACACACAACACACACAACACACACAACACACACACAACACACACAACACACACAACACACACAACACACACAACACACACAACACACACACAACACACACAACACACACAACACACACAACACACACAACACACACAACACACACAACACACACAACACACACAACACACACACAACACACACAACACACACACAACACACACAACACACACACAACACACACAACACACACAACACACACAACACACACAACACACACAACACACACAACACACACAACACACACAACACATACAACACACACAACACACACAACACACACACAACACACACAACACACACAACACACACAACACACACAACACACACAACACACACAACACACACAACACACACAACACACACAACACACACAACACACACAACACACACAACACACACAACACACACAACACACACAACACACACACAACACACACAACACACACACAACAACACACAACAACACACAACACACACACAACACACACAACACACACAAAACACACAACACACACACAACACACACAACACACACAACACACACAACACACACAACACACACAACACACACAACACACACACAACACCCAACACACACAACACACAACACACACACAACACACACAACACACACACAACACACACAACACACACAACACACACAACACACACAACACACACACAACACACACACAACACACACAACACACACAACACACACAACACACACACAACACACAACACACACAACACACACACAACACACACAACACACACAGCACACACAACACACACAACACACACACAACACACACAACACACACAACACACACAACACACACAACACACACACAACACACACAACACACACACAACACACACAACACACACAACACACACAACACACACAACACACACACAACACACACAACACACACACAACACACACAACACACACACAACACACACAACACACACAACACACACACAACACACACACAACACACACAACACACACAACACACACACAACACACACAACACACACACAACACACACACAACACACACACAACACACACAACACACACAACACACACAACACACACACCACACACACAACACACACACCACACACACAACACTCACACAACACACACACAACACACACACAACACACACACAACACACACACAACACACACAACACACACACAACACACACAACACACACAACACACACACAACACACACACAACACACACAACACACACACAACACACACAACACACACAGAGAGAGAGAGAGACGGACCTTTCTCTAAAAATCTGATGTGTTGCACTCACACGACTTTCTCTACTCTTCTACTAACAATTCTTACAAACTCTTATTCCTATATCTTCTTCGTGTTAGTTGAGATAAACATTTGTACAAATTATCTTATTGCTTATTTCCTTGTAGGTGCAAGGGGAATATGGGAATACAGTAGACTTTGTGCGATAGTCAACTGTTTGAGATTGTGTTGTCTTTGCACACTTAACATATAAAAAAAATGAACAACGATGATCCATTTCAGGAAAGTTGTTTTCCGAAACTCACACACATAACGATGAATATCTCCGAAATGGTTCACCCTACAAGAAAAATTATTGAGACATAAATTGTGTATTTTAATGAGATCTACATTTTTTGTATAGTAAGATTTGGTCTATCTCTAACGGTTTACCAGTTATGCAAAAGTCATCCAGTGTAAATACGACTAGAGGGGCTGTAGCCAGAAAATTCAAGATATACATTTCATTTGTCATCAAAATATCTCAAACATACGACATTTTAATCGAAATCGTTAGAGCCATTTTCAAGAAAATCAAAAATTCCGAAAAAGTTTCAATGTAAAGGGTAGTTTAGGGTAAACCCTTGAGTAAACATATTTGGTGCGTGAGGGCAACACTGTAAGTGAAGGGGTTAAATTCTCTGTGGCATCGACGTACACAATCCTGCATATAGAAAGAGAAATTCACGGCGGCGAGGCGAGGCGAGCCGTCTGTTACAGTTACAAATGTTTGTATTTTCAACTTTCTACTCTAAAAACGAAGGGATGGTGAATATGTTAGATATAAACTTTTTTAATTTTAACTGTAGCAGTAGCAGATGGAGGGTGATCGAAGGTGGAATCCTGATAAAGTGGTCGGGTCAGACGTCCGGAAATGTCAGCCTCAGGACGACCCGATACTTGCCTATTGTTGCAGACGACAGCAGGGACCTATCTACCTACTGACTTTCAGTCACACACAGACACACACACGCTCCTGTTTAACATGCAGACATCGATAGCTTCAGCCCAACCCGATATTAACTTCAGGTTTCTCCAGTCTCCTCCGCTTTAATGGTTATTGCCCCAATGAAATAGCCCTCTCATTGGGGTCTTCAAGACCCACTTTGATGTGCAAGTACAGCTTCGGCCATACGTCAACCAGGGATTCCACATGACCACTGTAACAAACATGGGCAATAAAATTACTGTCAATAAACAACCGTCTCACAGAGAAAAACATCTTCATGATAGTCGAAATAAACATTTGCGGAAATTATCTTATTGCTTATTTCCTTGTAGGTGTAAGGGGAATATGGGAATACAGTAGACTTTGAGTGATAGTCAACTCTTTCAGAGCTTTCAAATTCCGTTCTCTTTGCACGGCTAAGATATAAAAAACGAATAACGAAGGAAGGCATAAGTATTGTAAAGGTAACACAAATAACAATGAATATCTCCGAAATGGTTCACCCTACAAGAAAATTCATTCAGACGTAAATTGTGTATTTTAGCAAGATCTACATTTTTTGTAGAGCAAGATTTAATCTATCTCTAACGGTTTACCAGTTGTGCAAAAGTCGTCCAGAGTAAATACGACTACAGCGGCTATACCCAGAAAATTCAAGATATATATTTCATTTATCTTAAAAATGTCTCAAACATATGACATTTTAATCAAAATCGTTAGAGCCATTTTCAAGAAAATAAAAATGTTCGAAACTTTTTCCATGTAAAGGGTAGTTTAGGGTGGAGCTATTTTCTTCAAAATCTTCGTGTCGCATCCTTGAAAGACATTAAACGTAAATACCAACTTTGGTTTTTAACCGACTTTTCGTTTTTGAGTTATGCTGTCCACAGACACACACACGGACCTTTTTCTAAAAATTCTTTTTTTTTTATTCAGGGGGTCTCAAAACATGTATTTTCGGTGAAATCTCGACATCGAATTTTTGGGTGGAGTACAATACTTCCCCTACTTACCAGTAGAGAAAGTAAAAATGGTAAAGAAAAACGGTACATACTCCTAGACACCCTGTGCACTGGACTATACTTCATTTTCAGTTAGATGATGATACAAATACTTCCATAAAAATTTTTCACAATGCGGTACAATTATACAGAAGTATAATAGAAGTGTGATAAATTATATCACTACAAATAAGATAAAAATGAGCATAATTTTTTCCGACTCCCTAAGTGTTTTGAATAAATTAAATAATTTTGGACTTGCATGTAATCAGAATTTAATTGAGATGAAATAAGATTAAAAATGTATTATGCCTGTCATGAAAATTGTCAAATTAAGTTTGTATGGGTTCCCGGTCACAAAAACATAGAAGGCAATATGAAAACAGACATATTGCCAAACAAGCAAGAAAGAACAAAAAATAAATGTACAATTACCACCTAAAGATATCTTTCATCATATTAAAATTAAAACAACTTCACAATGGTTAAAGGAATATCCTGAGGACGATTGGATAAATAATATAAAGTATAAATCCTTGGTTCAAACATATAGTATACTATCCTAGACAAGACTTGTGCAACATAATCAAAATTGCACTAACCTCTGCCTCCATTTTGTTTAAAATAACAAATATATTGAATTATAATCCAAAATTAGTATTCCTCAAAATTATTAAACATATTAGGAAATGTAAAATTAAACGCTAAAAGTAAAGCAGCTTATTTAAAATATTAAAGGATGCTAAATTGAGAAATTAGTCATTTAGTATAAACATTGAAGGAGGACGCTAAATGAATAAGTCTTTGTATTCAAGAGCGTCGTTAAATAAGAGGAAGAGGAAGAAGAAGAACAACAACAACAACCTATATACATATGTATGCATGCACCTACAATGAAATCGCTAACCTAAATCTTTCTCAAGCTATACTAACCATCTTTCACACTCAATTCTATGTCTGTTAGCCATAAGCGACTAGAAACTCAACTCTAAAGTATCCCAGTCCCGGTAAATATGCATCAATTTTAATCTGATCGTTTAACAGCGTCGTCAAATACCATTCAATGAATGACTGAACACACAATGAAGCAGTATTTAAGTATTTCCACTCACCTTTTAGAAGCCATGGTTGTTTAGTAAGGAGAACTTGGCCCATAAAATTCTTCTACTCTTCAAGCTGATCACTTTTCACAAGATTTCACTTAAAAATCATAAAAAGTTTCTATCACTAATTACGATACAAAATGGACGCGTCTCTGGTAAACAACAACGAATGTGAAATAAGTGAAAGTCTAGTGGAAAAAGTTGAAACACGAAACTGCGCACAACCGAGAAAGAAAATCTGGTGCACTTAAATCTCCGATTGTTGCGACACAAGGTCTTGCATTTTAATAGAACATAGTACAAGAAAACTTCTGTGTTGCGCTCACATGGCTTTCTCTACTCTTCTACTAACCATTCTTACAAACTCTTATTCCTATATCTTCTTCGTGTTGGTTGAGATAAACATTTGTGCAAATTACCTTATTGCTTATTTCCTTGTATTATTATTATTATTATTATTATTATTATTATTATTATTATTATTATTATTATTATTATTATTATTATTATTATTATTATTATTATTATTATTATTATTATTATTATTATTATTATTATTATTATTATTATTATTATTATTATTATTATTATTGTTGTTGTTGTTGTTGTTGTTGTTGTTATTATTTATTATTATTACTATTATTATCACTATTACTATTATTGTTACTGTTATTATTATCATTACTATTACTATTACTATTACTATTATTATTATTATTACTACTATTATTATTATTAATTATTACTTTGTTGTTTATCGACGTGCCAGCTGAGGAAGGTCATGTATTTCGATCTTCACTTGTTATAACAGAAAACCGGTTTATAACCTCAAATAAATGTCACTCGATTTTTAACCTTAACGAATAAGGTTTCTTCTATAAAAATACACTAATTATTAAAACAATTGTTAAAAGCACATCCGTCAAATTGGAGTGCTATTTTGATTGTTAATCGATTGTAACGTATAATACATTGTTTCTCAGGGATTTATGGGATGCAATTGGCGACATTTACTAAACAAAAGAATGGTGAGGTGTTTCGTGTATGATCAATTATGAAATTTCTACAAAAGTTTATCTCGATTAACATGAAGTAGATAGAGAAATAAGCGTTTGTAGGAATAGTTTAGGCAAGAGAAAATCATGTGAGTGTAACCCATCAGACTTTTAAAATTCCATTTTCACGCCATTCGTAGTAAATTGCTTTATCATAAGCATTTTGCTAACGTCTGGGGGAAGGAAGGAAGGGAACGAGGAATATTCTTGGGGTGGAGTATTAAGCGAGCGATTATGTGGATTTCGCTCCCATAGCAACAGCAGACCACGGGACTTCCCCCTTACAGATATTGATGCGAGAAGCAGTTTCTACCAACAAAAGATGGAAATGAGTGATGCAGGTTCCGTGACTGAGTTCCATAACTTCAGCCAATAGCAAATTTACCGTTACACGGAATTCGCTGCGCTTTTGTTTCAAGTTACACTGCGCGCCCGGTCGCAGTCTTTTGTCTCCGCTGCCGCGCTAGCATTTCTTGTGGCAGATGAATCGTCGGCTTAATTAAAATAGTCAGTTCTTTTGTCTTGCGAGGTCGGCGCCCAGAGTCTGACGCGATGCTCACATGTCACTTAGCAGTAATTGCTCCAATGGGGTGCTCCATATCTTAGAAGTTTCTTTTGCCTTGATTTTCAACTTTACTCTCGTTACAAAAATATTATTCTGTGTGAAAGGTACAGGGTTCGATACTGGCTCAGGGGTGGGAAATGTTTTGTAGCCAAGATTATTTCCTATCTTTCCCAGAGTCTGAAAATATGAATATGTGTGTGATCTCATGTTTAAAATCCAAAGAAAAACCAGATATAGAATAAGAGGTGTATACGAGTTAACAATAGCCAATACCAGGGGTGTTCAACAATGCAGCAACGCTTGCTCCCCCTACACGTTATTTCCCCCTCCTACCACTGACCAAGTTAAGGTGACTCAGACGTGATAATCAGAGGCGGATGGCGTGCAGTAGTAGCACATACAATTCAATGGGAGGACGAATATTTTTGTTTTCGAAATGTAGAAGATAAAGTTAAGCATATTAAGACATATTTTAAATCTGGTCTCTGTGCAACGGGTTTAAAATGTCATTATCTTTATCGTCAACAGATAAAATAAATAAAAATAAAATAGATAAAAGTGAATAGAATGAATTTTTCCAAAAAATATAAGTACTGAAAACTTTAGACAAATAACAGGCAATATCTCGCAAGTGGTTCACTCCACAAAAAATATATTTGACATAAATTTTCGTATTTTAAAATCTACATTTTTGTGCAGTAATATTTTGACTCTCTTACGGCTTCTCAGATATGAAAAATATTCATACAGAATCAAAAGGACTTCAAAAGACATTCTCAGAAAATTGAAGATACATATTTAATTTCTCACAAAAATATTTAAAACTTATGTTACTTTAATCAAAATCATTAAAGTCATTTTTGATAAAATCAACTTTTTACTTTTTCTACTACCTATAGTGGAGGAAGTATTTTATTCCACCCAAAAATTCGATGTCGAGATTTCAGCGGAAATAAATGTTTTGAGGCCCCCTGAATCTAAAAAGAAAGCATTCTTAGACAAAGTTCCGCAACTACGGTGCCCATACACACTGGCATTATTCGGCCACGGCGCCGCCTCTAGTTTTAAACCAAAACCAACATATATCTTGTGTTTTTTAACGAGATCTGCACATTTCAGCTAATAACTTTTAAACTGCTTGAACAGTTTAAGAAAGTCTAAGATTTTGAGAAGCAAGTAAAAGTGGCACCGTAGAGAAAATTAGGAGCTATTGCTCTCTGTAGAATTAAAGCATCATATCTGCTGCTATGCTGATGGTATGTTCAAACAGTGCAATTTTACGATGAGGGGATATTGCCTTTTAACGCTATGAACACACAGAAACCGCCCAAGTTGTGGCTTAGAACCCTTGCTAACGGTCTGAGGGTGCTGAAAAGGTACGAGAGAGAGAGATTATGACGACACAGGGATAGGGAAAGGCTTACACCCCCAGCCAATTAGCTCTCCTAAACAAACACGAGGACTAGACCAATTCTCCTGTATGGCCAAAGTTAGTCGTTCGCGTTCACAGGCGACTGTCTATGGTCATACCAAATAGAATATATCATAAAAACATCAAGGTAGAAGATTTAATAACCTAATATGTGAAGAAAGAAAGGAAGAATTTTAGAAAAAGGTCCCTCTGTGTGTGTGTGTGTCTGTGTGTGTGTGTGTGTGTGTGTGTGTGTGTGTGTGTGTGTGTGTGTGTGTGTGTGTGCGCCTGTCTGCGTACACCATAACTCGAAAAGTCGGTTAAAAACCAAAGTTGGTATTTGAGTTTAATTTCTTTTAAGGATGCAATATGAAGATTTTAAACAAACTTTCTCCACTCTAAACTGCCCTTTACATAGAAAATTTTTATTTTCTTGAAAATGACTAACGATTTTGATTAAAATGTCATATGTTTAACATTTTTGAATGACAAATGAAATTTATATTTTAAATTTTCTGGGTTTAGCCCCCGTAGTCGTATTTACTCTGGACGACATTTGCATAACTGGTAAACCGTAAGAGATAGACCAAATCATACTATACAAAAATGTAGATTCGGCTAAAGTACACAATTTATGTCTGAATAAATTTTCTTGTAGGGTGAACCATTTCGGAGATATTCCTTGCTATTTGTATCAGATTCGTAAAACTTAAAACTTTCGTGAAATGGAACATCGTTGTTCATTTTTTTATATCTTAAGTGTGCAAAGAGAACGGAATCTCAAAGCTTTAAAAGATTTGACCATCGCACAAAGTCTACTGTATTCTAATATTCCCCTTGTACCTACAAGGAAATAACCAATAAGATTTGTAATTTAAATAAAAAGCGCTCTTTGTAAATTTTCTTCTTTTTTCTGTGTAACATCATCAGCATATCGTAAGACATTTATAAATTTATTTTCCCTAGTTTTATCCCTGAGTTAACTTGTCTCTATTTCTTAATCAGATCATTTAAATAAATATTGAAGTGTTGTTCCATTTAGATTTATAATTATTATTGTGTTATTATATAAACTCTTAATAACGGGTGGTTATATATTTATATTAATTGAGAAAAACAGAAACAGTGTTTCGCGCCAGTTGGGGTTAGCGAACCACAGTTTAAGAACTAGGAAGGGCTGGTGAAACTAACACGTCCATGCGCTTTTAATTGTAGTTCAGACGCCAGTTGAGAATCAGTACAATTAGTCCCCCCCCCCCCCCTCCACAGTACGTTTTCCAAACCCATCTCTCATGACCTTCCCTTAAAAATTCAACCTTCAGGTTGCCGTTTTCTCACGTGCCCATTATTTATGCACAAGCTTGGCAAGAACTTTGCGTGACCGTTTAAAAGGAAAAAGCAGTCAGACATCCGGTACAACCTCATGTGTAACAGTCACAAGACTTTCGTTATCCAGTAACAACATTTCGCAATTATAACAGACTGTCCATTTGAGACATTATTTTCCTAATACGTTTAATTGATCATAATGAATATTCTAACTCTATTATCGCGCACAAGGCATCGAGGACTGGCCGGTTGAAGAGGTAAGGATATACAGTTTAGAAGGTAGTTAATATATCAAATTAAGTGCAGGAATATTTAGGTAAAAAGTTAGTTAATATTACTACTTTACATTTCAGAAAACAATAAATATTAAAAAATTTCAAACCAATAACAATGAATATCCCGAACATGGTTTGGCCATTTAAAAAAAAAATCAAAATTTTCGAAAACTTTTCTATGTATCCATAAACAGTGGATAGATAAAACTTCTTGTTGAGAAGATTAGTTTAGTGACACAAGTGTTAGCTGAAGATAGGCAGAGTTGTAATCCGCGTGCAGAATGACTGTGAAATGTCAATGGAAGCTGAACCGATATTGACACTGACATACAAGGCACACCGATTACAGGAAAATCTGACGTGTAAACAAAGGCTAGCGAATGTGTCATGCCCCCCCCCCCCCACTCCTCGAAATGAACAGGTGCCAGTTTTGTGAAAATACAAAACAGGGCGGGGACTCGATTGTGGCTGTTCAGCCTTTGATGTGAAAGTTAAATATATACATAGATCTAATTATCGCGTCATATCTGCTGGAAATGCTGCAAGCAGTTGCTATAGGCTTCAAGGGAAAATAATTTTATACCAACTCCTAACTTATCACTCCTATCACTTAAGACTACGCTACTCCCATATTGCCACTGTATTTGAAGGAAATATGTAATTAAGACATTCCACAAGTTTCTACCTCTATTAACACGAAATAAATAGAGGAATAAACGCTTCTAAGAATACATTGTTTGATCAAACCGCACAACTTCCACGTCAGCAGGCGCGAATGAAAATAGTCCGTTAACTAACATACAAAATACTGTTATAATTGAAATAACTACAAGAATTATTTACAAAAACACTTTGAAAATATTATACTAAGAATAAATGGAGTACATTAAGTTGTATATCATCAGTATTATTAACTGAGATTCGAAATGCGTATGTTTGCAATCATAGAAGGAAGTGAAGGAACGGAATATTACGAATCGTTCAAAATGGCAGCTGCCTTGGAGTAAGTAAAGCATTGTCAAGGAAAACCATTACGAAGTGGTGAATATATACGTATTTGCCAAGTGTTGTGTTGTCAGCTGCGACTAGTCAGGAAATAATAGCGATTACTGCACAGCTTACTGGTGAGTCAGCCCAGAGTATCAAATGTACTCGAAGTGAAATAAAGTGTGATACAGTCAATTGGAAGTAAGGTTATCCTGTAGGAGCCCGTCCTCACGTGGACGATAGGCAGTTGTTTGTGATTGAAGCATTGTTGTTCATTTCCTTTAACTCGTTTGTGACGTATGTATTGCCAACGCTGGAAAATTGAAATCAGCGGAAGTATGTGAATGCTGCCAACCAACTTGTTAACGTTATTTGTTGTTGTTATTTAGATTTATTGTTTTGTAATTAAGTGATGTGACTTAAGTTCTTGTGCGGTGCGGTTGTGGTTTTAATCTGTATTCTACATACGTTTGAAAATGAAAAATTGGACTGAGGAAGAGATATTGTGGCTCATCGAAGCATATAAAAATGAAAATTACCACAACAGACACAAGAGAAGGCGGTAAACCGAGAAGGGATGCTCTCAGAGCACCCGCCTAGTGAGCGGAGGGTCTGTGGTTCAAATCCCAGCTGTGGTATTGAATTGTTAAGTTCTAGTACTACCTCTCAAACATTGCCCACACACGGTTTGTGTTTAAAAATACCAATAGTAAGTTTGTTGGCATAAATAAATAATAAACTTGAACTTGTTGCGCATTTTCACAGATGACTACACTTATCAAAGGTACAACAATCCTTATTTGAGATTGTATAATACGGTAATTTTATTGCAGATTACGCAGTATTACGCAATAGTGCGACAATAATAATGAAGTAATTAATAATATTGAGGTTGTGTAATACAGTAATGTTATTACAGATTACGCAGTGTTAACAACAATAATATTAATAAATAATAGTACATTGTTTTGGCATTTTGTGATGCGTGGTTGGTAGTTTTAGCGAGTTGTGCAATGTTAAGTTGGCAACAGATATTTCTGCCTTTCAGCGCCATCTTCTTCCGTTGTAGATCAGTGACATAATAGAACTGTCAGTGAACCACGTGACGACGGTCTCCTACAGTTTTACCAAAATGAGTGTTACAGTGAAACGAAATATAGCAAAACGAGTGCTAATGTGAAATGAAAATATAATTAGGTTAAGTAACCTCAATCGGAAACATAGCCAGAAGCTGTGTTCACGTGGTCACGACAGTTCTCATAATAGATCTGTATAGGACTATTGAAACAAACACACAGAACTGATGGAAGACGATCAGGGGGAGAAAGACGCAGTAGCTAAAAATGTGGTTTACGTTTTATAACCTAAATATACTGCATTAACTGAGAATAACATTTAAGTTGCGCCATTTTGAGTAACTTCTTTGCTTTGATCTAGCGTGGGTACACATTGCAAGGTTGGTATTACTGTCTTAAGCACGACTACAGCTGTTTAGCTGGAAGTGTTTACTGACGCACATTCTGTCAGGAACCATGGGCTTGTGAACAAACTGTACCTTGTATACGCTATGTGTCTAAGTGGTGTAGAATGGGATCTTGTTGTTCTGAAGCTGATATCTGTACCAGGAAGTAGAGCGCTGAGTGGCGACTCGTAACGTGGTGTTGAAACATAAATAATACATTGTCACGAGCATGTCCGTCTCTGGGGGAACAGCGTCTCTGCCTTCCCCCTAGTCGGCCTAGTCCATTGTGGAAACAGGCGACAGATATGGCTTGTAATAGTCCTTCAGGACAACTAAACGCAATCTCAGCACACTACCCTTCATCACACCAGGAGGTAGCGTCTGTGGGCCTCAATCCAGGGGAAGTGGGTTCGATCCCCGTGGCCGACCTTACTGGAGGTTTACCCGGGTCACCAGACGAATGTTGGGAAGGATTTCCATATCCTTCCAATTTCATATCACTGAGTCAACCTCCAGCGGGGTGCTTCTAAATGGGAAAATGTAAATTTATCCTGGCAACATTCCGACCGCCCTTAGGATCCATTCGCCTCATCTATTCTCCCAGGGGGTGCCCCGTCAGGAGGATGAACACAAAAAATGGCTTTTCTGTCGAGTCGCTAAGTCCCATAGTTGTTATAGAGTCATCATCAGCTTCATAAATGTCGTCCTCCGTGGTCTACGGTTGTTCTGCTAACTTCTGGTTCTCGAACTCGCACGTTGAAACCAAAAATGCGACAACAATCCGCCACAGAAACAAACGATATACCGCTTTTCCTCTCAGTTGTTGGAGCTCATTTCTGATCTGGTCTGCGTGGTTTACTCATTCCCGTCAAATGTCACTCTCCTTTTAGGAAGTGATGATAAATTTGTATTAGTGGAAAAACTGTATTAAATCTATGTGTGTGAAAGTTAATTTATAAAGTTAATAAAATGTCAGTAAATTGCTCTTGGCTTCAATTTATTATACTTTGAGACCACCACTGGTAAAAAACTGAGTAATTTTGAAAACAAATTCATTTTAAATATGGGCATTACATTTTGTCATGCTTATAAAGGTAATATTTAACAATGTTTTGCATGAATCACATTACATATTATGAATTACCAAGGGTAGTTTGGTACCACCACAGATCGATGCAGGGGCAAGACCTACAGCCCTACTGCGGCTCCCCCATCTCTGATCACAACAGGCGTCGTGATTGGGGTGCATTAGTGGACGGTGGGACGTGGTCCATCCCTCTCTTCGCAACTGGGAAATAGAGTTGTCAGCAGAGAATTAAGAGCTTAGGGGTGGGGGCGGAGTAGCGATCCCTTTGCTTGCATTGAGGGTGAAGAAGATCACATGAAAATGAGGGTGAAATTGATGGAAGAAAGATAACTATAGGGGTTCAGGGATATTTTCTACAAGAGTGAGTAGAGAAAATAATCTGAATGTAACATTTTTACAATAAAATTTCCCTCTGAGAGACAATCTAAGGTTTAAGAAATAGGGGAGAGCAGATCATGAATACAATGACGTATGAACTGCGTCAGGAATGATTGAGGGATGATGAATTGACTATGGAAGTGGAGTGGAAATTTGTCACTCGACACACACAGAGATGATAGATTTATCAAGAGAATTGTCAAATGCGATGACGAATGCATTACCACCATACGTCATCAAGCTCAAAGCGATGATGTCCTTAAATGTACGCACATATGAACCCTCTTTGAACTGTAAGTGCGCCTCGGCGTCACACTTATGTATGTCTGCTTCTAAAATACATACGTCTTTGATACCATCATTATTAACTGATAACATTAAACATTTCATAAAATCACATGACTTTCTCTACTCTTATTCCTATATCTTCTTCGTGTTAGTTGAGATAAACATTTGTACAAATTATCTTATTGCTTATTTCCTTGTAGGTACAAGGGGAATATCAGAAGACACTAGGCTTTGTGCGACAGTCAAATGTTTTAAAGCTTTGAGATCCCGTTTTCGTTGTAGACCAAGTGACAAAAAAGAATAACGACCTTCCATTTGAGAAAAGTGTAATTATTGCAAAACTCACACAAGCAACAAAGAATATCTCGGAAATGAGTTAGGCTATTCCCAGAAAATGCAAGATATACATTTCATTTATTATGAAAATATCTTATTCATAAGATTTTAGACAACCTTTTTCAGCTGTTTTTGAAAAAAAATCGAAATGTTTGAAAATATTTCGGTATAAACAGTAGTTTAAGCTGGGGGAACTTATATACCAATTTCGTATTTAACTGGCTCTTTGTTTTTAGTAGTGCTGTTAACAGACACATAAGAGACCCTCAGGTTTATCTAGATTTCTAGACTGACAAGACAGTCACATCGGACTGTGTGACAGGACTGACTGACGAGACCGTCCAACGAGGCGGTCTTGTCTGGTGAGACTGTCTTGTCTGGTGAGACGGTCTTGTCTGGTGAGACGGTCATGTCTGGTGAGACAGTCTTGTCTGGCGAGACGGTCTTGTCTGGTGAGACGGTCATGTCTGGTGAGACAGTCTTGTCTGCCGAGATGGTCTTGTCTGGCGAGATGGTCTTGTCTGGCGAGACGGTCTCGTCTGGCGAGACGGTCTTGTCTGGCGAGACGGTCTTGTCTGGTGAGACGGTCTTGTCTGGGGAGACGGTCTTGTCTGGTGAGACGGTCCAGTCTGGTGAGACGGTCTTGTCTGGCGAGATGGTCTTGTCTGGTGAGACGGTCCTGTCTGGTGAGACGGTCTTGTCTGGTGAGACGGTCTTGTCTGGCGAGATGGTCTTGTCTGGTGAGACGGTCCTGTCTGGTGAGACGGTCTTGTCTGGCGAGATGGTCTTCTCTGGTGAGACGGTCCTGTCTGGCGAGATGGTCTTGTCTGGTGAGACGGTCTTGTCTGGTGAGACGGTCTTGTCTGCCGAGATGGTCTTGTCTGGTGAGACGGTCTTGTCTGGCGAGATGGTCTTGTCTGGTGAGACGGTCTTGTCTGGTGAGACGGTCCTGTCTGGTGAGACGGTCTTGTCTGCCGAGATGGTCTTGTCTGGCGAGATGGTCTTGTCTGGTGAGACGGTCTTGTCTGGTGAGACGGTCATGTCTGGTGAGACAGTCTTGTCTGGCGAGATGGTCTTGTCTGGCGAGACGGTCTCGTCTGGCGAGACGGTCTTGTCTGGCGAGACGGTCTTGTCTGGTGAGACGGTCTTGTCTGGGGAGACGGTCTTGTCTGGTGAGACGGTCCAGTCTGGTGAGACGGTCTTGTCTGGCGAGATGGTCTTGTCTGGTGAGACGGTCCTGTCTGGTGAGACGGTCTTGTCTGGTGAGACGGTCTTGTCTGGCGAGATGGTCTTGTCTGGTGAGACGGTCCTGTCTGGTGAGACGGTCTTGTCTGGCGAGATGGTCTTCTCTGGTGAGACGGTCCTGTCTGGCGAGATGGTCTTGTCTGGTGAGACGGTCTTGTCTGGTGAGACGGTCTTGTCTGCCGAGATGGTCTTGTCTGGTGAGACGGTCTTGTCTGGCGAGATGGTCTTGTCTGGTGAGACGGTCTTGTCTGGTGAGACGGTCCTGTCTGGTGAGACGGTCTTGTCTGCCGAGATGGTCTTGTCTGGCGAGATGGTCTTGTCTGGTGAGACGGTCTTGTCTGGTGAGACGGTCTTGTCTGACGAGACTGTCCGACGAGATTGTCCGACGAGACTGTCTGACGAGATTGTCTGACGAGATTGTCTGACGAGATTGTCTGACGAGACTGTCCGACGAGACTGTCTGATGAGATTGTCTGACGAGACTGTCCGACTAGACTGTCTGACGAGATTGTCTGACGAGACTGTCCGACGAGACTGTCTGACGAGACTGTCCGACGAGACTGTCCGACGAGACTGTCTGACGAGATTGTCTGATGAGACCGCCCGATGAGACTGCCCGATGAGACTGTCTGATGAGACTGTCCGACGAGACTGTCTGACGAGATTGTCTGACGAGACTGTCCGACGAGACTGTCTGATGAGACTGTCCGACGAGATTGTCTGACGAGACTGTCTGACGAGATTGTCTGATGAGACTGTCCGATGAGACTGTCTGATGAGACTGTCCGACGAGACTGTCCGACGAGACTGTCCGACGAGATTGTCCGACGAAACTGTCTGACGAGATTGTCTGATGAGACTGTCCGATGAGACTGTCTGATGAGACTGTCCGACGAGACTGTCTAACGAGACTGTCCGACGAGATTGTCCGACGAGACTGTCTGACGAGACTGTCTGACGAGACTGTCCGACGAGACTGTCTGATGAGACTGTCTGACGAGACTGTCCGACGAGACTGTCCGATGAGACTGTCCGACGAGACTGTCTGATGAGACTGTCCGACGAGACTGTCTTGTCTGGTTAGACGGTCTTGTCTGGTGAGACGGTCTTGTCTGGTGAGACGGTCCTGTCTGGTGAGACGGTCTTGTCTGGTGAGACGGTCTTGTCTGGTGAGACGGTCTTGTCTGGTGAGACGGTCTTGTCTGCCGAGATGGTCTTGTCTGGTGAGACGGTCTTGTCTGGCGAGATGGTCTTGTCTGGTGAGACGGTCTTGTCTGGTGAGACGGTCCTGTCTGGTGAGACGGTCTTGTCTGCCGAGATGGTCTTGTCTGGCGAGATGGTCTTGTCTGGTGAGACGGTCTTGTCTGGTGAGACGGTCTTGTCTGACGAGACTGTCCGACGAGACTGTCTGACGAGATTGTCTGACGAGATTGTCTGACGAGATTGTCTGACGAGACTGTCCGACGAGACTGTCTGATGAGATTGTCTGACGAGACTGTCCGACTAGACTGTCTGACGAGATTGTCTGACGAGACTGTCCGACGAGACTGTCTGACGAGACTGTCCGACGAGACTGTCCGACGAGACTGTCTGACGAGATTGTCTGATGAGACCGCCCGATGAGACTGCCCGATGAGACTGTCTGATGAGACTGTCCGACGAGACTGTCTGACGAGATTGTCTGACGAGACTGTCCGACGAGACTGTCTGATGAGACTGTCCGACGAGATTGTCTGACGAGACTGTCTGACGAGATTGTCTGATGAGACTGTCCGATGAGACTGTCTGATGAGACTGTCCGACGAGACTGTCCGACGAGACTGTCCGACGAGATTGTCCGACGAAACTGTCTGACGAGATTGTCTGATGAGACTGTCCGATGAGACTGTCTGATGAGACTGTCCGACGAGACTGTCTAACGAGACTGTCCGACGAGATTGTCCGACGAGACTGTCTGACGAGACTGTCTGACGAGACTGTCCGACGAGACTGTCTGATGAGACTGTCTGACGAGACTGTCCGACGAGACTGTCCGATGAGACTGTCCGACGAGACTGTCTGATGAGACTGTCCGACGAGACTGTCTTGTCTGGTTAGACGGTCTTGTCTGGTGAGACGGTCTTGTCTGGTGAGACGGTCCTGTCTGGTGAGACGGTCTTGTCTGGTGAGACGGTCTTGTCTGGTGAGACGGTCTTGTCTGGCGAGACGGTCCTGTCTGGCGAGACGGTCTTGTCTCGTGAGACGGTCTTGTCTGGTGAGGCGGTCTTGTCTCGCGAGACGGTCTTGTCTGGCGAGACGGTCCTGTCTGGTGAGGCGGTCTTGTCTCGTGAGACGGTCCTGTCTGGCGAGACGGTCTTGTCTCGTGAGGCGGTCTTGTCTCGTGAGACGGTCTTGTCTCGTGAGACTGTCCTGTCTGGCGAGACGGCCTTGTCTCGTGAGACGGTCTTGTCTGGTGAGGCGGTCTTGTCTCGTGAGACGGTCTTGTCTCGTGAGACGGTCCTGTCTGGCGAGACGGTCTTGTCTCGTGAGACGGTCTTGTCTGGTGAGGCGGTCTTGTCTGGCGAGACGGTCCTGTCTGGTGAGACGGTCTTGTCTCGTGAGACGGTCTTGTCTGGCGAGATGGTCATGTCTGGTGAGACGGTCTTGTCTCGTGAGACGGTCCTGTCTGGCGAGACGGTCCTGTCTGGCGAGACGGTCTTGTCTGGCGAGACGGTCCTGTCTGGTGAGACGGTCTTGTCTCGTGAGACGGTCCTGTCTGGCGAGACGGTCCTGTCTAGCGAGACGGTCTTGTCTCGTGAGACGGTCTTGTCTGGCGAGACGGTCCTGTCTGGTGAGACGGTCTTGTCTCGTGAGACGGTCCTGTCTGGCGAGACGGTCCTGTCTGGTGAGACGGTCTTGTCTCGTGAGACGGTCTTGTCTGGTGAGGCGGTCTTGTCTGGCGAGACGGTCCTGCCTGGTGAGACGGTCTTGTCTCGTGAGACGGTCTTGTCTCGTGAGACGGTCTTGTCTCGTGAGACGGTCTTGTCTGGTGAGACGGTCCTGTCTGGTGAGACGGTCTTGTCTGGTGAGACGGTCCTTTCTGGTGAGACGGTCTTGTCTGGTGAGACGGTCTTGTCTGGTGAGACGGTCCTGTCTGGTGAGACGGTCCTGTCTGGTGAGACGGTCTTGTCTGGTGAGACGGTCCTGTCTGGTGAGACGGTCTTGTCTGGTGAGACGGTCCTGTCTGGTGAGACGGTCCTGTCTGGTGAGACGGTCCTGTCTGGTGAGACGGTCTTGTCTGGTGAGACGGTCCTGTCTGGTGAGACGGTCCTGTCTGGTGAGACGGTCCTGTCTGGCGAGACGGTCTTGTCTGGCGAGACGGTCTTGTCTGGGGAGACGGTCTTGTCTGGCGAGACGGTCTTGTCTGGTGAGACAGTCTTGTCTGGTGAGGCGGTCTTGTCTGGTGAGACGGTCTGGTCTGGCGAGACGGTCTTGTCTGGTGAGACGGTCTGGTCTGGTGAGACGGTCTTGTCTGCTGAGACGGTCTGGTCTGGTGAGACGGTCATGTCTGGTGATCGCATAGAGGACACTCATACAAATCATCATCTAGAAGCGTTCTAGTTTCCGAACTAACGTACCTTCGTAATTGCCTAAGACATCTAATATTACACTTACTCGATTGTTAACTGCAGCAACAACCTTATCTGTGTATTTCTTTACCTGCAAAGATGATCAATCGGCAGTTATGTGTCGTAAAAGCTAACCAGATCAGCTTTACAATTGCAATTAGTATGTTATTGCTTCTCACAAACAGGAATATAATCTACAAAATACCAAGAAGTACGTCATCTACCTTGTGATGAATGTTACACGTGTGTGGCAACTTGTATGAATCAGATGATTCCAATTCTGAAGATAAAACTGAAAACAACATCTTTAGATTCAGAAATTGATGATAAAGAAAGGGATGAAAGAAATCTGTGTGATCATAACATGTTACTATTATTACTATTATTTCAAATTACAAATTGTATACCTGAATATCGAAATTTTTATCTTTCTATGTAAATAATTATGTATAATCACACTATACTCTAATCACACTGCATTTTATCTCTTCTTGGTCTTTTTAGTACATAGAGGGGAGAACTGACACAATGTTTCATTTCCCCTACGTCGTAGTTTTAACCCCTCCCACTCTGCTCCACACCTGTCAGTCGCTCAAATTGTGACAGTGATGGAATCATGTCGCATAAAAAGATAAAAAGACAGTTCGAAGCTGAAAAGCATAAATACCGTTGTGTTTTTGGTAAAACTAAAGCTTTGAGTTTGGTATGCCAATAGAAAAGTACGTAAGATAATCACAAAACAAATACATAATGTTTCCATTCGGTACCGACGCTGCACGCCTTGAAGCTTACCTTGTTTGTTTTTATACGTAAACAAATAGAACCGGAAAACAGCGGTTGCCTGTATTTGGTAATGGGTAAGTGGTAGCGGTAATTTTTCGATTGCATTCCTGTCACCCCTCTTTCCCATGCCTGATCTAGTAAGATAATGCTAATAAAATCGTTATATTTAGGCTAAATGAAGCTGAACATGGTGATGAATATAAACTTAAATTTAAATAAATACAATTGGATTCGTGGGACATTAAAACGTGTATTTTTGGGAAACCTCGGTGGAGTGCAATATCTGCTGTACGCACTACATACATGTTAGGGGAACTAAAATTGTGTTTTATCTGGGCCCAGAAGATCTCCAAAGCAATATCGAAGGCGGAATGGGGTTTGAATAGCTTATTTCTCAAGACTAGGTGCTGAAATTAGAAGTCTTAGTGACTCGTTTTAAGCGCTCCAAGAGACATAATACCTTCATAGAACTGAGGAACCGTGCGCGTGGCTCGCCTAATGAAAAGGGCTCCCGAGTTATGTGCGGGGGGGGGGGGGGCGGGGGAGAGGGATTAAGCACCCTTATCTAAGGCCAATTTGCATAGCTTTGTTACTGAACCTCTATGATAAGAGGGTTCATGATTTAATGGAGGAATTCGCTACCGAGTGGAAATTTGCGGGAGGTACTTGCTAACTTGTACTAATTGCATCAAAGAGTCAATATTGGGGCGTCCTAAAAACCGGGGCAACATGCACTGCGACCGCAGATCCAAGCCCTAACTGCCAGTCAAAACCAGAGTACTCGGCCGATGAAGTGAAGTTACTCTTCAATTGTTTCAGAAATTGCGTATAGGCCAAAAGCAGTTACTGAATTATCAAGGCCCGGATGTTTATGATATGACGTCATAGTTTTTGTTTGTGGTTTTTCCCATAGCAAATACAAGCCAAGCACGATTTTATCAATGGTGATTAAAATTATGCAGTAATGATGGGTCATATAAGGTCATATTTCGGCTATTTTACTTTCTCTACTGGTAATTCCACCAAAAAATTGGATTTTTTTAAAAAATAGCTTAATTATTTTTATTAAAATGCCATATATTTAAGATATTTTGATGACAAATGAAATGTATATCTTGAATTTTCTGGCTCTAGCCCCTGTAGTCGTATTTACTCTGGTTGACTTTTGAATAACTTAAAAACCGTAAGAGATAGACAAAAACTTACTTTACAAAAAATGTAGATCTTGCGAAAATACACAATTTACGTCTAAATACACTTTACTGTAGAGTGAACCATTTCGGAGATATCCCTTGTAATTTGTGTGAGTTTTGGAAAACTCACTTTTGTGAAATGGAACATCGTTGTTCATTTTTTTATATGTTAAGCATGGAAAGAGAATGGGATCTCAAAGCTTTAAAATATTTGACTATCACTCAAAGCCTACTGTATTCTAATATTCCCCTTGTACCTACAAGGAAATAAGCAATAAGATAATTTGTACAAATGTTTATCTCAACTAATACGAAGAAGATATAGGAATAAGAGTTTGTAAGAATGGTTAGTACAAGAGTAGAGAAAGTCATGTGAGTGTAACAGATGAGATTTTTAGATTTCTATTCCAATTTTGCATTTGCAGTCGTCGCAATGCCCGATTTTTCACATTTAATTCTTGTCTGTAATATTTCTTAAAATTATCTTTTTTAGAAATGTATTATTCTCCGATTTTGAAGGGTAAGTTGTATGTAATTTTGTATAGTAATTTTCTTTCTGATCGCCGTTCAAAATATGACATTTATTTTATTTCTGTAGCGAGCAATTAAATTTAAAAATGTAGCAATAAATTTAATATTATTTAATATTTAGTGTGCTAGATTTTTAAAGCATATTTTCAATATAATGTTAATATAAACAAAATCACATTTTTGAACACTTCAAAAATGCACACAAAAAATTAGGTCGTATTTGCCGTCATACTTTCTAATTTTTTCGGTCATAACTGCTTGCATATTTCTAACAGTTTAGTTCATAAATATGCGGGGCCTACTAATTATGAAAATATTCTGACAAAATGACAAAATTCGCCCTGTTACTTTTGTTTTCGAGAAAATCAATATTTGAGAGAAAATTTCCCTGTAAAGGGGACATTTTACTTAAATATTAACTTTGGTTTTTAATATACTAGAGAAAGTATTAATCTAGGATAATAATCTATATTTATAGCCAGACATTTAACCGGGCAGCTGGCAAGTTGCTTGCAGCAAAACGAAATTACTCCGTCGACAGCAAAATGCTCCTTGCATCGTTTGCTTCAAAAGCAAACTATCTCACAGTCTTCTTAGCAAATTTAATAAGGTTGACACATTTAATGGAGAGGTGTTTTATGAACGCGAGCGCGCGCTCTCAGCTCGGCAGGGTGCAGAATTTTAATGCTAAAGGCGTCCTTAAGGACCTCTTTATTAGATCCTCTCAGAAAAACGTTGTGTTAATAAGCTCGCTGTCTACTCGTTATCTTCTATTGCTCGTGAATTTATAAACTTCCATATCATCTCTAATAATTGCAAGTAGTTCACTTAATTGACTGTCTGCATCATTAGGACTTCACTTCAAACAGACAATCTTCCTTTGTTCTCTGTAAAACCAGGTCACATTTTTACTTTCTCAAAATCTGCGCCTGCAACATGATGTGACTGTGTAGACTTAATTAAATTAGTCCCGATATCTCAAGTATATACATTTATACTTATCAGAAACCTACAACAGACTCCCCAGGAAGTAAACTGTCCGGAAGAAGAGGCTACGTCGGGCGTGTATCATTAGGCCGCTGCGTCGTGGAAGAAAGCGAAGTTATAGTGAACAAAAGAAGACGTTCACGTTAGTGAAGTGACATCTTTAAAACTGAATGAATATCAAAGAATAACGTCATAACTATTTGGCAAACTCAAGTAAAACTACAGCCAAAAGATTATTGATTTTACTCAAGCCACAAAGGAAGTAAAAATTAAGTAAAACTTACTAATAATTTATCAATTAAATTATTTACTTACCAAAATATCACGGCCAAATCACTCTGGAGGCGAAATCGATGTTTGGAAAGCTGATAAGGCAGCAATTGGTGGAATGAGTGGCGAGGGAAACCGGAAAAACCGCCCTGGCGCCGCTTCGTCCACCACAAACACGTCCCTGGGATCGAACTCAGGCCGTCTAGGTGGTAGGCGAAGGCTCTAACCGCTCGGCCACCGCAATCGACATCCTAATGCACCAATATTCTGTGAACAGAAATCCATTGCCCCTTATTTATAGGCAACTTCTTCTACACAGCTGTAGAGAAGTCTCTCAAAGAAACACCTGACAGGCGCTGAGCTTAGTGTGGAATTCTTACGAGAAGCTAACGTAAATATTAAAATATGTTTAAAAAACTTGATGTGTTGCATTCATACGACATTCTCAACTTACTCTTCTATACACTAATTGTATTTAAGCCTACCATTCTATATTTCCTTCTAAACTAGATAAACTTATAATTTTGACTAACACTTTTCGTAAAATTACAGCCACGGTTTTACAAAGTGTATCAGTGTATGATGGTCTTAAATTGCATGTTCTCAGAAGCTTCAAAATGCACATATTAAGGTCCCAAATTTATATTTTAAACAAAATCTTTCGAGCCATTTTGAGAAAATCAAAATTTTCCCAATACTTTACATGTATAAACTAGTCGGAAGGTTACGAGGCTTACCCCTTCGCCCCTCCCTCTCCCTTGTTATGCTGGAAGGACATATTTGACCCTAGTTAGCAGTGGGAATTTAGCCGTAATAATGCCGCGGCCCGTTTTTCGCTGAGAGGACATTTTCCACACATCTTGCTAGCGCCGGAATTGCGGCTGTTGACGCTAGCTTTTTATGAAAATGTGACATGTCGTGTATTCTCAGGAGACAAGAGGACGGAATTATTATGTCGGGTCGTTGCCCAGATTGCGTTGACTCAACAGTATTTTCATACGCTAGGCATATTACATCAATTGTAACAGTGCAGCGAAAAAAACTAGTTTACTCTTGTTACTGAACCTTTGGGAGAAAATTTGTCTTCTGAACTATATTTAGCACAGTCAAATAATTTCAAAATATTATTATCTTCTCCCTTCTAACTATGAGGGCGGTTCGGAAAGTAACCCCTGTATCTAAAACGAGCACTTTTAGAAAAAGGTCCGAACAGGTATGAACGAAAAGTCGGTTAGAAACAAAAGTTGGTATTTAAATTTAATGTCTTTCAAGGATGCGACACGAAGATTTTGAACAAAATAACCCCACCCTAAAGTACCCTTTACATGGAAACTTTTTAGAAAATTTTTATTTTCTTGAAAATGGCTCTAACGATTTTGATTAAAATGTCATATGTTTGAGATATTTTTATGACAAATGAAATGTATATCTTTAATTTTTTGGCTATAGCCCCTGTAGTCGTATTTACTCTGGACGACTTTTGGATAACTGGTAAACCGTTAGAGATAGACCAAATCATTCTATACAAAAAAATGTATATCTTGCTAAAATACACAACTTATGTCTCAATAAATTTTCTTGTAGGGTAAACCATTTCGGAGATATTCCTATTTATGTGTGTGAGTTTCGGGAAATTTACTTTCGTGAAATGGAACATTGTTGTTCATTTTTTTATATGTTAAGCGTGCAAAGAGAACGGAATCTCAAAGCTTTAAAAGGTTTGACTATCGCACACACCCTACTGTATTCTAACATTCCCCTTGTACCTACAAGGAAACAAGCAATAAGATAAGTCGTACAAATGTTTATCTCAACTAACACGAAGAAGATATAGGAATAAGAGTTTGTAAGAATGGTTAGTACAAGAGTAGAGAAAGTCATGTGAGTGCAATACATCAGATTTTTTTGGCTACTTTCTTTAGCTAGTGCGTATATAGGTTTTAATAGAAGAAACCCATACAGACTTGATATGTTAGTTGACGTGAGGTATATAAAACAAATGCCCATCATACGGGATGACGTCACAGCTCACCGCAGTGCTGAAACGAATTGGCAATAACCGTTGTTTACTGTTACGTATGTACGTGGGGTGAGAGATACAAAACGACCCATGTTTTTGATTGCTGTGCTTTATTTCATACAGTTGCAGCGAGGATCGGGAAACGTGCAATTCATGCAAATGTCGCTGGGGCGTCCTTCCTGCCAAGAAGAGCGGAACAGGCAAGTCCTAAATAAACCACTTACATTTAACAAGTGCTGCACTCTATCCAATAATTCCATAACTGCACTCTAAGGAATGATTCCTTGATGAGGTTAAGAAGATCCTAATTGGACACCAGTGAAATCTGCAAGCCGTACGTGGTAGAGAAATTAATAAGCCTTTGTAAGAATGGTGTGCTAGAAGAGTGGGTAGAGAATGTAATGTGAACATAAGGAGCGCTTTAACACTCACGAGTTGCTAATGAAGGGACGAAAACGACGCAGAAATTACCTCGTTTTAAAGGGTGGACTCCCTGATTGTGAGGGGAGAGGGTAGGAAATGCTACCGTTTCTATTTCAACACCCCCACTTGTTCGTTTTGTTATAGTTGCTGTGCGTTTATTGGACTGAATCTACCTGCATTCTGGGACGGACATTTTCATAAGCTTTTTGCCTTAATTGTGTTGCTGCTGTTTTTCGAGCCCCTTAAAATATTATTGCAATCGTAATTTTAACCTTTTTGCATCCCACCCAAAACTTACTATACAAAAAATCTAGATATTGTTAAAACACTTTTTTCGCTTGAGTTAACCATTTCGGAGATATTTCTTGTTAACTTTTAATATTACTCATGTTCCTATTATACATTTGTATTTAATAGTTTTTCTCTGTTTTAGTACAAGAAAACATGGCTAGTGATACTTGATTTTTCTTCGTTAAGTTCTTTGTCTTTACTGAAATAAGGAGTGTTTTAATAAAGTTGGTCTGGAGCTACATATTTTGACATTAATAGTTTAACCTTTCATTTATTAAATAAAGATTAAAATATAAGATATGTCGGATATACTTGTAACATGAAATTTCATTTCAAATTTCAGTTTCCACCTTAAAGTAAGCTAAATTTAAGGGGGAACTAGAATACGATAATGACTACTGCAAGTAAAATACGAAATAATTTAATTTTTCAGTAAATTTCGTGGGCGCCTAACACATGGTCCGCGGGCCCATAACCACTGCTCTAAGATGTGACGCCGGCCGCATATAAAAGCAGGTTCAGGGTGAGACACCTCACACCACTAGGCAACTGTTCATAATGTCGACTAAGAATAGACAGAGAAGCGTCGAGTTCCAGCTTGCTACGAGAAGTTTTATGAAACGTAGATTTCCAGAAAAATTCCCGGTACCTAATTCTCGGAAATATAACCACAAAAGAGGGATTTTTCTAAATTCATTCCTTAAGAGGATAGAAATGTAAATATTTTTTTAAAAAAAATGCATGGAGTCACAATAATTGCATTCAGAACGGAGGATCCTCATCAAAATCACAAGAAAAGGCCAGAAATATATTATTTATAGATAAAACCATAAGATCGGGGCATTGTTTGGCTTTACTAGCACACGTAATACTAGCGTTTATTTCAGACTGTTATGAATAAGAATGTAATGAAGGTTAATTTAGCACTTCACCACACTCCCGTTAGGCCACGTATTTGCCACCTATGCATTGCGCATGGTCAGGATTGTATAACTTCAAATCTGAAAATATGTAACTTTACCAAGAAACAAAAATAGCCATTTTAATATTCTTTTATGGGAATATAACATATAAAATATAAAAGAATGGTTAGTACAAGAGTAGAGAAAGTCATGTGAGTGCAAAACATCAGATTTTTTTATAATTTTTGCCCAGTTTCGTATGAAGTTTGTAAACAATAGACCCATACTGAACGTTCTGTTGGTTGAATGCCTCCCCTATAGTGGTAGCTTTTGTTATCAGGGTAATTTAAACAAGGGCAACATACCCCTATTTATTCCCTCCCCTAACAAATCCCTCCGATATTTTTTGCCGGAGTGATATTGCCTCTACATGGCTGCTACATGTAAAACATAACAAATTACACCAAATCATGACGTAGCTACCAATTTTATGTGAACTACGGCAATAAATGAAACCGTATTTACATTTGTTTTACAACTGGAGCTAGAAAGAAATTCATGAATTTTTTGCTTCTCCTATGCTAAAACTGTCATCACAGAATTTAATGGTTTACATTTGTTCTTGAGAAGAGATTATCCCGTGTTGCATTGCATTCCGCTAAAAGCTTTCACATAGCTTTCTCTACCCATCATCTTTTATCTCTCCTGTGCTCCAACCAAAGTGAAGTAGATAAAAAATTAAGCGTTTTTGAGGATAGTTTACAAGAATGATTGAGAAAATCATGTGAGCGGACACAGATATTTCAGCTTTGTGTCGTATTTAACAAATATTACAAGAGAAATGAAATATTTTAATGTTCTGTATGCAGTAAAGCTCGCTATTTCACACATTTTATCACATTTGTTTGCCTGAAAGGTGGCAAAAGGTTTTGTTTGTAAACAGAATGAAATTTTACGAGGTTATGGCGTGCAAAAATACAGCGATACAGAGTTATAGGTGGCCGTGTTTATATCCAACATAAAATTCAAGCTGCTCATGCACGTGTTCGTTTGTGTTTCTAGGAGGCCATGAACTGCGACAGACGCTAAACCTGCACAGTTAATTATATCTAAGTAATTAAGGATTATGCTTCCATGTACTCTGCCGTATCATACGATCTTCACAACGCTAATTAATTTAACAAATAGAGATACGCAAACATAATTATATCTGGGGAAAGTTGGATAAAGCTGGAATAATAACCTTTACTTGTGTCAAGACATTATCTACTCACTATAAAAGCACTGTTTGAAACTCTAGAAGGCAGTGGACTCATTGTTATGATTAGAAAAGCACTGTTTGAAACTCTAGAAGGCAGTGGACTCATTGTTATGATTAGAAAAGCACTGTTTGAAACTCTAGAAGGCAGTGGACTCATTGTTATGATTAGAAAAGCACTGTTTGAAACTCTAGAAGGCAGTGGATTCATTGTTATGATTAGAAAAGCACTGTTTGAAACTCTAGAAGGCAGTGAACTCATTGTTATGATTAGAAAAGCACTGTTTGAAACTCTAGAAGGCAGTGGACTCATTGTTATGATTAGAAAAGCACTGTTTGAAACTCTAGAAGGCAGTGGACTCATTGTTATGATTAGAAAAGCACTGTTTGAAACTCTAGAAGGCAGTGGATTCATTGTTATGATTAGAAAAGCACTGTTTGAAACTCTAGAAGGCAGTGGATTCATTCTTATGATTAGAAAAAGCTAGAATCTACAGTTCAGATTTTCCTGCTAGAAGTTGAGAGTAGGCATTATGTGAATCTAGGAGGCCATGTGTTGAATATCACAGCAGGAGAACATAATTTGAAGATTCATCAGCAGTAATTTGAAACAATGAGGAAAGCTGCAGGATTTACGAGCTGACCAAAACTAATCTAACAAGTGAAAGTTGGGTGCGCGGGCCAGCCATGTTGACTAACAGTTTGTTACTGCACTGCAAGTATTTCCATTACCAACAAAGCCTCCTGTGTTTGTGTTTTTAAACGGGATACAATTTCAGAGTACCATTAACGTCGCAGTTTTCCTCGGGGTCCTCTCCCTGTGTTAGACATGTTTACCAATTTCGCCTTGTGTAGCCAAACAACGCGGGGTTCTCAAGCCGTGGGGCACGACCCCTTTGTTATTACTGGACACTCCTGCTCATTATACTTCAACATTGTTATAATTACTCCCAGCATGCCCTGTTCCTGGACAAAGAGCTGACTAATCGAAAAGGGCGAACTCCTCTCTTAAAATTGTACATTTATTTATACCAGGTAGCTCTCCCCGGGGGCGCAGAGGTCCTTTTAAACCTGGAATGACAATGTAATTAACTTCGTTCTTCTTCCCACACATTTTTATGAATATATTGTGCACTGTCCTGGATAATATTTATGGTTAATGTTAACCTTATCTTTTAAAAAGGATTTTATAGAGTTTTCCAATATTTTCTAACAACGATATTCACTAAATGTTGTTTCATATTGTAATCCTGCTCTTAAGAGTACTCAATAGTAAATATTTTTTATAAACTTAAAACGCCATACTCAATATTTTTGTCACAGAGCTACTATGCTTATAAACATTATTACCAGCGTTTTTTAAGCCGTTTTTTTTTCGGACAATATTGTTATTTACATGTAATACGTTGCATTTATATTTGAACCATTGAAAATTGTATGAATTGCGTATTGAAGGGCGAGTAGAGAAAGACATGTGAATGCGTTACCTAAAAGTGAGTATCAAAAATAGTGTGAATGTAATACATAGCATTTCTATTTCTACTTCATACGGTAGAACAGGGAATAAAAATTTGTGCAAAATCGCGATTTCTTTCAGGAAAATTGTTTGTAGAAGAGTGAGTAGAGAAAGAGATGTGAATATGCTCCCTAAAAGTGAGTAGAGAAAGCAATGGGAATGTAATACGTAGACTTCTATTTCAAATACATTATTTGAATTATTTGTAGAAGACGGATTAAAAACATGTTTTGTTTATGTGAACTATATTTCTCCGTAGCGTAGTTGGTATAGCACCTGCCTGCTGTGCAAAGGGTCCCGGGTTCGATTCCCGGCAGGGGGGTAAAAATTTTTCTCCAGCCAGGATTACTCCTCATCCTTCCCTGAGTCTGGAAATATGAATGAAAGTATGAATGTGTGTGAATTCAACGTTAAAAAAACCAAAGACCGAAAAACCCACTGTTAACGAATATCACAATTGCCAATAGGATCTCAGCTGTTAAAGACGGGATATAAATAAAATTTGATCGAAATTGTTAGAGTCGTTTCTCAGATACCCGAAACATACAAGTACTGCTCGAAAAATTTAAACCAATAGAAAGGAATATCTCGGAAATGGCTCATTGCACAAAACAAATGCGTTTGACAATAACTGTGTGCTTTAATGAAATCTACAGGTCTGTGTAGTAAGATAATTTGTACAAATGTTTATCTCAACTAACACGAAGAAGATATAGGAATAAGGGTTTTAAGAACGGTTAGTACAAGAGTAGAGAAAGTCATGTGAGTGCAAGTAGCTGAAGTGGTTCGCATCTTAATGGCAGCGAGGCGAGTCCACGCAGTGGGAATGTGGTTGCTATGGCAACTGCCTATGTAAAGTGTAAATACAAGGAATAGAGTAGTGTTTAGATATTCCGTGTGTCAAAGTGTAAAACCATTTGATGGCATTGTTTTGCAACAAACAAACAAACATCAAAGAGCGCTGCAATCAGCAAATACAGCCAGCGGTGGCTGGACAAACTTTTTAGCACAACTGGAAAGTAAACCTTATTCTCTTTGAGGCAGTCTTTCTGATCCTGGTGATTGTTTTAAAACTCGTCCGCATGCCTTTTGTTTCACAACTGGCTGTTAAATCGATCCTCTTCTTGCTAATTACGTAGTGCGTTCTGAAAACTGCTTCACCAACGGCAATATCACTCCAGTAACAGTTTTAACGGTCGCAGTTAACGGTTACATGTAACAGCTACCAGTTAGTAAGTTATATATTATCTGATGTGCTGCACTCACATGACTTTCTCTGCTCTTGTACTAACCATTCTTGTTCCTATATCATCTTCATGTTAGTTGAGATAAACATTTGTACAAATTATCTTATTGCTTATTTCCCTGTAGGGGCAAGAGCAATATTAGAATACACTAGGCTTTGTGCGATAGTCAAATGTTTTAAAGATTTGAGCTTCCGTTCTCTTTGCACGCTTAACATATAAAAAAAATGAACAACGATGTTCCTTTTCACGAAAGTTTTAAGTTTTCCGAAACTCACACAGATATCTCCGAAATGGTTCATCCTACAAGAAAATTTATTGAGACAAAAATTGTGTATTTTAGCAAGATCTACATTTTTTGTATAGTAAGATTTGGTCTATCTCTAACGGTTTACGAGTTATGCAAAAGTCGTCCAGAGTAAATACGACTACAGGGGCTATAGCCAGAAAATTCAAGATATACATTTCATTTGTAATAAAAATATCTCAAACATATGACATTTTAATCAAAATTGTTAGAACCATTTTCAAGAAAATCAAAATCAAAAAGGAGTGTGACAGACAGACAGTGTGTCTTGGGGAGAGAGCTTACAAAGGGCTTTGCAGCGTACAACATTTCCAATCTGTAGCAATTATCGCCAGTCTGATGTTTAGCACGTAGTATATCAGGATGACATGCAGCCTAAGCCAACACTAGCACTATATCAATCTCCCGGCAAACTGCGCGCGCCGACAGATTTATCTTAATACTGCCTGCTGACCAGGCACGCCAGGGCCTACTTGATCCCTGTGACCCCTACATGCAGTCCGGGGTGGGGGGGCTAGCCTCAAGGGCGGAGCCCCTACACGAGCCTCACTGTCTGTGTTAGTCGATCATATAGCAGAGGTGTACCCATCCACAAACTACGAATAAAACAGGTTAGGTGCAACTATGCCATAGGTTGTCATGGTCAGCAGTACAAATGGAGTGGCAAGTCAGTATTAACCAATATAAAAGCGATACAACGGTTGGTTATTTTCATAGCAAATTTATTTTAGTTAAATATTTTGTTCATTTAAAGAAAAGATTTATTTAATTGACAAATAATGTGTTAAAATGACAAGGTCACTCTATTTTCCACTGCAACTGAAGCACAAATCACAGTTCTCTCGCTGACAGCTAATCTGAATTCATCCGGCTCTCTCCCATCGGTATCCAAGTTTTACTGTCCGCTAATAACTTATTGTTTTACCTCCTTTTTGCTTATCGAGATAGACTCAGTACTACACCCCACTCATGACACCCGTTGTGGGCGGAGGTGCGCAAAAAAGACGACAAAAACCAGTCTGATATCTTCACCTTCTAAAATTTTATCACAAATACACAGTTTTCTTCTCATTAACACGGTCTACAGTATTTCGTGTTGCCACAATTCAAGTTAATTCCCTAACCTTGCCCGGTTCTTTCAGTACCTTTCTTCTCCTTATGTCTCTCATACACAAACACTCGCTCGATGCTCGTTAAATCCTCTTATGGCGCACCGACACACTGACCGACTCGTGTCTGCAACTCTCTCTCTGTTGTTTCCTCGCCTCCTTATCCAGAGAGCATGACGTCACAGAGATGTTTCTCGATTTCCACACACGCCAACAATGACGTGACCAGATCTTTCTAGAAAGTTGGTAATGCCATAAATTGGAGTATCTACTGTTTAATTTCAGTCATATTCGACATTTGAAAAACGGCTCTATTGCGTCAGCTGTTGCGCATCTGTTAGCACAGTGCAGCTAGATTATTTAACACGATCATAACTTAAGAAAGCAGAGGAAGTAATAATGAAATGTGATAAATTTTTCACGCATGTGCGCTATCATTGAAATTTGAAATTGTTATGCGCATGGCTGATTAATTTCAACCAAGTGAAATAGTCACCGTAAAGCATATTTTAGTTGTGTAAATGTTTGGCTGGTGAATTAGTTTATCATCGACGCACATTGGTCGGCAATATATCAGTACAAATAGTGAAAAAATTGCAGTGTAATCCTTCCTAAACAAAACTCACGCATACCCAGAAAGAGAAATCTCATAGCTTTATCGGCGGCAAAGCACTGAATCAAATGGACTTTTAGGCATTATTAGGCTGCGTGAAGCATTGTTGCTTCTAACTGTATTATCAACTGTGACCTCTAATACAACTAATTCGGCTTCAAAATAGTTGCAGCGACGATTGGCGAATCCTGTTTTTAATGTCACATCAACATGAAGAAAAACAAATAATTGCTTCACGCTTCATTGTTGTTAAACATACACACACACAAACAGTTGCCGATCCCGACCGTCCTTTGTTGTGCACCGTGCCAGACGTCATAATATTTCAACCGAGTTACGCTGTTTGCTTTCCTGTTTCTTTCTTTTTCTTTTTTTATTGGATTCAAGTAGTCTAAAAACCTATATTTAGATTCTAACGTCGATATAGAATTTTGGGGTGTAATACAAAGCTTGTGCACTACCTGTTAGGGACACGATAAAGTAAAACATATTCAGAACATACGTAGTTAAATGACGTCATAACCAGTTGTGGAGCATTTTTATGTCAGTTTGTCACATAACGAAGCGATATTTGCATGTGGCATTGTCCATGTGGTGGTGGTGGTAAGCAAGCCTAAGGCAGTTGACGTGTCGTGCGCATGCGCAGGTTGTAATGTGTGCTTTACGTCAATTGTGAGCTGTTATCTGGTAGATAGGTACGTACGTGTGTTTGCTTTGCATTGTGCGGCGTTTCTGAAACGCGCCCTACTCTCAATTTCACGCTCATAATTACATCTGCAACTCAAAAGTGCCTACCGCCCCTGTGCAGTAGTAATTGCAGTCCGACAAATGTTAGTTATTCACGGCTGCCGCGTTCACATGAACTTTTGACACTTGCAGCGCAACCTCCTGGTGCCTACCTCCCTCAATGTCCACTCAGACTACTCCACCATACTTGCAATTTGTATCTTGAGCCTATAATATAAAAGGCTGCAACAAAAAATGTGAAGATTCAAAGAGGAATAACTGTTGGGAAGAGAATTATAACAATACTCAATGCTCTACCATGGTAGAGTTATATAAGCGATCGTAAAATGTCGAAAGCTAATCCAGGTCAACAATCCATAACATTAGAATGCTGACAAAGCAGGCAGGGGCTTTATTGACGCGGGCAATCTACACCCCCTGGTCGCTTACGTCTCTAACAACTGACCAGTTCACGTCATCATCTGTTTGTTCGCCTGTCCTACCACTACTACGTCTACCGGTAAGAAGGTATCTGTGATTTTAATACTCTGGCCCGGGGCTTCGGCTTTCAGAACCCTCTGACTAATAAAATAGCTAGTTCACCGACTTAGGTTAATATGATTTCGTAACCCCCGATGGCTACCAAGGCCTCCTTAAACCTTTCCCGAGTGCCTCTTCGCCTCTTCCCCTGTCCTGTGTCTGCTCGTTGAGAGGTCTGCTGGAATATCACGCCCTATTCCAAAGTACATTATACGGCGCTTTGAATTGAACGCCTAGATTGATAGGCAACTTTTCCGCCACACATGCACTGCGGTTAGTTCTTCCCCTTAGAACAGAATTCTGTGTGTATTTTAACAGCTTAACTCAAAAACGAAAAGTCGGTCAAAAACCAAAGTTGGTATTTAAGTTTAATGTCTTTCAAGGATGCGACACAAAGATTTTGAAGAAAATAGCCCCACCCTAAACTACCCTTTACATGGAACATTTTTCCAAAATTTTGATTTTCTTGAAAATGGCTGTAACGGTTTTGATTAAAATGACATATGTTTGAGATATTTTTATGACAAATGAAATGTATATCTTGAATTTTCTGGCTATAGCCCCTGTAGTCGTATTTACTCTGGACGACTTTTGCATAACTGGTAAACTGTTAGAGATAGACCAAATCTTACTATACAAAAAATGTAGATCTTGCTAAAATACACAATTTATGTCTCAGTAAATTTTCTTGTAGGGTGAACCATTTCGGAGATATTCCTTTTTATGTGTGTGAGTTTCGGGAAACTTAGAACTTTCGTGAAATGCAACATCGTTGTTCATTTTTTATATGTTAAGTGTGCAAAGAGAACGGAATCTCAATGCTTTAAAAGATTCCCATTCCCCTTACACCTACAAGGAAATAAATAAGATAATTTGTACAAATGTTTATCTTAACTAACACGAAGAAGATATAGGAATAAGAGTTTGTAAGAATGGTTAGTACAAGAGTAGAGAAAATCATGTGAGTGCAGCACATCAGAATTCTTTTAAATTCAAGGTGTGGTAGAAAAATTAAAAATAGACAAGTTTCACTGTCCAATGTTTCATCATGGAAGGCCCCGATGATTCCCATACTGGAATATCTCAACAATGCGGCGGCGTGTTTGTTTTTAATTTGACAGACATGAAGGTAGGCTATAGAATTTTTAATCTGTAATCGCCAGCGTTTGTACAGAAATTTAATTACATTCCTGTTTATTATTTTCGTTATTAATACGGAGTTGTGCGTTTGGCCAGCACATTGAAATTGTGCTGACCCCCTCTTTTTTTTTCTGACTGCAGAAAACAGTTGAACAGCATACTGATAAAGGGTTTCAATCACAGCAAGGTCAAATAACCGCATGTCGATTGTTTTACCAACACGTTGCTATGTGATATATGCGAGGTGTATGGACATGTGACCGGAATTTACAACGGAGCTTTTGTGTTTAAAGGAGGCCATGACAAAGTAAATTTGTTTTGAATATTTCATTCTTACTACGTCACAACGCTTTTGACCAATGAAACGATACGGATCGACATGTTTCAACCAATCAAGGGTGCTTATCCTTACCTCCCTGCATTTGTTTCTTTCATTGATACTGACGTTTCGAATGCATTTTTTATAGAAACCTAATGTTTGCACTCACTCTTGTAGAAAATATTCCTAAAACGCAAATACAATGGAAATAACCGAATACAGGAGGCTTAAATGATAGTAAAATCCATTAAGAGCTGGTCGCTATCTGATGACTTTGTTTAGTTTTGTTTCCATGTTCAAGGCATAAAATAATCAATAACAACTTCCTGTTTGAGAAAGTAGTATTAGAAAACTAAAACAAATAACAAGAATATCTCGGAAAAGGTTCACTGCACAAAAAAATTGACCTAAATTGTGCGTTTTAACATCCACATTGTTGCGTAGTAAGATTTTGTGTATGTGTTAATGTTTTCTAGGAATGCAAAGGTCACCCAGACTGCACAGGACTTCTGAAGACATGTATACATATATTTTAATAGCAATATTGTTGCAGCCATTTTTATAAAATCAAAATTTTCGGAAATGTGCCCTGTAAAGGATGCGAGATTTTCTTGAAAAGCTTTGTGTCGCATTTCGTTTTTGAGTTACGCTGTTTATAGGCACATATATACCTTCTTTTAAAAAAAATTGTTGGCAAGATTAAGGCAGTATATTTCCGTTGAAATCGCGTTATCGAAGTGTTAAATGGAATACAACTGTGGCGCAGAGTTTTGCCACAAGGTTATTGAAAGGTCGGCTCTGGGCAGCGGGAACGTAAACAGATAAGCAGCGCGCTCGCCCAGCATAAATATGGGAAGCGTTTCGCGGAGTGACTGAGTGAGGAGTGAGTGAGTGAGATGTGAGTGAGGTGTGAGTGAGTGAGTGAGTGAGTGAGTGGGAGTGAGCGTATGAATGAGTACTTTGTGGCGGGATTGCGTGGCCAAGAAATATATTGGCTACTTCAAGGATAAACCTGGTTGTTATGACAACAGACCGCTCTGCCCCTCCTCTACCACGCGTGTAACGCACGCCGAGGGAACTGTCAGAATACACAAGTTACGTTAATTCAAGCATAATGACAGTGAAAAAGAATGAAGTGATGGTTTAAAAACTGGATGAAGTGACAATATCTTTTTAGGAATATTTTATTGAAGAGCGAGTAGTGAAAGTCATGTGTGTATAAGCAACAGCTGCTCCAACCAAAGACACTACCATCACAGTAACTTTATGAACTCCTCTAGTTTTTAACGTTAAGGCCACTTCAAACGGAAACTCTGTAACTGACTGTTTGGATAGTTAAGCAAATTAGCACCAGGCGGCAGTGATATACATCGATCACGCGCTCACCGGTTTTTTATCAGTTTAATTTTCAATTTTCTCGGTGTACGAGCACCGGACCTAGGGCCCAAATCAATTACCTTTGGTTATTTGCAAATTCTGACAGCTGACTGTTCTAATTATGCGCCGCTTCTTCAGATAAAACGCCACGTTGGTATAATTGTATTTCCGGATGTAAACAGCTGTTTTACGAAGCGGTCGTCAACCCAGTCACCCGTCACCTCATTATCTCCTTAATTAGAGATAACAGTGTTAATGTACTCTGCAGGTCCTGTAATCTGCGGCAAATTGCTCTGAAGTTCACCAAAACGGTTTACACACCCACATTTTATAGGCACTGCAATTTTTTAGGTTAAAATTAATAAATTTATAAAAAAACTAGTGGACCCTAGACACGCTGTCCTGTTCAAGCGTTGTGAATCTAAAAATTATACAATTTTTTACATAAACTATAAATTGTATGGGCCGTTTTGATGAATAAACATGTAAAACAAATTTAAATACCTGATGCTACCATGCGTAGAGTTATTCAAACTCAATGGATGCGAGTATCTGTATACTATGAACTTAAATGTGTTGAGCACAAACTTAAAACTGTTCTAAATATATCAAGAAAGAAAACTAAAATCAGTTTCATGAAAGGTATGTTTTTATGTACGAAATTTTTAATGTAATAACAATATTAAGCTATGAAGCAAGCAATTGATACGCGAAAAAGCAACAAAATAAAAATAAATTGTCTAAAAGCGATCGTAGCGCTGTCTACTGGATCCACTTGTGAACTAAACCACAAATCAACAGCACATAAATTAACAAAATACGTTCTGTCGGATCAATGAACCTTCCAAAGGTTCTGGCGGTTCTCCTCAGTGTCATTGTTGTCTGGGGTTTAACCACTCAGCCACTTCTGTCACCGCAAACTGCGAACAGGTAAAAGAGGTCTACCCGAAAACACGGGAAAATGTGCTCATTTGCCTGCAATATCGACATAACCTCAAAGATATTTTCATGACAAATGAAATGTATGTCATGTATTTTCTGGGAATATCCTTGAAGTGCTCTTCATTTTGAATAACTTGTAGAACTGTTAAAGCGTAAGATATAGACAAAATCTTACTGCATAATACATGTAAATCTCGTTAAAACTCACAATTTACACCAAGTACATGTTTGTTGACATAATCACTGTTGAGATATTTATATTTTCCTCCAATGGGAAGTCGCAATTTTTTTTCTTGCAATAATTGTGCAAATGGAATGCCCATTCCTCCATGTTCGATAATGATTGGGGCCAAAACCAAATTCTGGATGTATCCATAGAGATATATTTGAATGAAGAGGTGGGAGTGAGTGCGTTTTCATTATTTTTTCTATTCGGGCAGGCTGGGAGAGACTTTCAATCAAGCAGCAGCACCTCCCCTCACCTCCCCCCGCCCTGCTCCCTTGGCGGTCGGTCCACATAATCATGGAAAGGGCTCCTGCAGCTGATAATGATAACCCCTCCATGTTGGTTCACCTGAGAAGTGCTGATGGTTAATGAAGGCTGCGGCAGTATTGGTTTTTGTTACACAAGGGAGAGAAATAATTGCCAGTCTGGAAGGGACAACCCTACAACCCACGTGTATTAGAGATAAATACATTTTATTGAAGTTGGGCTGGCTTCCCTAAGCCCCCTGTAAACACACATATCTCCTACAGCAGGCCATGCGTTTCGGATTATTGTATACTACCAGGGGGGCCTCTTCCCGCTTCCCGCGCAATCGCCCTTCCTAGAGCTGTCTGCTGATGACGTCACACGGGAGTCTCGCAGTACCGATATTCACACGTGCAGCTTACATTTTACGATATAATTTAAATCCCATCGTACTATCTAAGTATCTCTACTCTACTTTCCTTGTTTTCTGACATGAAATGTCAACGCAGGCGTTTTAATTGAACAAAACAAAGCTCTCATTGTGTTATATTTTGTAAAACAGAAATGAAAATTATCTGTAGGTGGAAGGAACAACCGTGTGCCACATAATCGTGGAAGTATTACTTTATTAAGAGCTTTCAACGCGCTTTTTTCACTTTCTTTAGGATTAAGGTTATATTTGCAACGCATCCCGTACTAAAAGACCTTTTAATAATGTAATAAATGAAAACAGAATGTGACACTGACATTCTTTCCCTATTAAGACAGTATTTTATTGACTGAGCTGTTCTTCTAAGAATAGCTGTGTGGCCACTCTTTTTCAGCAATATGTAAATGCAGTGCAGAGGAAAATGAAATAAATAACACAATTACGAGAGCTATCATTTTTGAAAATACCAATATACTTGAAACGGAGAGAGAGAGGGGGGGGGGGGGAGAAGTTTTGTCTATCGCTTTCACCTATGAATCCTTTATAATGTATAATGAAATTTTATCTATGTTAACATGAATATATAGAAGGATAAGCCTTGGTAAGAATACTTTGCACAAGAGTGAGCAAAGAAAATAATTTGTATATAGCACATAAGATTTTTATCATGGAAATATATGCTGTGCATATTTTAATACATTAAACAACTATAAATAATTTTAGTTATACATACTGCGCGTTTTCATAGATGACCTCAGTGATCAAAACTAGAGAAAATCTGATTTGAGGCTGTAAAATAATGTGATTAATTGCAAATTACGTTTATTTGTGAAATATCAACGTATTGTATAATTGCAAGGTAATTCCAGCATCTTGCTCCTATTCGAGGACTGGGTATATTTTATAACAATCCCTCACCCTTTGAAGTAAGAAACAGAATACGCCTACTGCTTCTTATAGGCAACAACAAAATTCCAATTTCCGATGGAGCATCAGTGGAGGCGATTAATCAGACAAACCAGTCTAAACAAGACCTCGATTGTGACACTCACTTCTTAGATTTCATTTCTACCGAGCTGTGCATGGACGTTGCTAAAGAAATTTCGGCACCCACTGAATATGAGGAGGCAATACTACTAGAAGATACGAGTATAAGCGATACTTCTGAAATGGAAGATTTTAACACAGACGCTATAAAGTATCTTGCGGGTTACATTGCATACAAATGCCGGCCTTTTGACAGTACTTTGGGAAGCAAAGACAGTGACTATAATTTGCCAAAACAAGTGCCACAGGACTGGATTACAGTTATTTCAAAGGGCGAACTTGTTCGGCCGACTGAACAGTGGTACCAAAAAGTGAAGGAATTTGAAGTTATATTTGCGGGATTCCATGGCTTTAATGTTTCAAAATGTGCTGGAATGATGAAAGCGCTTACTGGCATGATTTGCTCTAAATTTCCTGAATTGGATGAAAGAATTGTTTCCCTATACGTCAGGACCCGCACTTTCATTAGGATACGGCATTTAAATAACAAACTAAAAGCTGTAAGTATGACAAAAACGAACACGAGGAAGTGTCAGCAGTGGGCGTCAGCTACTTCTTCTGCAACAACATGAGCAAGTGTGAGTCTACTTTTAAGATCAAACAATAATTTGTTACTTATTATTTTGATTGTAGTTTCGGTGGCGGTGGTAAAATTGGTTTGTAATTAGTAGAATGTGTTGGTGAACGTTTCTAATGTGTTTTCAGTTAAGGTATCTTTTCTATCACATATCACTGTATTTTTCTACACTTTATTAATTATTGCTTAAGTGTTTACGCACTGGAACTGTCAGTCAATGCTTTAAATGGTATATGTCGAAGCGGGTTTGAAGCGCTCACTTTCTATTGCCGTCTGAACTGCGCGCGCTCAGAGACCTCCGTGTGACGTATCTTGCCGGCAACCAATAGCAGGAATTGTGCCGGAGTGGCCTACCTTCTTTCTCTAGTTACCTTGGTATACTACAGAAAAACACGTCATATCGGACCTTCATAACCAATCAACAGCATTTCCAGTCACACAAATCTCATCCCCTACGTTCATATGGCTTTCTCTGCTTATTATAGCTTAGTTTTGTATAGCTTCTATACAATATTATAACGAAAATGTATTACTTTCTTTATTATGTACTTAAAATAACTAGGGAAAAAATTCAGTATCCAGATTTCACCGGAAATGATATTTTGGGACTTCCGCAGTTTAAACAAAATGCGATCTGTTACACTCACGTGACTATCTCCTCTCTTCTACCGCCGGCTCTAAATATTTTCCTATTAACGAGAGGAGTAGGGGCAAGAAACGAAGAATTTTCTTATGAACTAGGTGTGCCTAGCCCGCAGAAATTATTTAAACTTTTTTAAATTTTAATTTCATTACAGAATGATATGACGCCTCTAATAGATAGATAGATACTTTATTTCACTGCTTAGAGCATGGCCCGGTGGCAGCGCTGTCAATATAATATACAATTCTTTACAATATAATATACAACTCCTTACAATATAATATACAATTCCTTACAACATATATACAATCCTTTCATGCACTATGGTAACTATACAGGATTTCTTTTTAACCTCTCTTTGAAATTATTTACATTTGGAGGCAAAGTCTCCAGTAACTCTGCAGTCAAATTGTTCCAGTCATTAATTGTTCTATTGGTAAAGGAAAATTTACCTACATCAGTTTTCTGTTCCCTGTTTCTTATTTTTTTAGAGTGATCATTCCTTCCCCTATATGATGGTGTCAACAACCGCTTTGTTATATCTTTCCATGCAGGTTCCCCCTTATATGCTCTAAAGATTGCACATAGCCTTGCCCGTTTTCTACGTTTCTCCAATGATTCCCAGGAGGTAGCAGTGCCTGTAGGGTTTTCAAATCGCTTTCCTCTATCAACAAATTTAGCTGCTCGTTTTTGAACTCTCTCGAGTGCTTGTTTTTGACCAACCCGATATGGATCCCAGCATGCTGCGCTATATTCTAATATTGGTCGGACTAAGGATGTGTAAGCTAAATTTCGCGATTTCCCATTGCTGCGTTAATGTCGTATTAATTTCCATCTTGGCTACGAGTTCGTACTAGATTTTTAACGTTAATGTTGTTTTCTTTACACTGAGATTACTTCCTTAGTAGCAAATCTAAGAGAAATGTTGGAATTATATTCTCTTTGGACCTACTAACGCATTACAGCCCTCACCCTTGTAGACAGGTATGAGCTGGCAAGTCGACCTTTGAGATCACCTGGCATAACTAATTGATAAGCCTTCCTGCTATATCAACGCGGATCGGAAAACATTTGGAATCGGCTGGTACAGCAATGAAATAATAGTTGAGCGTATTAGAAGAGTAGAATATTTCCAAGTCCAACGTCGTGTTGCAGCACGGTTTACACAAGTCAATATTTCCAACATATGTTATCTTCAGACACACAAATAGACTGTCTCTGAACCAACTTGCGTGTGTATTTGTTTCTAATAAGGAAAGGGTTGGTGTAGCAAACAGTGAAAGTAGGGGAATATCTTCACACCTGGTGAGTAGTGTTTGTCAGGCCTGACCTTATATCCCTAGAACGTCTACCCTATACATAGGGTATTCTTATGTGTTCTACAGCCGCAGCCAAGGCCATGGACGGCATATGCCTATTCCCTTGCACTTAAGGCAAGTCTGAGTACACTCCTCCTAGCGGAGAAAAATTCCCACGCCGATACCGGGGCTCGAACCCGGGTCCCCCGCGCCAGACGAAGCTTTTACTGTCCTAAACCACACAACTGAGGAATTTAATTTGAAATAGCATTTATTCCTGTTATGTTTAAAAAGAAAGTAAACTCGCTGTGCTTTTGTTTGAATAATAAAGCAGGGATCAATGTTTCCATGACGTAGGTGCATTGTTTCGTAATTCCTCAAATATTGACCTATGCGCTCTCTGTCACATTTCCCCACAAAATGCAGCTACGTCACAGTGCTGACATGTGCATTTTGGACAAAGCTTATTATCTGACCGACCGACCGACCGACCGACTGACTGACAAATAAATACCCTGCTGCATTCTCAGCAGTTTGGTGCAGCTAATATGAGTAGCCGCGGGGTTTCCTGATTTCCCCGGGGGTTCTGTGTGCACTACATATACTTCTTTCAAACACAATACCATTTGGCAGAGATGATAATGGAACCATACTGTGATGGCATGCTTCTTTAATGAAGTCACGCACTCTCACAGGTTCCTCTAACAATGACAAATTCACATCTATACAGGGTTATTCAGAACTTCGTGAAACACCTTAAAAATCTGATGTGCTGCACTCACATGACTTTCTCTACTCTTGTACTAACCATTCTTACAAACTCTTATTCCTATATCTTCTTCCTGTTAGTTTACATAAACATTTCCAGAAATTATCTTATGCTTATTTCCTTGTACGTGAATTCTCTTATTATATTATTTGTGTATAAACTCATAAATGGCCTGGTATCCACTGAAGAACTGCTTTACTTGACAGAATATATTTTAATGTCAATACTGCTAATGTTAGAAACCATCAGCTGTTTCAATTTAGGACTACGAAAACGTTATCTCATAAAAATTCTCACTTTTGAGGTTATGTGCGAAAAACAATAAACGTCAACTAAACCAGAGTTGGGTTTTAGCTTCCCTTACAAGCTTTTATCGCTTATTGTTATCTGCAGAATCAGTATAACATTTGTAATTCTAGTGTTATATTGTAGTACTATATATAGTACTTTATTGCACTCTGTTTCTATTATTTTAAAATTTGTTTAATTACTATTTACTCAATTGTCACTTATTCGCTATATTAGTATACTATTTGCAATGTCGTCTTCAATAATAGCTTAACACAGTTTATTTCCAGATTCTTTTTATTCCTCTTGTATTCTTGTTTTCCATTTAGTCAAGCTTTTATAAATAAATTACATGTAGTTACTGTAATTGGAGCTTTGCTCTGTTGTAGCACAAATGAAACAAATAACAGAAAACCAATTTATAACCTCAAATAAAGTTCACTTTTCCATAGAATAGTCGCGATATGACTTAATTGTTAAAGCGACTCTAAATAAATTAAAAAAAAAAAAAAAAGTTCACTTTATTTTTAACATTAGCAAATAACTTTCTACTTTAAAAAATATATTAATTATTAAAAGAAAGAGTTTAAAAAACACAGCTTTGTCAGATTGAAATGGACTGCTATTTTAATTTTTAACCGATTGTAATGCGTAATAAAGCGTTTTTTAATTATATATGAGCTACAGTTGGCGACCCTGACTGAACAAAAGAATGACGTAGTGATGTGTACAAAACAAAGGAGTAGCCATGTGATATTTGGTGTATAATAACCTAACCCCTCTAAGTATGAAATAGTCAAGTTTGTAGTGTTCTCTAGTCTCTCTCACACACAGACGTAATTCACCATTGAAACAACAACCACAAAATTCAACAATGCAGACGACATCAAAAGTATCCAACAAAGGGAGAGACGCTATCCTACTAAGACCGCAGATTCTTTAACGTGCGCAATTAAAACGTAACTACGCGTACTTGACGAGCCGTATTCAGCACATTTAAGAACAGAGAATTAAAGAAGGGCTTTTTCTGAGTCTTGCATCCCTCCCGCCTTTTCTTGAGAGCCGCGCAAACAATAGGGTTTTGTGTACGTGACGTAAGGCTCTTACCGAGTGAAGTGATAGGCCAAGGGCTGCTCGGTAAACATCCACATAGGTACCTCGACTTGACGCCAAGGGCTCTTCTCAAAACTGCCGTAATTTTCCCCTCTTCCTTTCCAAAATATGATTCGGAAAGACGAAAAGTTTCCTTTCCTCAAATACACCAACCTTTGATAAAAGCTATCAAATTAAAAACCCTGTCCTCTTTGAAAATGCAAAACCACAGAGAGTATGTATTTCGGCGATTCTCTGCGCCAGCGCATTAAAACAAAGGAGGGCGAATAGAATGTAGGTTATGTACGGCTGACGTAAGCTCTAAATATAGGAACCGAAGCAGACATGTTTACATTAAAGTATAATGGTATTGGATTTTTCTTGTAACACGTACAGCGCCTGGTATCGAACGAACGACACCCACACGGGCTAGCGGGGGGGGGGGGGGGGGGGGGGGAGCAGGCGTGTGGTCAGAGTCATTACTTGCACTGCAACTTCCTGCAACTAAAACTCTCTCAGTTTACTGCGGTGTCCCAAACGTATGACCGGAATGAGCTCTCAGGATGCCTCTGACAACCACATTTACTCACTGAAGTTGGCAGTAATGCGTAATGTCCTGACCACTGCGTCAACACAAAACTTGGTTCAACTTCACTCCCATGCAAAGATCGCACAAGATACAAAACATCTCATCTAGAGGGCAATTCACAAAGTAAGGTACTGTTTTGTAACAACGATGTCCAAAGGCAAGAGTTTTGGGCGATAACTATTTGAAAAATCTAATGTATTACACTCATATGACTTTCTCTACTCTTGTACTAACCATTCTTACAAACTCTTATTCCTATATCTTCTTCGTGTTAGTTGAGATAAACATTTGTACAAATTATCTTATTGCTTATTTTCTTGTAGGTGCAAGGAGAATATGGGAAAATAAAAGGCTTTGAGAGAATATTTTAAATCTTTAAATTCTATTCTCTTTGCACGGTTAACTTATAAAGAAATGAATAACGATGTTCCATTTGACAGAAGTATAAGTTCTCCAAAACTGTCGCAAATAACAAGGAATATCTCCGAAATGGTTCACTCTACAAAAAAATTTATTTTGATATAAATTGTGTGTTTTAGCCAGATCTACATTTTTTGTGTACTAAGATTTGGCCTATCTCTTACGGTTTACCAGTTGTGCAAAAGTGTTCCAGAGTAAACAGGACTACAGGGGCTATAGCTGGAAAATTCAAGATGTACATTTTATTTGTCATTAAAATATCTCAAACATATGGCATTGTAATCAAAAATTTTTGAGCCATTTTCAAAAAAATTTGCATGTAAAGGGTAGTGTAGGTTGGAGCAATTTTCTTCAAAATCTTTATGTCACAGCTTTGAAACACATCAAACTTAAATATTAACTGTGGTTTTTTATCGACTTTTCGTTTTTTAGTTATGCTGTCCACAGACTGACAGACACACACATGGACCTTTTTCTAAAAGTACTTTTTTTGGATTCAGGGGGTCTCAAAACATATCTGTTTGTAGAGCTAACCACTTCCGAGACATTCCTTTTTATTGGTTTGCATTTTTCCTAAATCAGAAGTCATGGGAATGTGCGTTTTTAAAGCAATTTATATTAATGTGTGTGTGTGTTTGTGTGGAAATAACCATTTCCACATTATTCATTTGAAATATCCAATATTTATACGTTTCTCAAATGTGTCATTGCTTGTTTATTCTTATTCATGCAAAGCTATTACGCAACGACCAACTCATAAAATATTCGACTATCGGTTAAAGTCTACTGCATTCCCCTATTCCCATTTTATCTATAAGGAAATGTGTAATAAAACCATTTCTACAAAATACGTGTATCTGAATTATGAAGTAGATAGAAGTTGTTAAACTAGTTCGTAAAAGAGTGAGTAGAGAAAGTCATATGAGACTATATCAGATCTTTTTTCTCAGATCACTTCTACAAAGTGATAAAATGTCCAATGTCTCATAGTTGTAATAATAGTAGTGCCACGCTACCTAGAGGAGTAGTATAATTGCATACAACTGTTAGTTAAAACAGAGACGGAAGTGCCTTGTGTTACTTGTGGACATGAAGCGAAGCTAACAGTGCCATCTGTGAAATATTTAAGAGACACGTGGCTTAATATTATGCATCAGTCGCAAAGAACAATAGAGACAAAGGCCTGCCTTTGTTCCTGACGCAAAGGCACAAATTTTCGCACCAGTTGTAAACGCAATGAGATAAAATGTTTACGGAAAAGAAACCCTCATAGAGCGAGGTAACGATTTACATACTACTGGCGTGTGTTCCAACACAAAAGGACTGCGAAGGAACTGTCTGTTTCATTCCGAAATATTCCCACGAACGAGAGATGAAGGGGACAAATCAGGTGAGTAAGGCAGGTGTGGAAGTGTCGCCTGTCTTTTGATGCAATATGGCCTAGGTTAGGATACTATAAAACTAGACACAAATTTACACAAGATCTTAAATACTTAATGAAAACTCAAACAAAATAGAGAGTGAAAATGAGTGAGTCAGTGAGTGATTTAGTTTTAAGTGCCCGTCAACAACGACCTCATTTGGACCCGCATTTCTTCTTGCAAAAGATCTCAAAGTCATCACTGGAGCAACTAACTGTAGCAGTGTTCATGGGGGAATGAAAGTGGGGAGGAGGGGGGGGGGGGGCGACGAAGGTGACGTAGATCTTAAATTGGCAATTGCAAGCTCTAGCACCAAAGATCTAAGACCAGACTTAAAGCGCTCTGTGGGAAACTTGGCGCTAACTTAAGCGATCTAAACCTTTGTTTCGGAAACTTCTTAGCAGTTTGTGAGTTAACATTTTATACTGTAATCTGTTTACGATGTGGCTTAAAGAGAACTGGAGCGGCAAAGACAAAACTTGAACAGTTTAAGTGGCAAGTTAGGCCGCATCCGCCCCACAGCCCGAACTTGGCACCATCAGATGTTTTCATCTGTTGCTTGGTTTGCAAGCGCTCCCATACTGCGATACACTTTTGCTTCTACGCAAGCGTCATTTATCCACAAATATCTGTTATATATTAATAACTTTATTAATTTCTGACTTCATTAATTTCCTCTTCCACAAAATATGCCTCCAAAAGTTTATTCTTCCATCTACTTCATGCTAAAGTAGGTGAAAATTTGTAAAAATTGATTCATAAAATACTTTCTTGCAAATACAATGGTAATAAACAGTGGTAGGCTGAAGCACCAAGTCCCTGGTAGTGTCAACATTACTTCGCTGATTTTTTAAGATGATTAATTGACGTCCTTTAACAACTGGGTAGAGGATATCAGACGGTCAATGAAAGAAATGGTTGAAATGAGCTCAGCTAAGGACACAATACGTACATAAGTATTCAAAATGCCCTATTTAATTCCCCCCTCTCTCCTCTGAGGTCCCACATCGTTACTATATTTATCCAGCTATTGTTGTTGAACCTTACTATGTGACTTGCCCATGTCCACTTCGCTACTTGTGCTGTTCATATACGTCCTTATTTCTTATCGGGTCTCTTATTGGCATTTGTATATATTCCTTTCTATTTTTCGCTGGGTAATACTGAATTATGTCCTTTGTTGCTAATTGTGGTGCTGCGTTGGGGCGATATAGAGAAGAATAATTAGAAATACTTTACTACGGTTTGCATCCACAACAAACAAAGGCAGGTTTGTTCCCTTAGGTCCTGAAAATACAACGAGCGTAACTAACTGCTCTCTCTCCCCCCTCTCCCCCCCCCCTCTCTCTCTCTCTCTCTCTCTCTCTCTCTCTCTCTCTCTCTCTCGTGGGCGGTCAGTTGGCAAGTGCTAGTGTTTCATAGCAGAGCCTAGCAAGGTTCATTACTCACATGAAAATTGATCAACTAACTGTGAATATTCAATATACTCCCACCTGTTAACGAAGAATTCAATTTCCTAGAATTTAGTCCACAGAAATGTTACATATCTGTACTAAATCCTCATGCAAACACATAGACCAGTGTCCCACTGTCCAACCTTTTTGATAAAAAATCTGACGTGTTGCACTCACATGACTTTCTCTACTCTTGTACTAACCATTCTTACAAACTCTTATTCCTATATCTTCTTCGTGTTAGTTGAGATAAACATTTATTGCTTATTTCCTTGTAGGTGTAAGGGGAATATTAGAACACAGTAGGCTTTGAGATTCTGTTCTCTTTGTGCACTTAACATTCAAAAAAAAAATGAACAGCGATGTTCCATTTCACCAAAGTTTTGTTTTCCGAAACTGTAACAAATAACAAGGACTATCTCCGAAATGGTTCACTCTACAAAAAAAATTATTCAGACATAAGTTGTGTATTTTAACAAGATCTACATTTTTTGTACAGCAAGATTTTGTCTATCTCTAACGGTTTACCAGTTATGCAAAAATCATCCAGAGTAAATACGACTACAGTGGCTATAGCCAGAAAATTCAGGATATACATTTCATTTGCCATAAAAATATCTCAAACATATGACATTTTAATCAAAATCGTTAAAGCCATTTTCAAGAAAATCAAAATTTTCTAAAAAGTTTCCATCTAAAGGGTAGTTTAGGGTGGGGCTATTTTGTTCAAAATCTTTGTGTCGCATCCTTGAAAGACGTTAAACTTAAATACCAACTTTGATTTTTAACCGACTTTTCGTTTTTGAGTTATGCTGTCTACAGACAGACACACACACAGACGGACCTTTTTCTAAAAATGCTTTTGTTGGATTCAGGGGGTCTCAAAACATATATTTACGGTGAAATCTCGACTACCATAGGTATAGAGAATGTAACAAACTTTTGTAAGAATAGTTATAGAAGAGAGGGTAGAGAAAATTATGTAAATGTGAAAAATTCTTTTTTGTTTAGTATGTTTTTATGAGCCCTTAGAACATACAAAAATGGGTGAAACGCTATATTCCTTCATATTACGTAAGCAGCATAGCGGCGAACTTTGTTTGTATATAAAAAACTTCATTAAAAATCCGAGTTTAATGAATTTTCAAGTTTAACCATTCCAACTGTATTATTCAGCAAGCAAGTATTATTTATAGCAATTTCACAAGGTAACAACAACACTGTGTTGAAGCCCGTCCGCCCGTCCGTCCCTCGTACAAAAATGAGATACGAGGACGCATTCCATTAAATTCGCAACATCCCCGGCCGCCGGCCGCGTTCCCGTTCTAACAAGTTTATTTACAGCGGGGCGCTTGTAATCCCAAAGATTATCAACAATGCTCATCTAATCTACATTACGTTCCATTTTAAAAAATAAAAACTAGATGCAATATGCATGAAGGCTTGATGCAGATCTGAAAACTTGATCGCATGGGATTCCCCCCTCTCAGGGAAACGAGCGTAGAGATTACTTCGTGTGCGGCAGAGCTGCCAACATTTTGGCAACAGGAATAAAAGTCACCAGATGCGTAACGTACATGTGCCCAAAGTTACTGCAAGCGTTATCCTCAATAACCAGAGTCTTCTAGAAGGTTCGCCTTCTTAAACGTTCTGGAATTTAGTGGAAAATTACTCACACAACTTGAGTATAGAGGTATATTTTAGATGTGGGGACTAATCTGCCTAAGATCTGCGCAATACGTGCTGTAAATTGATGGTGGGAGTAACATCTGTTTCCTACTTTAAGTAAACAAGACACTGCTGATAATGCGAGCGGGCACTGTACTTAATTACGATGTTTATTATACAGAAGTCGGAGAGATATTAACTTGACACCTTTATGATCTTATAAATACAAAAGTGAACTCGATGACTGCCCACCCTTAAGCCATTGACACTCTCTGTAGAGCTGGCGCAGCTAAATTCTGCAAATCTCCAGATTAACAACGACTAGAGGAGTGCATATCGTAGTCATTGAATGGACAGTGAGACAACCAAGCACAATACGGGGATTAGAAATGACATGTGGCTTCCAATCGAGCAAGGTAACCCGACTTTATCCGAGTAGTACCGAAGTTTCGCGCAGCTCTCGTTGGCAGGCTTTAGTTGCGTTACTTCTAAGCTAGTAAGTCAGCGAGTTCGTTTTAGGTGTCACGTTTTCTGTGTGACGACTATGTGCTTAGCAACGTGAAAACATAGTACTCTTAATAAGTTAAACTAAAAGTCCTAAATAAACAAATATTGATATAATATTGTTCATTAACCTGAGCTCCACTTATATCTTAAATCTTTCAAAGCTGGTCGTTATATGAAGCCGTTCAAATGCTGTTCTCTTTGCACGGCCAAGAGATAAAAAACTGAAGAACTATATTTAATTGAGGAAAGTTATGCTGTTCACAAACACACATAGACACATACGCGCGCGCGAACATTTTTCTGAAAATTCAAAAACGAAAAGTTGGTTAAATCAAAGTTGGTATTTAAGTTTGTCTTTCAAGGATGCGACATGAAGATTTTAAAGAAAATAGCCCCACTCTAAACTACCCTTTACATGGAACATTTTTCGAAAATTTTGATTTTCTTGAAAATGGCTCTAACGATTTTTATTAAAATGTCATATGTTTGAGATATTTTGATGACAAATGAAATGTATATCTTGAATTTTCTGACTATAGCCCCTGTAGTCGTATTTACTCTGGATGACTTTTGCATAACTGGTAAACCGTTAGAGATAGACCAAATCTTACTGTACAAAAACTGTAGATCTTGCTAAAATACACAATTTATGTCCAAAAAATTTTCTTGTAGGGTGAACCATTTCGGAAATATTCCTTGTTGTGTGTGTGAGTTTCGGAAAACATATTTCCAGTGAAATCTTGACAATTTTTGGGTGGAATACAATGTTTCCTATACTAGTAGTGAAAGTAAAATTATGATACTGACATTGGACTTGGAACCATGTTGTAACGTATGAGAAATGCGTAACATGAGATTCCTTCTGGTAATTGCGCCCTTGAATCCAAATACATAGTCAGCAGCATTTTTGCGTATCTCTTCCTGTCACGTGAGAACGGGTGCACGTTTTTCCAAACAACCCCGCAGTAACGCTTGCTCCCTTAGCAACGAATGTCAAATATTAAGACCCCCCACAACATGGGGGCGAATGGGAACATCCGCAGTTGGTTGAGAGCTTCAAAGAGAACTTCGATCCCCCAGGCGACGATCAGTTGAGATAAACAGGCCTTCGGAATCGATGCATGCGTACGGCCAGCAGGATTACCCCATCCTGGAAAGTCCCACCATGTGTTTTCCAAACCCCCATTTTGGTAGGGTCGGATTAACGCCGAGGAGCGTGTCGACAAAAAACAAAAAAGAAACCGACTTAAAAGATTACCTTTACATGCACTGGAGAGCAAGGCAGAGAAAAGATCCCACTTCTGACACCAAATTTCTTTCAAACGCCGCTGCTTTTATACTTAACTGCTTCTGTAATGCTATTAGAGGACTAAGTACGGAAAAAGTATTTACAGGAGAAAGCTCAGAGTTCTTTTTATGAAAATAACTCATGTAAACGAATATTTTGTGGTTACCAGTGTGCAGCAGGGAGTAGATTAATTTATTATTTGCATATTTTGGGTATGCGTGCACGGATCTCAAACCATAACCTGTTTTAGGTACCTTTTCTTTACCAGTGAGGGCAAATAAGGCTATTGGAAATGACCAAAAGGAATCATCTGGGGTGAGGGAAAATTTCATATAAGGTTTTGATTGATTTTAGACTTATTTACAAACCTAACTTACATTCCGATGCTTTTTTTCTAAAAATAACCTTTTTCTAAAAATGTTTTCTTTTTTTACGTAAAGGGGACCTTAAAACGTACACTTTCAGTGAAGTAATGGTATATAGTTTTTAGGTGGAATGCAACTACTGTGCAAGTGGTAGAAAAAATAGTCTAATAATTATATCTCTACAGTGGGGAACGTAATTAACATATGAAAACGTCCAGCCTCATGCTGCAAGCAATAAATGGAGAAAGTTGCTATCACGAGAACTACACACCTGTTAACATTAATGAGTGAAATTTATTGTACCTTTTTCCTGTTTACAAATAAATTTCCTTAGGAAATATTAACACAAAGGAAAGAAAATATACAATAAAACGACTACCAACTCTACTATTTTGCTGACGACAGCTTAGCTTTGAAAGACTCGTTAGAGAAGCATTTGTTTTTTATCTACCCCTTATGCTGTTTGTTATCTTTGTTCCTTTGATGCTTTCCCAGAATGATGACAATTTCGCGATTCAAATATCCACACGCTGTAAAGCAGTTTTTTGTTACCAACATTGTGCTAATAAGATGAAACAATTCCCTTTCTAGTTACAGTCTTTTGTTACTCTAGAACAAAAACAAAACTAGCTTCTGGGTTCGCTTTCAACTCGCAGTATAAATGCACTTTATTGCGGTGCCACTTTTAAACTCCCTCTTAATTAAAAGCCACTGTTTAAAAGACTGAAACGAACTTTGTTTTGGTTTTGTTTCTGTGAAAATATGAATTGAAGCACAGTTACCTTCATGTAGAGTTTATAAGAAAGTAATAGATGTCAGCTGCACGCAGCCATTTCTAAACACACATTTAATGAGTAAATACATCTCATATGTATACATGACAACAAATGGCAACACCTGTTACCGCTAATCGCACTTCATTTGTCTTCTAAGCGCTTAGGGTAGCGCTAAAAGTCCCATAAGATAAAGGAAGGTTATAAATTTTAAGGTTATGTAATTTGCTTAACCACAGTAGGTGGCTGCAATGATTATTGCACGTTCAATCGCTTACTCGCCTCTCGTGCCCATGCCTGTCTTGAAGTCGCCTTCGTTCTGAGTGACACTTACATAAATATTCTTTGTCATAAGTTTGAGTTTTCCAGTACTTATATCCACATTACTAAAAGGATAAGTAGTTATTCGTTTTTTTTTTCTTCTCGTTATGCGTATTTCAAAGCCAACACATAGCCATAGCATCACTGTGTTCCACTGTTCCCATTATACCTACAAGGAAATACGTAATCACATAGAAAAGGTTTTTGCAAAACTAGTTTGTACAGCCTGTATAAAAATAAACGATAGTATGCAGAGAATGTCATATGAATGTAAACACGTGTCTTCTTTTAAACTTAGTGACCCTGAAAACATGTATGTCCTGTGAAATTTCAATATGAAACTTTTTGAAGATTGCAAAACTTTATCTCATTATATCTTACAAAATTAGTTATTGTAAATGAATGCAAGATAAATTAAAAAATAATATTTGAAAGTTTTCCTTAGTTAAAATAAAATATAGGTAAAACTCGTAAATTAAAAACATATGAAAGTTGAGTGAGGTGATCGAATTGATAATCCTTTGTTCATGCAACTGGAAAAATGAATGTAATCTATTGTATGTACACAGTTGAGGGAATGTATGATCGCACTTGTAAGTGGAAGGATGGGCTCATATCGTTACGTCGGGCGCTAATAACCCCAGCAGTTGTGCGCCCTAAAACATTACTACTACTACTATATCGTTACGTTACGTTACGTTACGTTAGTGCCAGTGCTGAACATGCACCGTCACGACGATAAGGACATAATATCACATATATTCACTATGGTTGTGCCTGTCATAAATCCTGAGCGGAGGATTCCAGCAGCTTAGGTGTCTTCACAAGAATGTAAACCCGAAGATGGATTTTTGCTGTATTTATGTCTTTATGTTCACTCTGCTGACTGGTCACTCCTGGCACAGATTCGATACCAAGATGATATCCAGACACGCAAAGCCTCCTGTGCTGCCTAATCTCCCGACTAACGCAGCAATTTTATATCCTGCACTCACATGACTTTCTCTACTCCTGTACCAACCATTCTTACAAACTGTTATTATGTTGGAAATGGCTAATTCTACAAAAAAGGCATTTGACATGAATTGTGTGGTGAGATTTTTGTCTATCTTTTACGGTTTACCAAATTCAAATTGAAGAAGGCTTCACGGGCTATTCGCAGAAAATGTACGAATAGTATTACACGTTTCATTTGTCATGAAAATATAAAACATATGCTATAAATATCAAATTTTGCTGGAAATACCTCGCAAATTACTGCTGATTTCAACGTTATTTAAAATGCGGATTTCCATTAATAATAATACCTAATGTAGGATAAGAAAAAAGGAAATGTTTACTTCTAAACGCTTTGTGTTATTGTTACGTCTCCTTTATTTGCATTATTCCACTATTTAGATCGCCCTTCTGTTCCATTACCCATGTTCCTCTCTAATTCGCAGATGCCAACCTCTTTGTCCACTAGCACTTTTCTTAATCTCAAGTTGGTATGGTTTATGGACAGTGCACATGAAGAAGCCCGTGTTCGGCAACATTACCTAATACTTTTAAATTCTCTACTGGTAAATAGAGGAAGTATTACATTTCACCCAAAAATTCGATGTCGAGATTTCACCGGAAATATGTTTTGTGGTCCCTGAATCAAAAAAAAAAAAAAAAAAAAAAAAAATTAGAAAAAGGTCTGTGTGTGTGTCTGTTGGACAGCAAAACTCAAAAACTTAAAGTCAGTTAAAAACCAAAATTTGTATTTGAGTTTAACGTCTTTCAAGGATGCGACACTATGATTTTGACAAAAATTACTCCACCCAAAACCAACCTTTACACGTAAAATTTTTCGAAAATAGCTCTAAGAATTTTGATTAAAATGACATGTTTAAGATATTTTATGACAAATGAAATGTATATTTTGAATTTTCTGGCTAAAGCCCATTTAGTCCTATTTACTCTGGATGACTTTTGCATAACTGGTAAACCGTAAGAGATAGACCAAATCTTAATATACAAAAAATGTAGATCTTGCTAAAACACAATTTCTCTAAATAAACTTTTTTTGTAGAGTGACACATTTCGGAGAAATATGTCGCTCGTTTTAAAAGATTATTGGGATTTAATTTGAGGATATCTGATGTCAGAAACAGAGGACGGTATTGCAAGAAGACTGCAGTACGGAGAAAGAAAATTTCCTTCCTTCACGTGGCAATCATTCTTTAGCTCTTGCTCGAGCTGAAAGCCCTAGGTACGTACGTACGTTGAAGCAAACCATTTTCACGGAGTGGCTTTTTATGAAATATCTTGTGGCATCAGAGAAGTGCCGGGGATATATTGGAAACTGTGTGTGGTCCAAAGGCAAGCAAATCTACCTCTGGCGGACGAAATTGAACATCACAGGAAGTGCTTGAACTGTTGTTTGCTTTCCAATTTGTCGAGATGCTTGCTGCTGTATCTAGCGAGGCTTATCTATGCCTCACTTCCAAACATTCTCTTATTTTCCACTTGTTGATGTAGAGCAATAGCGACACATATAGCTTCGCCTATAGATCATGCACGTCCCAAAATAAACGATTAATAATAAATAAATTAAGTGGTGTTTCACGCCCAACACAGAATGGGACGCAAAGAACGCTATCGAATAGCCCCATAAATAAAAACTCACCACAAATACACGTTTTGAAGTCAAGTTCCTGTTTAGTTTCAGTAACACAAAGATTTTCAAGAAAATCTCCCTAACCCAAATTACTCTTTACATGGAAAACTGTGTTAATTTTGGTTTTCTAATGGTTCTGATTAAAATGCATATGTTTAAGACACTGGCATGAGAAATAAATAGTATATCCTGAATTTCTTGGAATATCCTCTGAAGTAAATAAATATTTTGTTTATTAACGACACTGCCAATTGTCAGAATCATATCAGTGCCACCGGTGTGCCGGAATTTCGTCGGACTGAACGGGGTGCGAATCCGCTATCTTGGAATCAGTAGGCCAACGTCTAACCAAATAAGCTTCTGAAGCCCTCTTCAATTACACTGAAATTTGTTTAACTGGCAAATCGTAACAGACAGACCAAATTTTACTGCAAGAAAAAGACTATAAGCGTTAAGCTACGGAATTTGTCAATTTTTCTTTTTACTTTTCTTTTTACTTTTTTTTTTTCTTTCTTTTCAGTGAGAATATTCTTTGTTATAAGTTGGAGTTTTCCAGCAGTTATACTCTTCTCAAATGTTTCATGTCATGCAAAGAGAACAAAGTTTAAAACGATCATGCAGTGAACAATTCTTAAAATATTTGACCATCGCTTAAGCCTACCGTAATCCCATATTCCCATTGCATGTACAACGAAATCCAGACTGTTAGAAGTATAAGTGCAGATATTTTGATAAATGGTACCTTAATATGCACCCATTTGGGTGTGTTGTTTTTCGTATTCGTCTCAGTTTTCCCACAAATCAGTCACAAACACTATCACTTGACTTTATGTACGGTCGTAGTTGTGCCGTGAAACGAGTGTGAGATAGACCTGAATGCTCGACCTACTATTGTAAGGTCACTGGCCTTACAGAAAGCATTGGAACTCGATTGCGACACACCATTAGTTGTCACCAGACCGGCCCGCTCTGCATCATGCCTGAAAACACACTATCGTGACGCCGGTGAAGACTCAAAATCAAGCTACCTCACACCACTTGTGGCCGCGTGTGTCAGACTGTGGCCAAGCGAACTCTTAACAATAGATTGCAGAGTAACAAAGCTTTTCGAGAACGCTCACGAGGCTGACGGCTTGTTTGTAAAAGCGTCGAGAAAAGGTGCCTTTTCAGAAAAATCCGTGCTTCGCCAGTCTCGCCTATAAAACGTTTGCGGGACAGCGAGAGAGGGGCACTTTTTGTGGGAGTAGTAGAGTGTTTTGTGAGACAAACAGAAGAGTAGTAATTGTATGTGATGGAATCGTCAGTGTTGAACTAGACATCTGTTAACAGTGTCTGTGTATGTAGAATCGTCGTCGTAAGAGAACTGTATGTGTCGACTGAGACATTTGGGGACATTTAACGTCACGTCGGAGTTATAGTGAGAAGCAGTTTTAATGAGCATAATTGTCGAAACCAGCAGTTCGTTATGCAGAGAGAACTGAAAGACAGAAAGATGTGTGTTTCAAGGTTACGAGAGGACAGAACAGCTGTAGATTGTGTTAAAGATAAAACAAAGCTGAGTTTTGTGCTTCAGTTTTAGAAGAAAATAAAGTGACAAAGTAACTGAATTCATCACACTGGTGTCTGAAGTGGGATTTGTCATATTGACAGTTGTTACACTATTCTAATAAGTTTGCAAATGATTTATGCAATTGACGTAATATTTTCCATTAGAATGTCCTCAAACAAATCAAAAATGTCCATTTATAACCCTAACATGGTCAGATAGAAGAATTACTACACAGTTTTGTGTTTCTATTCTGTATAGCTACAGTTTTCTATATCAATTCCATAAAATCTTCCTTTCTCAGTTTCATATTTCCATAACGTACTTGAATTGACTTCTGAATGGTCCATTCAATATACCAGGGCGCATGTAATACCCCAAAACACCTATAGCACATACACGGTCGTAGAATGGTGCTTTCCCCATACTTTCAGCCGCACTGACTATCCGTACGTGAGGTTTAATAGTTGTTAGGTCTGGAGGAAGTGTGGCGGATCCATAAAAACGTCGCTTCAAATTATTGCTACCTCGTGCCATTTCCGCCACTATCTCGACCCTTCTTCTCCTTCTGATTTAAATAAGAAATAAAAGCAGAAATATGATAATTGGATTGCACTAGGGTCACCAAATGGATATAAACAAGATTTTCGTTGTAATTGCTCTCGGAATTTGGAAGAGTGAATTCACATCGAATGGTAAAGCGAATATTAACCTCTGCTGAGCAAGGTGAATATTCAAATACAAAAAATCACGAAGATTTAGACATACGAATTTTAGTTCAAAAACTAATGTGCTACACTCAGATGACTTTCTCTACTCACTCTGGCACAAATTATTCTTATAAATCCTTATTCTTATACCTACTTCATGTTAATCGAGATAAATATTTGTAGAAATGGTTTTATTACACGTTTACTTATAGGTACAATGGCAATATGGGAATGGAGGTTAAGCGACAATGTAATTTGCTACTTTCTCTACTACGTATAGTAAGTAGAGGAAGTATTGTATTCCCCCAAAAATTCGACGTTGAGATTTCATCGGATATATGTTTTGAGGCCCCCTGAATAAAAGAAAACATTTTCAGAAAAAGGCCATGTGTGTGTTTGTGTGTCTCTGGGCAGCATAATGTATTTTTCATTGGTTTTAGGCAAAAGTTCACCTATTTATTACACAGAAAATATTTTATTTAAAAAAAAGTCCAAAAAGTTACATTCCTAACATTCACTCACTTATTCATAACTATATACTCTGTAGGGGTATGAAATGACCCTAATTGAATAAATATCACGCCCCCAGCCGGGAACACTAACCACTATACCACCAAAACAATTGTAAACCATCCGCCTTGGGAAATAACGTAGGCCATGGGTCTTTGGAGGTCATGACCAAACATGCATGTAATAGTATTCACTTAGAAAGTCCAACCAGCCCCATCACAACGTAAGTAACTTTTCATTACATTGCAGTTGTAAATAAATATATATTGTTAACCTATTTATTGGTCAAACGAATCAGTCTGACATATTGTAGTTAAGAATTGTTTCTAAAGACATCAGTTGCTCCGCCAAGGTCGTTGGGTTATGTACCATAACTGAATTTGTTAGTCGGGTAATAGTTCCAACTTCCTTATAGTTAATATAGTGGATTAAGGAACCTAAATGCAGATAACAATGGCTTCAAGAGGAATTGTGAACAGAAGACCTGTAAACTGCTCACCGATGTCCTATCGACACACTAAAGTCATTGCGATGTCAACAAAGAACTCCATTTCGTTAATGTTGCGCATGCGCATGAAAAAGCTACACTTTCCTTCCCGTATATATCAAAGCAATACGTGAAAAATACCCACGCCAGTGAGTACAAGGTAGGGATGCAAAATTCCGAAGTAGTTAAGGACTGGTTTAAGCACTAGATGTTACCACGAAGGTTAACGGAAACTTATATCTATAAAAAGCACTAAAACAAACCTAACCTCCTTGGATCACAAAGGTAAGCTGATATGAACAGTCAATTCTAAGCATCGTTAAGGAACGCAGGCGAGCAAAACGAGTGTGGTTTGATGTAACCGCTGGTTAACAAATCCAAGTTTATATAAAATAACTAAACCTAACCTAAGCCAACTTTCCAAGAACCAAAAACCTAAGCTTATACAAATACTCAAACCTATACCAATAGCCTGAAGGAACGCATGTTCGCTTCGCTCGCGTGCCTTGGTGTATCTTTAGCCGTTGGCCGCCCTCTCAGGCGTTGGCAGCACATGTGTAAGTATTGCGAGTGCAAATGGGTAACTTGCTAGGTGTTCTGTGGTAACTTATTAATACTCACGTGGAAGATAATGTTTGTTAATATTTAATATTCCAATGTGCAATAGTATGTTTTATATTGTATATATGATAACTTTGGAATGTGCTTTCTTTATTATTTCTAGTATTTTGGTTCCTGTCAATATGTTATATACAATACAGATTCTGTTATACTATATGTGATAGCTTTGGACTGTGATTTTTGTTTTTATATCTCTAAGTGCTGTTATACGTTTTCATTAACGTATTCTTCTTATAATTGCACAGACATACTCAAACACACACATAATATAATATCCCAAGGACCGTATTCAAATAAATAACACATACGGGAGTATATCCAAGGCTACCAACCCAAATGTTTTAGCGCATTCCGCGAAACAGGGATAATACTACTTCTAAATACACTCATTAACGATTCATCTTTATGCATCAGCATTAAGCTTAAGATATAGACGAGTTTAATGTTAGCCTATACCTTCTTTATTGCGCAGTTTCTGGTATCAAACCTGTTGCTGAAATAAACCTCATATGCATGCACACTAATCAAAACCTAACCTCGAGTAAATCTGGAAAACACGGGGTTCTGTGGTTTCACTGCGACTGGTTACAGCCTGCCTCACATTCGTTTCTCCCTTCTGTTTCCCCCCTTTCTCTCCTTTACATACACGAGTACATACTTGATTATTAATCATATTTTGATCCCGCGGTATTTTTCGCTCAAATATTGTCTCTCCTGGAAAAACTATATAATTTGCGATAGCCAGAAAGCGCCTACTACCGGTCAAACCGTCAACTAATCGGTTCATGTGAGTAACAATGCTGTTTATAGGACATCAATTACTCCAAGAAGTTGTTTCTGTTGTGCACCGTAAATAATTAGTAATTTAACTGCAATGTATTTCTGCAGATCTCTCTTCTTTTGAGAAACATTGGCTGAGAATTCTTGCTCCAGAGATAGTTATGCTATAGTATAAGTAGGTATTGCTTAATTTATGAAATTCAGTAATATATTGTTTACCCTTTGTTGAGTACTATATGCCTTAATTTATATTATTCCTCTTCCTCATAATCACATTAGCACAAGTGAAAGTACCTACATATTTTTAGGTTAGTATGCAATTTCTGTACACACCAAAATGAACGCACGTACGCTATAAAAGAGTTCACAGATCCTATCATATATTTTTATTGTAAGCTAAAAACCAATATCACACCTTCTATTAATTTATCAAGACTATTTTACATGTCATTGAGTAAACTATAATAAGCCTGTAGCTGTGCAAATACGCGAATGTTTTATAGTCAATGGAAATTATAAACATATTTAGATGAAAGCCAAGGTGTTGATTACACAAAACATCCAACTGGGTTCCAAACCGAATATGTTGTTAGCTAATGCTGGATTTCTGACAATGAAGTCATTAATCCTCTTGCTCTCCAATATTTTTCACTGATGGATGGGGTGCTAGAAGTGGCTGGGCATATTTGAAGGTGGTCTCGATCCATTTCCTCTTGCAGATCACATAGAGGACAGAGTGGTGAAGAATATATCCCAATTCTGTTTAAATGTTTTGCCAGACAATCATGTCCTGTAATCAACCTGAAGGTTGCAACTGTTGTTTTTCGAGGATACTCAGGAATTACTGTTTGAATGTTTAGTAGTTCCCATCTTTTATTTATTTTTTTTTTCAAAGTAATATTTTGTAATTTTTTTTTAATTCAGAGTTGAGTGATCTTTTAGCTTCATAAACTGGTGCATTAGCAATAGATTTCTGTACACTTCTGGTTCCCTTTTTTGCAAGAAAATCAGCTTTCTCATTACCACTCAGTCCACAGTGAGCTGGTATCCATTGGAAGACTAGGTGTTTTTGAAGTGGTGTTAGATGGGTAAGGATTTTCCAACATTCTATAATTGTTTGGTTTTTTGTGACAACTTGGAGGTAATTGCTAAAATTTCCGCCCTGGAATCTAAGAGAATAACTGCTTGATGAAAATGTGAAATTTTATACAAAAGAGTTCATAGGGCCATTCGAATTGCTTCAATTTCTCCATCGAAGTTTGTAGTCCATAACTTTAACATTTGTAATAGGAGAAGAGGTGACACGTGACTCCAGCACCTGCTCCATCTTGGTTTGATATCAATGATCCATCAGTATAAATATGGAGCCATTCGTGTTCTGGAAATCTAGTATGGATTGTCTCTAATGCCAATAATTTTAGAACACTAGTTGGAGTATCACTTTTCTTAACTTCTTCTGTCAGGTGTAAATAATATGTGATGTCTAATGTTTGTGTCGGATTGACTTTAGATATGAAGTTTTCCTTTGAATTAGGAAGGTCTAAATTCTTCTTGATGTCTTTAATTTTGGAAAGAAAGCTCTCCTGAGTCTTTAGTGTATGTGTAAAATTTCTCTTGTGCCATGTATTGAACGGGAGTCCGATCAACTTTTCGTGTTCAATAAGAGCTGATTTTTCTATGTGATATTCAATAGGGTATTGGTTGGTTAGTATTTCCATAGCTGCTATTGGTGTGGTTTTAATAGCACCTGTAATTAGTCTCAGAGTTTTGAAAATATAAAGTGACCATATCTCGACAGCCAATTTCCAAGAAGTTGTAAAACTGCCTTTCAGGTTTCTTCACAGCTAATGGCATGAACACAATAGAGAGTTCCCTCAATATACACTTAGCAAAAGAATCCGTTGTTGCCAATAAGTTACTATGTTCATTCAAAGTGATGTTAAAGATTGTGCTTGTTGGGTTATATCTCAGAGTGACCGAAGTAAAATACGCGGCAACACCATCCACGGGACCAGTTGGCACTCTAAAAGACAGTGGGATGAGGAAGGCCATTAAGGCATGGGCGATACTATATGACGAAATATTTAGTACATAGTGATGATAGCTAGCAAAAGAGGAATTAAAGGAGATATTGCATTCCACTCAAAAATTCAACAGCAAGATTTCACCCGAAATACACCGTTTGAGGCTACTGGATTCAACAAAGAAGAAAGAAAAACAAATACCTATAGCAGAGAGCTAGAATCGGAACTGAAAACCCCAATGCCACAGCCGGGATCTGGTTAGAGCACCAGCCTGGTAAGCGGAGGGTCTATGGCTCAGATCCCGGCTGTAGCGTTGGGCTTTTCAGTTCCGATTCTACTTCTCAAACATTGCCCACACACGGCTTGTGTGTTTAAAAACACCAACAGTAAGTTTGGCATGAATAAGTAATCAATACCTAGAGCAGCTTACAAAAGGTGTGTAGGTGAGTGCGTGGGTGTCTAAGATAACACATACCTCAAAAACGAGAAGTCGGTTAAATACTGTGACTTTGGTGGGTGTAAAGTAAAGAAGACAGATGTAGTCGAGATAAAGAAACACTTTTATTTCCGTAAACAGTAACTTTGTACACTCGTTGCAACAGCAAGAAAGTCTTTACCGATTCACCAACAGCACGGCTCCGAATTAGTAACACAAAGACTGTCCCTTTTTTTTTTTTTTTTTTTTTTTTTTTTGTTTATTAACCAATTGTGTCTGGTGCTGGTACAACGGGCCCAGCTTACAGACTAACATTATCATTTTTATATACAATTGTTTGGTTTGCATGCTATATACAGTGGTTTTTCTAGGAAACCCATACAGTGGGCGTCTTTGGACCACCGAGAACAGTTCCCTCTTGTAATGTCCTGGGTTTTTAGTTTATAGTGTTTTTGATATTGTTTTTTGTTTATAGACTGTCCCTTCTCACACTTTACCGCTATTTATATCTCCCAGGCACTGTTCTGGAAACTTCAGGAAAGTTCAGTTATTATTGCGGTCAAATACAAAGCAGAAAATTCCAGAAGTCTCTATCCCTTTCTCTCTTTCGGCAAGCGTCCAACAATGCGGCCATTCTCTGTCTCTTCCCTTCGGCTCCTTTGCGGTAGTGCCGACAATAATGCGGTGGGCGACAATACCAAACTTGGTATTTAAGTTCAGTATCTTCTAAGGAGGTGACTTGAAATTTTTTAATTAAGTCCTCCCATTCCAGACTACATTTCTGTGGAACATTTTCGAAATGTTTGATTTCCTCAAAGATGACTTAACGATTTGTATTAAAATACCATATGCTTAAAATAACAAATGAAATGTATATCTTGAATTTTTTCGGAATGTTCTCAGAAGTGCTCTTCACTCTGGAGAACTTGTATAACTGGTAAACCGTAAGAGACAGACAAGCCTTGAAATTTTATTTGGATTTAACAAGAACTAAATCGAACACTAAGCTACTGTAAAAATAGTTTGTACAATAGTGTGAAGTGTACAGATCAGCTTTTTTTTTCTTTTTTTTTTCTTTTTTTTTTTCTTTCTTTCTTTTAACCTCTACCAATACAGAACCCCAAGAAGCTATGTTAATGATTTTCTGCCTAGTGCTTAAATGCAAGTTATACCTTCAAATCTCACTTTTCGTTTAACTTCTGCAGATTTTTTCAGTGCTTAGGGATAACACAACGAAAGCTTGCCAACAAGATCTGTGCAAAACTTCAGTATTATTAGGATAAAATCGGTTACCTCTCCCAATTGAAGGCCATATGCCACTTCCACACCCCTCATTGTACCTGCCGCTCCCGCTGCCTACTCACCTTCTACTGATTCACTGCGATATGCACACCTCGAGATGTTGTTGGGTACAAGAGCCCGTAATAGGGATACTGTCGCACTGCAGCAGGCGCAATAGCCTACTGCGCATCCTGCATATTGGCAAGCTTTCGTTGCGCCAGCTCTACAACACTCAAGTAAGAAAATACAGTAATTGAATTGGTTTAAATTGACTTTCAGAGACTTACACTATGGCGGCTTATGTGGAGGAGTCAAATTTCCATCGAGACAGTAATGAAAAAAAGGAAAAGAAACGCAGAGTGACAGCACCGCAATTTGGGATTGTGAACATAGAGGGCCTGCGTGAAGACTATCCACATGTGCACCCTGACGAACTCCCGCCGCCCTGGTGGAATGTCAACATTGAGAATATGTACAGGTGTCAAATGGCTGGTTATAGGTACGTAAAGTCCATTTTAACATCGCAGCTAAGGTGTTCATAGCAAAACCAACTTCTAGCACGTGCCTCTTATTGGCTAACGTTAGATATAAATCGATTCCTACTGGACAACTACATGTTTTCCACAGGAAGAAATACTTTTGGATCCCTGTATTCAACTTTATATATCTCAGTGGAATTCAAATGTTCAAGCTCAATGTAGCAGCCAAGGATAGTTACAATGAAGAAACAAAAGATGTGGTATACTGTTCATGTATACAGGTGATTATATTAATATTTTGTGTTTATACACGAGGGAAATGCCTTGCCTGAAAATCTTTTTCGGAAGAGCGATTATATGATATTAAGGAAAATAGTGTTTAAAAATGAAAAATACATAAAAAGCAGGAGATTTTGAGGTGCATTCAGTTTTAGTAGTAGATCAGTAGATTTGCAAAAAAGCAGGAAATGAGTAGACCTGGCAACCCTGTCAATGATTGATAGTTTACTTCTAGATACCTGAATGTTATCACTCGTTCTATTGCTTTTCCCTTTATAACTATTTTCACCCTAAATTGTTATTCTCCCCAGTCTTAACTTAAGTTTTTTTTACTTGAAATTTGCATATTAGATCATTTTATTGCTTGGTACAGTTTTAGGTTTTGAATATTTTATCTTGGCATCTAGGTTACTACACTACTTAAACCACTATTGCTGGAAATCAGCAACTGCTATTTGACATCTGCAAACTACAACTATATTCACTGGCACCCAGCAAAACTATGTACTGGTAGCCAGAGCACTTTCAATCTGTCACTATAGGTCTTTATAAGTTTAATTTGTATCTATATATTTCCTTAATAATGTATTAATAATTCAGTTAATATTGTGTTTTATATTTTCTTTCAGCAATTATTAATTATATTCTTTATTTATCCCTATTTATATTTACAACTCGGTTAATTTAGAGAGTTTAAAAGGAGAATAGGGAACTTGGTATGGGTGTATAATCAGATTTGTTTCTAAATATTGTTTTAATTTGTCTAGGGACGAGAGGCATTATCTTTTGAAGCGCCGCCTAAAGGCAGTGGAGAAGTGGCCAGAAAACGAACTAATAAAGAAGCTGGTACGATGGGACGGTCTGTATTACTATTTCTCTAAACACAGAGAATGTCCCGACTTGCAAACCGAAGACATTAAAAGGGCGTTCCTCAGAGAACCCATCATATTCGAGAACACCGGCTTCAGAGACAAGAACCTAGTGTGGGCTCCTATCATCACAGAACAGGCCCAAAGGTTCAACGAGGCATGCGACGAACTCTTGCGCACTTTGCGCAAACCCAGGAAGGCCAAGAAGATCAGAAGTGAAGCAGGCCCAAGCAAGGCAAGTCGCGCCCAAGAAGAGAGATCAACCACTTTGGGAATCAAGAACAAATATTTGCTGTCTGAAGAGAACGTCCTTGCAGAAAAGAAGAAAACCAAAGAGAAACACGGGGAAAAAACTAAAAAGTCAAAGGAGAACAGAAAAAAATCGGTGAAAGCTAAGAGTCCAACCAGTCGATTTGAAACCGGTGACGGAATTCTTTCGAAAAAGCAAAGCGACAGCAACGGTAAAGAAAATGTGACACAAAACGTTGACGCGCCAACTCAGAGTAGAACTGAACGTACAAAGTCAACAGAAAAACGGGAACACAGTGCAAAGTTGGCAACGAACAAACCGAATCAGTTAAAAAAGTGTGGCAAGTCATTATCCGCCTCCGACTTCAGCAGAAGTGAGTCTCAGATATTGGAGCTGCCTTCAATGAAGAAGAAGTCGACGATAAAACCTTCCACGAGCGCGGAGCTGAAGTCAAAGAAAGACTCGAACGTGTCTCCCATACCTGTGTCGGCAAGAGTGGCAGCGAAGAAAGGTAGCACTCCTGAAAATCTTCCTCGGAGAGTTTCTTCCTAAGTCGCAATAAGGACCTCTAAGCTATAGCTCTTCACCTCGTATGTATTCAAAATCCATGTTCATATAGCCATGTTTCAGTATTTCCGAAATTTCAAAATATATCTGAATCATTACCCTAAGTGTTGTGTGAATAACACAGTAGGATTGAAAATGCATATGGTATACGGAGTAGTCACCCTCAACTATGGCGGGCAGATGTAAACAAATCAATAGGTCGACGTTCGAACAATAAACAGGTAAGTTGATATATTTTATATTGATATGTTTAAGACAGCGGTGGACAAATGTAGCGAAGTAAGCTTTAGAAACAGTTTCAAACAGTGCATAAGTCACTTCATAGATCATAGAGCGATTTTGGTCAGGAGGTAGTATCTGTGTCTTGAATTCGGGAGGTTACTGGTTGAAACTCCATCTGACACTCTTCCTCTTAATCTGATCCCAAGGTTATGCGTCCAAACTCGACTAAGACAGATGGTTTTTAAGTGCGCTCAAAAGCGGCAGTCCAATGTCAATAGATCTTTTGGAGAAAGGGTGGAGTTCGGAGCTTTGGAAGGAGATCTTAAGGAGGGGAGTAGGAAGAAGTAAGGATGGGTAGGGGCTCCGCGTAAGCACCTCTGATAGGTGGGATCTGCCGGCAAATTCACCTGGCAGGAAGTAATTAGGTTTCGGGTGACAGCCTTGGCCAAGGACCCTAGCTTCCACCTGGGAAGGTAAAGGAGAGGGTTGTGAGGGACTTTAACTATTCCTATTAGCTTTATTGTTGTAACCTTGGTGGTAGGTGAAGACTTAAAACCGTAGCCTGGAAATGTTTTCTAGACAAAATCCTTTTTGGGTGAGTACGAAGTATTTAAATGATAATCAACAAAGAATTAGAGAAAATCGAATAAACTACATGGCAATCAATTTACAATCGATTAAAGAGTATCTGTCGAAAACGGAAACATTTTATTTATTTCTAGAAACATCGCATTGTAAAATTTGTCGATGTTATTCGACCATATGAAACAACGTAGATTGAACTGCCAATTTCATGAGCTACATTATTGAAATGAGTGCCTGAGTGCTATTTATGCCCATGGGTGAGGCTGTTGCAAAGCTGTGCTTCAATTTTCCAACGCATTTTCTGTAGCGAGAGTTACTAACTGCGCGTTCAGAACGCTTGAAGGAACTCGATGGGAAGTTCAAACAAACGCCCCTAGTCTCGTGGGTCTCATGAAGAGGCCATTAGCGACTGTGTTGGAGTCAATTAATTAATGCTACCGTAACGAACTACCCCCGTGTTAAGGTCCACGTGTGTCTTCAGTCGCACACCAGAGCCATCTATCAAAATCCATTCACCTAGAATTACGAATGCACGATGGCAGCAACGACAGAAAAAGAAAAAAACTTAATGAATTCAGGCTGCCCCAAGCGAAATCTCCCACAAGCCATGGGCTAATACCCACACGTTCAAAAAAATAGATGGAGGGCGTTTTCTGCTGATGGGGCGGGTGTCAAAATGAAAGGCGAGGTTATCGAAATGCACAGACACGCATCGCCGACGTGCCCACACATTCCGTCCGGGCTGCACAGTAATGTCCTCCTATAACGTGTTTATTTATAATATCCACGGGCCCGTACACCGGACAGTAAGGCTAACCTTCAAACTTCCCTACAAAACCTCATCTACATACATTCACGTGACATTCTCTGCTCAATAACGTTCATTACTTTCTCTATAACGTTCATACACAGTAGGTGCAGAAGATATGGCATTCCACTTAATAATCCAATATCAAGTTTTTAGCGGAAATACATGTTTCGAGTTCCCTTAAATATAAAATAACAGTTTTGCTTTCTCTACTGCGTTTAGTAAAAAAGAGGAAGTATTGTATTCCACCCAAAAATTCGATGTCGAGATTTCACCGGAAATATATGTTTTGAGGCCCAAAAAAGCATTTTTAGAAAAAAGTTCCGTGTGTCTGTCAGTCTGTGGACAGCCTAACTCAAAAACGAAAAGTCGGTTAAACACCGCGAGGAGCGAGGATTGAGAATTTCCACCATTTATCCAACGACTGGTTATGTTCACAGGCTGCAGACTTCTATGACGTCGACATACAGAAGCTTATGGAACTGGCATGGGCACTGGAAGAGGTAGCGGTTGAACTAGCCTTACTCACCGCACATTCTCTTGCCCACTGACGAAGGTTGTTTCGATACAACACTTACAGTGGTGGCTTTGTTCCACCTGCGGGGAAGTAATAATTTCTACCGTGTTGTTAACTATTTTGTTTATACTCAACATATTTTGCATACAATAATTATTACAGTCACCTACTGTGGTTAGGCAAATTATATAATTTTCAAGTTTATAACCTTTCTTTACCTTATGCACCTAATATTCGTACACTACGTTATAATTAACATACTAAATTGTTTCTCTTTCACAATAAATAAAGCACTAAAGTTCCATTGCTATTTAACCTTAAAATATTTTAAAACTGCTCAAACATAATAAATTCTTTGGGTTTTTGAACTTATTTACTATGTTCAAACTTTGAAACGCGAAATATAAGTCATGAGGTGAGACATGAACAATACTTGCGTGTAGGGGAAGCTGCTTTCCTTCACCCCCTCTCTGCAAAGGCTGAGATGGGGGGGGGGGGGGAATAGATGCCTTGTAGAACGTTATGACAAATGTTTAAACAAATACGGCAACTACGTAGAAAAAATATAGAAAGATGTAACGAATTAAATAAAACAACCGTTTTGCAACTTTCTATGGTTGCATGTGTATAAAATACCGGTCCTTACTTTTAGAATTGCCCTCGTTAAAATAATTAGTATGTTAAGGATATATCTGCTTCCAGCCATTTCTAATAATTAAACTGGGAATCTTAATTAATTTGTGAGATTGAAATTAGGTTTATCTGGTATGAAAAAAGTATTATGTTTTAAAACTAGTAACAATTTTGTAGGTAGGTTATACAGAGGAATTAATTACTGAATATCACTAATGTTTATACCCCTTAAGTTGTACGTAACCCCTTAATCAATTTAAAGTTAAATGCTTATTTAGATGCATATAGTTGTAAGTGTTCGATCTCTATAGCCTTTAAATTAAAAGTGATATACTTTAGGCCCAGTTTTGGGCGTATTTGGACCATTGCGGTGCGTTCTGCTACCAATTCCTCTAATATAAAGTTTTTCAAGTGTGTAGTTAGCCACTGAAGGAAATCTGCTATAGCTTCAGATTGCATCGCGTAATGAAATATCCAGCTCAAAATAGCACAATAAAACTGAAGAGCAGGACGACAGCGGCGATGATGGCGGTCGTAAAGATGGTAATTCTGATGAAAAGAAAAACAAGGAAAGCTACTCTCTCACTCTCTCATTCTTTCTCTCACTCACTGTCTCTCTTCTCTTCGTAACTGAAGACGATCCTAGCAAAAGAACTAACAGATATTTGTCCCCTTCTTCCTCCTTTTCTTTCCTTTTTTTACATTACAGTCCCTTTATTCTTTTCTCTAAGTTACAAAGGAAGCGAGAAACTATTTTGGTAAAGACAGTTGGGGTTCTAAAACTAGAGATTTTTATCTCGCCTTATCGCAAGTAAAGAACATTACATTTGATTTCACGAAAAAAGACCAGGTGAGAGAAATAGAAAAGTAAACTTCTATTGCATAAATTATTTTGCTACAAATGTCACCCTTCTTCTAATTCCTGAACCTATTTAGGGTGTCTTAGTGAGCCAGGCATCTTGAAGAAAGTAATTTGAATAGACATGACAGTTAAAAGCTAGACTCACCATCCATTTAAGGCCAGACGATGTGCAGAGACTGTAATCAAATGCAGGATGGGGAGGGTCCACGTAAAATAAACAGTGATGTGCTATGCAGTGTCACGTTAGGCTACAATTGCACGGATTTTGGTTCATGAAAAGGAAAAGAAACTACTATAATATTGAAATACATTGACGCCTACATTTATAATACAAATAGCCACCAATATATTTGTTATTTAAATGCCAATACAATAGGAAAATAACAAAAACCATTGTTACAATACTCTAAAACTAACTGAACATCTTTTATGCAAATGGCAACATTACATATTAGAGGTTTAAATAGTACATTCACATTATTTTCTCTATGCTTTATCGTTTTATCACTTTCCTCTGCCCGCACATAGTAAGTAGAAAGGGGCCAGGTGTATAGTTCTTTACTGTCAGAGCGCCTCATTCGTTTGTCATCTGTTTACTAGAACAGCAAAATGCTAGTAACTGGTCGTACAGCAAGTAATGCAACACAAATGGAGCAATTGGGTTTGTGTGTGTCTGACATGAAAGATCCCGTGATTCATTATTATCCGCAATTGCTAATGCATGGGTACGTAAGAGGAAAAAATAACCTTAAAGATGGTAAATGGATTACTAACAACATATCTACGTAATTATTTATTGTAACATATTTCAAAGTATGACAATGGAGGCTAAACATTATTTATCTTCTGCAATTTCCATAAAAAGAAAGAAAGCAGGAAAGAAACAGAGAAAGAAGGAAGCAAGGATGAAACAAAGAGAAATAACTCCATTAGTTATTACTGTTTTCTTATTAAATAGCTTCTGTAACTATAGGAGGTGCATGGTAATGTAAGTAATTTTCTAGTGCGGTCAGTCTTCTTCTTCTTCTTCTTCTTCTTCTTCTTCTTCTTCTTCTTCTTCTTCCCCTCCTGCCTTTACAGCGTATGGGTGGCCCTGTCAATCCACTCTCTCCATACCTCCCTTGGTAAGAATGGTTAGTACAAGAGTAGAGAAAGTCGTGTGAGTGTAACACATTAGATTTTTACCAACATTTTACCGCTTTCGAATTCTTCTATGGTCCTGTTTAAGAAGTTGAGTCTTTCACGATGCCTTATTATTGCATTTCAATTTTAAAATGCATATTGTTGATAAGAATGTATGTTTTGGTTTGTACGTCTCTTAAAACAGATAAAATTATTGGAAGGCTGGGATATTCTGAGTAGATCTATTTATTATATTATTATTTAGCGTGGAATGATTCGCATGCATTTGTAGCTAACTCGCTTGATGCCGAGTTACATCCTTCTTACTCATTTTCAAAATTTCAGACATACTTTGATAGCCAATATTTTTATTTAGATATTTCTGGAATTTAGCTTTCATCTTTTCGATACCTGGCAAAAGAGGTATGCTAGTAATTGAATTAACTAAGTCTTCTATTATTTTTATTCTCTTGAACATTTCCAAACCCGATTTTTCTAATTGCTTAATAGCTTTGGGCAACAGTACAACATTTTTGGATATGAACTGAAGATTTTCAGATAGTTCATGCGATATCAGAGCTTTGTAGCTGTTTGCGACTCTTACTTCTAGTGGCAGTTGTTTGCACATTTGATGGCCGTGCTTTACTCTGACGTCATTCATACTCTGCCTCCAGCTAACCTGTATCGCATGCGAGCGCACGTCCCTCCGGCCTTTAATAATTACAATGACATTTGTGTTGCGATAGGGAGGAACTATTTAAATAAATGAAGGTAAACTCGCCTGTTCCACTGTGAGGATATGGTAGAGAATGTAAGTCACAACCTTTTTTAATTTTTAAGGATAAAGTATTTTTTAAAAAATAAAAGTCGTAGAAAATGAGACAGAATTAAGAGTCTGAAAGTGTGTTTTGATGATACTCTTTCTTTCCTTTGCAGTAATTTTTCTTTTCCGTTTTATATCAGTCTCTGGTCTCCATCCATCGTAGTCTACTTTAGGAAATGGTTCTCTATTCATTTCCGGGCCAATGAACGATTGCCTGCCACAGAAAGAACTCTGCCGCGAAGATTCCGCTTTCCTCTGCTCATTTGTTATTTTTCTTTTCTTTCTTGCTCATTCTTTCTTGCAAGCAGGAGCACTTATCTTTGCTCCAGAATTGCTGTCTCAGATTCTTGCAAAGGAGCGACCGTCTTGCCTAACAAATGACGACTGTACCCCGAGATATATCAAATATTCTAGCTGCTTTCCGTCAGCGCTCGTACCGAGTTTTATGTAAAATTTCCAGAGCACTGTCATATCTGATCAAACGCGGAAACTTCATCTTCCCCGAGATAAACCATTCTTCACTCTTGTTTTCTATGAGATGAAAGTTCAAGGTTTTACGACCTGAGGTGTCTTGTGATAAAACACTGGATGAGTTAAGAATTTCATTATTCTTTTGTGGTATATTTTTTACAAGTGTTATTCTTTTGCCGCAACGTCTGTGGATACGGCGACAAAAAAATGCTTGTGTTTTCTTCGAAAAAGATCCAACTGTCAAAGTGCTGGCTTAGGGACGATCAAAAAGTAATGTAACCGTTAGAAACGGATGAAGTGAGAGAAGACTAAGAGCTGTCAGATCTGATGAGGCATGTATAGTGCAGCGGGACCCTTAACATTTCCAGACTTTAGATCCTGGCCACCCCCTGACGATCCTATCCTCAGGAACAGGAAGTACCGAGTCAAGGACGCCTACGCCGCCTACGCCGCACATCATCGTCTGCTCCCTCTGATCCTGCTGCCCCGCAATATGAAAAACAAATTACGTGTAGTTTACAGGTGCTGAAAAATAATATACAGAAATGTTTGGAGTACAAAGGCAGTATCAAAATAAATAAAAGATTTGACTATCGCTCACAGCCTGCTGTATTCTAATATTCCCCTTGTACCTACAAGGAAATAAGCAATAAGATAATTTGTACAAATGTTTATCTCAACTAACACGAAGAAGATATAGGAATAAGAGTTTGTAAGAACGGTTAGTACAAGAGTAGAGAAACGCATGTGAGTGAATTTTGGCGTTGTATTCTTGCTGCTAAAGGATCATTAAATTAACATTTGAAGCACCTGATGTTATCTGTATGATAAAGTAAACAGGTTGATTATAAACCTGGATGATAACTCAAGCAATATCACCACTTCTGATTCCAAAAGCTCATTATTATTTCTTCAATACACTTCTGGTTTCTAACCTCAAAATGTCTGTTTTGGTATGTCGGTCTACTTTACGATTTTTGTATCTTCTCCGTGTATGTAGTGTAATCCTTTCCTTAAATAACTCAAATTCAGGGTGGTCGGTGCAACGGAAACCGAAATCCGATCTCAAGAATGCGAGGGTTAGGCGCACCCACCCCACTCCACTCCAAGTAACTCTTATCGAAACAGATGAAACGAGTTACACGTATAGTTTAGTTCCGAGCTGTGGAAGCTTGAAAGGAATGCGTACATAGCATTACATGCTGAAACACACATCGCGGCGGTTGTAAACATTGTTGATAGATAACATGCAACCTACCTTATATACGAGTATTTAGGCCGTATCGATTCTGAAGTTTAGTTTTAGAGAAAGCAAAGCCATTTCACATTAACACACTTCCTAAAACTTTTGCTACGAGCGCTCCTGTGTGGTTTAGAAAGGCCTGAATGTTTACCAAAAAATTTTCCCTTTCTCGCTTAACAAGTGATGTAATTTTCGTACGCACGCACGCATCCCTTTATAAGGTTTTACTGCTTATGCTCGGGTCGGTTTAATCTAATGATTTGTATGTGGAGGTACAAGGGCTCCCACACAACCAGATAATCTGCAACCTTTGTCCACTGGACTCTAAATAGCCACTACAACGGTGCAAAATTATTGAGAGTTGTATGAACTTTAATATATGGGTCTCGCTCTGGCGACCGCTAACCAAAGTGTATTGCTCTCGTAGCATACGGTTGTAGTATCTAATGAAAATATGGACGGACGGATTAGGCAAACACGGCTTCACCTCCACAAGGGAATATTTTGAAGTCAATTCACAACAGATACTATATTGTGCTTAAACCCCGAGAAAACAGGCTCTGATTTAGAGGTGCAGTCAACCCGCCATTAACAAATTTTAAATAAATAATTCCTCCTACGGCTAACATAAAACTAGCTTAGGCAAACGTTTGCGATTACTCTCACTCCACATGTCCTTGTTTGTACACTGGGTTCCATACATGCTGTCGCTACTGCATTTTACCAACCTTCTCAGCCGGCGCGTACATAGCAGGGAGTGGAGCGTTCTGCCTTTGTTATTCTACCAAGCAGTAGTGTGTGTGTTAGACGCTAAAGACAACTGATAATCGATAACAATAAAACACTTTTATAAGGCTCTGGGGAACGAAGAAAGACATGAATTTTAGAAATACACGCTCTTTTATCAACAAAGTAGCGCCTATTTCACGAGTATCTATATTAAATTGAGAAATTGTAAGTCTCTCATCTCAAGCACAACTTTTCTCTATGGATTGTTAAGTTCTGTTTTCCCTTTCTAATGTTTATATATGGACCACGTGTATTTCAAACTCTGTGATCACTGGGTTCCAGATATGCCTAATTGCCTTAGCTACACTGACTCATAGCTGATTTATCTATTGCTCAACATTTAAATTGTCTTACTAATGACTTTTTTCCTGATAAAATTAATGCTTCTTAAACTGTGCATTGATTTTAAGATATAGACATTAATTTTTGCAGTTATCTATGTATCTATCATTCCTTTATAATGTTATTAATATTCCCAGTCAATAACCCGGTATCAGCTTTGAAAACAATGGCAAAATAGTGAGAACTGAAACCAACAATGATAGGTATGTTGGAAATAGCTGCTGTTACAAAAACATATAATTTTAAAAAAAAAAAAACTGGTACAAATTTTAAGTATATTTGTATCCCTTATGAATATCTGTCCAGAAAATTATCAGTGCAGACGTTCATATCGGTTTGAAAATAGCATTCTAACACTATGCTTGAAATTGTCTGTACCAGAAAAGGTCAGAAGACGTATATTTTTATCATGTAGACAGGTTGGAAGGATGTCGTCGTAGTACGGTCTTGTAAATTCTGTAAACAGTCATCGTGGGGCAGCTGCAAGCGAAAAGTACACTGTGTATATCTTTTAACCGCGCAGATATCAGAGGATGAACTAAATCGGCGAAAAATATGGCAGAGGTTTTTCTTTGTAGGATGAGGGAAAACCCTGGAAAATTCTTACCCGTGTATCTGACGCTAACAGACAGTTGAAGACTGAACCGCGTGGATATAACACATACACATTATTGGTATCGTTACAGAACAAATGTATCGTATTGCTGTATGTTTACATTCCACTACAGGGGTTAGAGTCCCTTGAACGATGTTCATTGAACATGCCACACCTGTGCGCTTTGTCCAGGTAAGTTACAAATTGTATGAATGTATTCATGAAGCAGACACACGTCATGTTTTGAGACTGGGCGGGAGGTGCCGGGGGGGGGGGCGGGGGGGTTCTAACCTCATAAATAGTAATCACCCGCCCCAGTATAACAATTACAACAAAGTTCAGGATGCTGTTTGTATTTAGTGCACCCGAGTCGGAAATAATCACTCGAGTTAAAGAGAGAAGGTAGGTGCGTGGTCGGGTCAGAGGTTAACCCTTACATAATCCGGCTGGGCTTTAAAGGGAGTGCAACATTCACGAATATCCCAACCCTTTAACCGCTTTAAGGCTTTACCCACTGCCCCTTGCTGCAATGGTAGACACGTGAATCTCTCTGGAAGGAATTACTTCCTCATACTATTCTACTTATAACCTCAAAACCATACTTTCTCTACCCCGTATAGCAAGTAGGGGAAGTATTGTAATCGACCCAAAATTTCGATGCCAAGAATCCACCATAAATATGTTTTGAAGTCCCCTGAATCCAAAAAGAATGTTTTAGAAAATGGTGTTTGTGTGTATGTGTGTGCGCGTGACTATGAACGGCGTAACTCAAAAACGAAAAGTTGGTTAAAAAGCAAATTTTGTATTTAAGTTTAATATCTTTCAAGAATGCGGCCCGAAGATTTTGAAGAAAATAGCCTCACCCTAAACTACCCTTTACATGGAACATTTTTCGAAAAGTTTTATTTTCTTGAAAATGTCTCTAACGATTTTGATTAAAATGCCATATGTTTGAGATATTTTGATGACAAATGAAATTTATATCTTGAATTTTCTGGCTATAGCCCCTGTAGTCGTATTTACTCTGGACGACTTTTGCATAACTGGTAAACCGTTAGAGATAGACCAAATCATACTTTACAAAAAATGTAGATCTTGCTAAAATATACAATTTATGTCTAAATAAATTTTCTTGTAGGGTGAACCATTTCGGAGATATTCCTTGTTATGTGTGCGAGTTTCGGAAAACTTAGAACTTTCGTGAAATGGATCATCGTTGTTCATTTTTTTTATATGTTAAGTGTGCAAAGAGAACGGAATCTCAAAGATTTAAAAGATTTGACTATCACACAAAGCCTACTGTATTCTAATATTCCCCTTGTACCTACAAGGAGATAAGCAAAAAGATAATTTGTACAAATGTTTATCTCAACTAACACGAAGAAGATATAGGAATAAGAGTTTGTAAGAATGGTTAGCACAAGAGTAGAGAAAGTCATGTGAGTGTAACACATCAGATTTTTTCCTTGAACTATACTTTTTCTGAAAGATATAATAGTTAACGTCACAAAAACATATTTGACATAAATTAAGTGCTTAACAGGATCTACTTTTTATATGAAGTAAGATTTTATTTATATCTTACAATCTCAAAACATTGGCATTTTAATAAAAATCATTAGAACAATATTTGAGAAAATAAAAATTGACGATAAATACTCTATGTAAAGCGTAATTTGAAGTGGGTAAATTTTTTAATTTTGTTATAAATGTTTCTATCGTTGTAAAATGTAATATTACCCGCGCATGCGCACACACTCGGGCGTTTTCCTTAGAATGCTGTTTTTCTATTTAGGGGACCTGAATCGTGCACTAAAATCTCGATATCGAATTTTTGGATAGAATGAAATAGCTTCTCTATCTACTATGTACACGGTAGAGACAGCAAAAACACTTATGTGTGTTTAGGTGGTTTCAAAACATTTCCGATGAAATCTGGATATTGAATTTCTGGGTGGAATGCCAGAGAAAGTAAGAAAATTGAGAACTCCCACAGAGCAATTTTTGGCGCTCAGTTCCAAAAGAAAAGCTATCTTGGCAAAGCGACTGTCAAATGTTAGAGAACATCCAATATCTGATAAACGCTTTCATATAAATGTTAGGTTATGGAGGTTGGACAGGCAAATGTACAGCGTTCGCAGGACCCCATCTGTCTTCCTAGTTTCTTGGTTCACTGGGCAACGGCGGGCGGGCTGGCGGGCGGATCTATAATCGATGGCACGTTTGTAAAGGAAATTAAATTGCTTTAATAATAATATACAGCGCATGAACATATGTTATATCCAAGTTCACCCTGCGAACTGCAGCATGACCACCTATGTTTCTTGCTTCTGTAACTTCGTCTGCTTTAAAGGAGAAGAATTTAAAGACAAGATAAAAGCCTTAGTAAGAAACAGCATTACATCTAGAAATTTTTAGTTTCACTAGAGTCCCGGGGTCGAGGTTTCCCACCCTCGTTAGGTCCCTGATGAACCAAATTAACTACTTGAATGAGAAAAGTGGCTGGTTACAAAGACCGCAAGTGGGGTGCTCAACACGTCCCACCCTCTAGTACTGCACCCCAATTATGACGCCCGTTGAGGGAGAGGAGCGATGCAGCGGCCTTTGAGCGTTGTGTCAAAGGTTTAGTTAAGACATATATAGTAAATACAGAAAGTATTGCATCCACTAGAACAAAATTCTGACGCTTTACATTCACATGATATTTTCTACCCATTCCTCACCTATTCTTAAACATTTTTTTTTATTATTATTATTCAGGGGTCTCAAAGCATATATTTCCGGTGAAATCTCAACATCGAATTTTTGGGTGGAATACAATACTTCCTCTACTTACCAGTAGAGGAAGTAAAAATGAAGGGATATTGCAGAATTGAGTGAATCAAGTTATGCGAAGCGAGGAGAGGAGAGTCAGCCGTTTCAAATTGGAGGAAATTAGCAAATTGGCTGTTAACGGATGCGCTGTGAAACCAGATAACACGATAAGGTTAGCTCGTGCAAATTACTCTAATGGCTTTGCAATTAGTTCCTAGAAACGGCTTTTAAATGCTTCTTCGTGTATATTCAAGCGTCTAGAATTGCTTGCCTCTAATACATGCAATTAACAATTGTAGTTTATACACACAACAGGGTGGAAAGTAATAAACTATTCCACAAATATGATAGTGACAAATGACTGTCCAGCTCTTTCATATTAGCATGTTAGAAAAGGAATGTGAAATTTGTTTCTCAAGGAACCATATAATTCTTAGCACTTCATTTAAAACTAGTTCAATAACTGAATGTAACATGGAATAATTGGATGTAATGAACTAAATAAAAATAATCAATTCCAAAAGATGAGACAGTGACTTCAATGTATATCAATTAAAACAGTGTCGTTTGCCTACCTGATTGCAGTAACGTCGCCGCCATGTCCAACCATCGCGGTGTGTCGCCCCTGCATTCACTTGTTTGTACTGACGTCACTTGTCAGCTGTCTTAACACCGCGGTGTGCCAACGCAGCCAAATCGAAAAACTGTTTAAACTCCTACACTTACACTGTGTGTTGCACTCACATGACTTTCTCTACTCTTGTACTAACCATTCTTACAAACTCTTATTCCTATATCTTCTTCGTGTTAGTTGAGATAAACATTTGTACAAATTATCTTATTGCTTATTTCCTTGTAGGTGCAAGGGGAATATTAGAATACACTAGGCTTTGTGCGATAGTCAAATGTTTTAAAGCTTTGAGATTCCGTTCTCTTTGCACGCATATAAAAAATGAACAACGATGTTCAATTTCACGAAAGTTTAGTTTTCCGAAACTGACACACATAAAAAGGAATATCTCCGAAATCGTTCACTCTGCAAAAAAATTTATTGAGACATAAATTGTGTGTTTTAGCAAGATCTACATTTTTTGTGTAGTATGATTTGGTCTATCTCTAACGGTTTACCAGTTATGCAAAAGTCGTCCAGAGTAAATACGACTACAGGGGCTATAGCCAGAAAATTCAAGATATACATTTCATTTGTCATAAAAATACCTTAAACATGTGGCATTTTAATCAAAATCGTTAGAGCCATTTTCAAGAAAATAAAAATTTTTGAAAAATTTTCCATGTAAAGGGTAGTTTAGGGTGGGGCTATTTTCTTCAAAATGTTCGTGTCGCGTCCTTGAAAGACATTAAACTTAAATACCAACTTTGGTTTTTAACCGACTTTTCGTTTTTGAGTTATGCTGTCCACAAACTGACAGACACACGAACCTTTTTCTAAATATGTTTTTTTTATTCAGGGGACCTCAAAACATATTTCTGTAGAAATCTCAATATCGAAATTTTGGGTGGAATGTAATACTTCATCTACTTACTGAACTCCGTCGCTCAGATACTAAGAAGTTTTTATGTAGATAAGAAATTAATGATAGAAATAATTGTGTTGTTTTATTTATTTTTAAATGTTGTGGAGTGCCTTGGATAATTAGTTTAAGTGTTTGTGATTCCTGCTTCGTTTCTAAGAACTTCAGTGTACAAATAAAGCTTTTAAGAACGAAAATAATTAACTGATTACACTTTTCGTTCATTTCAGTAATCTCTGCGTAAAGCGAGGGCTTAAATTGCGCTGGTGTGTCCCACAGCCTTCTCTTAATTATTAACTTTTGTTTATACGCTATAAAACACCTTTATGCACGTAGAGAATCTCTGGAGAAAACAGTTGATTTCATTAACTCTGGAGTTAGTTTTAGAAACACCTACTATTCAATTTATTTTTTTTATGATCAAAAATGTTTCCCAGAGATCGTAAAAATTTATCTGACAGTAGAACTAATTAAGCTATGCCTGGCCTGTTTAGTTCCCAGGAGGCTTTGCATTGCTGGTCACAAGTGCCTGCATAGGAGGAGGGTTAAATTAATAATTCAGATAGTTATTTATACTGCGAAATATCTCATTATACATGCGAGAGAGATTAAATTTAGAGAAAACATCGTAAGTAAATAATGATTAAATACGCAATTAAATGTTAATAGCTTCAGGATACGCTTTAGGTAGTGGCACAATAGAGGGCATAAAATCAATAACTATTCAGCTATAGTAAATAGTTCAAATGTATTGATATTTATGTTATTTAATGAATATTAAACCAATATGCCGTGACGCATTAATTTGTATTCAATAATGCCGCATTAGCTTCAGAAAATAATCCACCAGCGATATTTATCTGCACACGCTTTAAGCCATGAAGGCAATTAGCGTGTTTTACTAATGACGTCACAAATCTGCTCAAGCCAAGGAGAACAAAGAGATTCATTTATGCATTTTATAAGTTGTAAAATAAAGGAATGTTACTTACGAGCTCATAATTTTGTTATATATGTATATATAGCGCGTTTCTAATAATGCGACTGGCCTATCCCACAGTAATGTTATACGAGGGCAAATCAAAAAGTAAGCTACACTTGCCCGCTGCGAGAGCACGCGCACACACAATTATATAATATTTATTATATGTATTAGTATCCTGTTTTTCAATATACACCATGCCAAAGAACGTGAGCTAGGCTATCACAGAGCGAGGACATTCAAACTGATACTTGCTACGGGTCAGACTCTGCTGCCGACAATCACGTGATTAACATATATCGATACTGTAGTTAAATACTAGTAAATTATCAGGGATTTCTGAACAAACTCAAGCTGACAGTCCACTCTGTAACCTGATAACCATACAAGTTACTCCACTGACCAACAACGTCACACTGAGTAAAAGCAGTTACCCTCCGTAGGTGACTGAGGTAGGCTACCACGGGGCTCTGAAAGACTTCTGTAGAACTCTGAAACCAGTATATTACTTGTGAATAAATATTTTACACATTCTGCATCTGCTATATAAATTGCTTAAGGATCATTTTAGGGGGTGAGGTGACAGTTATATGAACTTACTGTCATTGGTCCCGGTAGGATACAACAGCAGAATAAGGGCCAGGTCTGTCCCAGTAATCCATTGCTCTAACTCGGTACAACCCTGAAGTCAGTTCCGGAACTGGCGAATCTTCACCTAAAAAGAACTTAGAATGTATTCCAGGAGTACAAAAGAAGCTAGAAAAAGTACTGGGAAAAATGAACAGAGAACAAAAAAATGATGCAATGCACTCACATGACTTTCTCTTTGTAGTTTGTAAGTATGGTTAGTACAGGGGGTCTTAAAACATGAATTTCAGGTGAAAACTCGGTAAAGAATGCTGTACTTACTATACGTAACCTAGGCAACAAATTGTACGAGCCGCCACTGATGAAGCTCGTTTTATTGATTACATAATGTTCACACAATGACCGCACAAACGTTAAGGTGCCAAATAGTGATTTAGTGTAACAGTTTACGGCCCGCCTAATTTTGTTACAGCATAAAATATAATGGGGGATTTTGACGCCGTTACAGCGGCACGTTGTGGGCCAAATTAATCCAACTGAACCCCTCAATGACAGGATATGTTCACATAAACAATTACTGTAACGTTAATAGTCTTGCGTCACAATGGTTTTACACGTGTATTATAGCTTTCCTTAATGTACCCAACAATGATGAACACAGCCCGTGCCAAACAGAGCCAACCGCTCTCAGAGTATAACTGACGGGAGCATCGGGACCGACCAACCTGACTGGGCCCCTTTCCTGACACAGGTTCTTGCCTCACTCCACCTGCCATCCCTCCCCTTCACTACTGAGCGGTTAATTCTAAATGAGGACACCTGTTGCATAGTTGTCTTATTTATTACAATGTACCCAACAATGATGAACACAGCCCGTGCCAAACAGAGCCAACCGCTCTCAGAGTATAACTGACGGGAGCATCGGGACCGACCAACCTGACTGGGCCCCTTTCCTGACACAGGTTCTTGCCTCACTCCACCTGCCATCCCTCCCCTTCACTACTGAGCGGTTAATTCTAAATGAGGACACCTGTTGCATAGTTGTCTTATTTATTACAATCTTCCTTCTAACATTTTCCTTTCCTTTAAATGCTAGAACTCTGGTGTTATTTGTAGATATTTTTTAATTATAAAATTCTAATATTTATACTATGTACTTTCATTTTAGGACATTCTCTGATTCTGTTTGGTCGTCTGCGTATAATACAGTGTCCATTGCTTCTCCATTAATACCAAAATACTAACTAAAACTGTTCTCATACTTACGTCTATATAGAGATAAAATAAAATTGGGCATAATGCACATCCTTGTGTAAGCCCCTCATTTATTTTTAATGTGCGGTTATTAATATTATTAATTACATTTTTATAGCAGTTTCTAAAATACATTCCTTTTTATTTCTACCAAATGCGCTGGTACTCCTTTTCTATTATATCCCAAAAATCATTGCACTGCACACAATCGAAGGCCTTGTCGTAATCTATGAATAATATATGAATAGTAGAGAAAGATAATGAATGCAATATGAGATTTTTTATTATACTCTTAGCCCATACATAGCCATTAATAAAAAATAGTGTATTTAGGTGAACTCTAAACATATTTCCTATGAAATTTTGATACCACTGAGAAATAGTGAGAAAATTTAATAGATTTATGGAAAATTGGAGTTATAGGACGATAAAATAAAGCAGAGGGTGTAGCAAAAGGCAAAATCCAATAAGAGCTGTCGAGCGAGAGAATGTTGTTTTGCCAAAACCGAGGCTCGAACCACTAACACTTCAACTGTAATATGTCCCACTTTTCTGGGATATTGAAATGGTAAATGAAGGAGGTCACGGTTCTGCGACTCTAATGATGTGTTTCCATGGTTACACTTCTCCCCGATGACCGCTGCAAATTACACAACGAAACAAGCATAAGGCTTAGTGGTCGCGTACATTGGGCGGTCGGTCGGTCGGTCGGTCGGTCGGCCGGATTCAAGAACTGAATCGGAAGAGCCCCTCCGCAAAGCGGCTTTACTACGGTAGATAAGTAATCCCCTAGCTGTATTCCCAGGGTGAAACACATTAGGTGCTGTGTCCCTCAGACCGACCGAGAGCACCGCTTTTGGTTCCCTCCTCAAAAAGGACAACAATCGGCGTGGGCACCAAACATCGCCAGTTCACAACGAAGGGCGGATAAAAGTGGAGAGACCAAGAAACGAACACGAACTAATTGCACATGGGAAAGAAAACCAAGTTCGAAGGTGGTTGGTTCTTTCACCGCACAGTGCACATTGACAGATGACGATCCCAAGATTTTCTCACCCTCGAAGTTTTACAAGCATCCCTTATACAGTGTGTATTTTTATTGGTGCCAAATATTTGGGGGAAGTATTTTGTGCATGCGACCGATAACAATGGAGCGGTCAGAACAGATCCAATTTCATGCACTTCTAGAAGGTATATTTCCAGAAAAATCAACGCTACGTCATTCTAGGCTATATAAAAAAGTCAGCAAGGCAGTATAGTTAAATTTTTTAGTGTGCTGGGCTACTATATTATATTACATGGATATGTAGATAACAAATTACACGTGGTTAGTGAATTTTTAGTACTTGTCTGTCTTATTTCTGTTTTTAGTTTTTGATATATAGAAGTTTCAAGTTTCAGTGTCACTTAAAAGTTTATTTAATTCATAGTTTCGAAGGTTTCAGTGCATTTTCGTGTTCGCGCGAAATTCGATGATTCGGACCTTACTTTATGAACTGCCCTGGTATCACACAAAGTAAGTTCATGTGGATATTTCAGCTTAGCGTAAGTTTGGTATAAATTAACGTTACCTTGTTCAGGAGCGAAATGAAAAGAAAGAAGGATGATATCCTCGTTGTTGATACGCTGGAAGGACGAGCTGCTGGTGTGCTGAAATTCCACCTCGTATGTTTTTATACAGCTGAAACAGAGCACCAGAAGTATGTATCAGGATTATTCAAAATCCTTTCCTTCTATATCTAGTGGATGTAATTTTCTCTCATTGTTATTACGTAATTATGTTTAATGAACTAAAACAAATAAGTGCGTAGCAATTATTTATTTATTTATGCCAACAAACTTACTGTTGGTGTTTTTAAACCCACAAGCCTTGTGTGGGCAATGTTTTAGAGGTAGAATCGGAAATGTAAAACTCAATGCCATAGCTGGGATTTGAACCACAGAACCTTAGCTTACCAGGCGGGTGCTCTAACCACTAAGCTGCTGTGGGTGAAATAGTTAAATGTGAACATTAGTCATGGCTCGGCACTTCGACCTGCTGAAGTTTCGTTAAGTGCGTGCAACGTGGTTCACTCCACAACTTCCACATCCGCCATACTCACCCCAAATGATGACCACATGTTTGGACCACTCAAAGAGGCGATGGGAGGAAAGTAATTTCGTTCCGATGAAGGGGTGCTCCAGGCTGCGCACACGACCACAAGATATGCTTTTTACCAGAGGAATTCGTGCGTTTTCTACGCACTGGAGCACGTCAGAGAGCATCTCGAAAAATCTAATGTGTGCACGCACATGACCTTCTCTACTCACTCGTGTGCTAACTATAAGAGTTAAAGCTTTCACGGTGATGATTATGAATCAGAGCTTCTATGGCTACCACTTCTGTGATATTTATGAAGTTATAATAGAAAAATGGATATATTAATAGCACTAAACAACTTACTTTTTAAATTTCCCGGAACATGTTTCAGAGAGCAGCTTCCTCCATTGTCAACCAGACATCGACTGCTCTGGCGGTGATTCTAAGAACTTGTGCAACGGCTCATTCTGTCGAATATCGAAATCGAAAACTCTGCCCCTGACCTTCCAGATGAAGATGTCTTCCCACGTTGACAATTCTTGGTTTCGTGATATTTGTTTTAATAGTTTTGGAACCGAATTAATTCCTGGGTAATTTAAAAAGTGGGTATTTTTTACTGTCACTATTGGACTCATTGGACCATTGACGACGTCGGGATTTTACAGTAACTGACATCACAACAGAATCAAAGAAGAAGCAATTGAAATTAAATTAGAGTCAAATAATTTTAATACGGACAATGGCCTCCGACTGTGCACAGTTAAAAGAAGGCCATGATTTTCAGATGGCCGTTTATTTCTTATGCAATTCTCGATGAAGGCCATGGAGTTTAATATGGCCGAAAGCTCGAACTTCATAATTATTACACGGCTGGTAACCTCAAAAGCTCCAACATTCCTTCAAATTATTATTTATTTATGCCAACAGACTTACGTTGGTGTCTTTAAACACACAAGCCATGTTTGAGAGGTAGAATTGGAACTGAAAAATTAAGTTAATGCCACAGAGTTTAAGATACTTACCCAGAGGTGACAGTTACATCCTTCCAGAGCAAAAGGACCTCGTTGTAGGTCACGTTGAAAGCCGCCAGGTCAGTTACCTACAACACAACAATTGGATGCAATTATAACTGAGCGGTAAGGTTATTTTTCGGCCGGTAGAAGGCAGAAATTGACTTAGTAACTGGCGGTTTGCACACCGGGCATACGTTACCCAGGCATTCTATATAAGGAATATACCAAATTCTACAACAGGTGTGTTAAGTGTTCATAAGGTCGAATAATTTACAGTGTAATTCAGAATATATAATACTTATAAACCTTACTTACCTGACCCGGTGGGAAGTTCGAGTGAGGACAGATGTGAAGTAGGATAACGCTCGGCGTCATCATGGGCACTGACAGACGCAATCTGTCCCTGTTTTGTACTGTTGTTGGACCTGCCGTTCGAAGTGGTCCCTGCAAAAACACGTCATCAATATGTGCAACTTCAAATAAACAAAGTCCACTTCTGAAACTGAAAAAATCTAAGACAAACGTAAATTGATATGCTTCTGCGACACTTTCAATATAATATAGTAATGTTTTCCTTGAAACGGTTCTACTTCCTTTAGTTCGGTTAACCAAACTTCTACTTTACTGCAATATTTCTGATTATACTTAACTACAATACAGCAACAGAATTTATAAAACAATGTTTATCAAATTATCACGAGTAATATCATAAAACGTCTGAGCCAGCGATGTCCAATTTTTGCAAAAGAGGGGAGGTGGGTTTACCTCCTTCCACTGTACCAGGACTTTGCCTCTAACCTAACCTAAAATACATGCAATACGATTAGTGTAGTTCGACATACACAGAACTACCAATTAAGTAAAACGAAATACAGGAATTACAACTATTTCAATTTTCTCAATGACCTACATATTGCATCAGCTGATATTTGTAGTTCTGCGCAGGCGCTAAACGATCGATTCGTTTCCAGCACGTCACAGCTGCATGATGAAAATAATAACCTTGGAATGCTAAGTAACATTGAAAAATAGACGGCAAATTGAATATATTTTGTTTTTCAGACGAAACCTTTAAGTTATTTATTGTACAATTAGTGAAATTAATTTGTGGGACTGTGCTTAGTGCAATATTCTAGGAAGTTGATGCTGTATTGAGGTTAATTTGTGTGTTTTTGTGCTTCTCCGACATTTTAGCGATCCCTAAACTCGCACTAGTTGCGTTTCGAGAATTAATCGATATTGCGCATTGCCATTGTTGCATGGGAATTCTCTGATCTGTGTAGAACATGTCCTTTAATGAAAGTTTGAACTTAAGGAGGTTTATTAAACGATCGCTATCAGACTTATAATTAATAAACTTGCGTATGGTCGTGAGGTGATAAACCAATCAGAATGTTTGTTTTCCTTTGTGTACGAAAGCTGTTTTCAAGTTGCCATGACAATGAAACAAATGAGGATCGAAAAGATTGCGAGAAAAGTGCCGTTAGGGAAGCGAAACCACGCACGTAACTTGGTTTCCGTCGCTTAGCAACGCAGTAATTTAGAAATCGAGAAAGATGTCATTTGGTAAGGGTAAAGAAACAACCCCCCACGGCGCAGCGGATATCGGGTAACCTACCCTCATCTCCGATCCAAACAGAATTGCCCACTAAACCAGCGATACTACCATTGGATTAGCGAAACAAAGTTGCCAGGCTGGCCGGCCAGCCTACCTACCTCCCCTCGGACCAAAGTAACAAAGTTGTCGTCGAGTAAATTTGTAGGGATCTGGTTTAGGATTTTAGTGGGGACCACGGTAGGATATGGGAATTCAATCTAGCGCGGGGAGGGGGGGGGGGAGGGGGTGCGCCTACTGGGACCTTTCATTTAAACGGCCTAGTGCTGCTGGTAGTCGCCCTCCGATGTTAACCTCTGCTGCCTTTTTTCCCCATGTCTAACAGAGGGTGGGAGTTTTAGACCCTTCAAGTTCTTACTAAAGTTCACCCTCGCTCGGGTAAGACACTGGCTATAAAACGTATACAAATGTAACAGAGAAAACCTCATCATTCACATGGCTTTCGCTATCCATTCTTCAACTAACTGTTCTTATAGCGGACATCAGTGGCTGCTCCTGGGTGATCGCATACTCGCAACTACACACCAGTAAGTTTTACTTTCCATAATAGGTATACCGAGCGAATGAGTGAACGAGTGCAGGGTCTTATTTTATATGGCAGACCCAATATATAATTTATATTTGATGTGTGGCATACGTTACGCCTTACAAAACGGCTTACCTCGACAGCCCTCATTGAAGCACGAAGGTCCTTCTCAGGGTATACAGGAGAACCCGCGCTGCGCCACACTCTCTGTGGATTGGTGAGTATGTTGTCCAGTCTATACAGCACATAGCGTGGCTTTTGTTTCCCACAATGCAACACTCGAAGCTTTACTGTTAAGATCGACGTGTTGTCACTTTGGGTATCATTATTCCAAACTAGCAGGACTGATATATCTTCAGTTGCACTGTTCCTTGTCGCAATCACACTTAACCTATAACAATATAATAGTTCAAAATGAGATACACCCAAATTGACCCTGATATGTCGTTATTCAAACCATATATTCATTATTTGTCTAACACAGTTATCGATTTATTATTATGAAAGATATTCTTAATCTTTGTAGGTCATTTCTTTAAACTTTATGTGTATTTTTATTATATATTAAGGGCATTCTATAGCTCATTTTTTGAGAATTTTGGGTCAACAACTTCCGGACCCTCATCATAGTACTGTATACCATTTACTAGAGGTCACTAGTGGTGCTATACATTTTGTTGGGGAACCATGATCATGAAGGATAGATACACAGACAAGCACAATATACGTATTTTGTCTGACATTACCTTGGGTCTGGGTTCCGAACCGTAACATCAAGTTCCTCGTCTCCCAAATACGACAGCAGCGCCATGGCCACATACACCGGCTTCAGAAAGAACTGTACATGTGGTGGATGTGTGTTGTTCATCTGAAACCTAATAATTAGATCATTTTAAATGGAAATTCCGCTACTCAAAATTATTTTAGTATCATGAAAATGCATACCTGGCCAGAAGGGTGCGCTGTGTGAAGTAGTAGGGATGATAGTTGAGGAATGCATTGTCGTTGCCCAGCAAGTAGAGGGGTAAAGCACGACGCCTTACCATCTCACGCTGGTGGGAGATGATGACGCTAGCCACTAAGGCACCATATCTCACGTCCCCACGCCATTCCTCGCTCTTGGACCAACCTGTCAGAGGATCCGCCTCGCTGTAATGAAGACATGAGTGTTAATAGCACACACGTGTGCAAGATTGCCCAGAACGGTAATGCGGCGTTCTCCGCTTCACGACGAAGTGTTTTGGATGCCAGTGGATCCACACTATATCTGCTCGTTGTTATACCTGGCTTCACTCGAGCTATGAGAATCCCAACTCAGGGTATGCGTGAGTGTTTATGGGTTAAAGGACAACACGGACTCTTTATATGTAAGATTTAATAATTAAATCCACAGTCACTGGGAAGCTGCCGACCGATGTAATACAACAGAAACTGAATATCACTTGCAGAACTGGTAACTGCAGGAATATATCAGCGCCGTTTAGGAACCAGGAAAGGCGCCGACCGAGACGTCGTCGTTCTGTGGAACTTTTCACTGCGTCAATGTTGAATTTAAAGGCCCTCGCCCGCTTGAGCAGGGACGGAAGTGGGAAGATTAACGGAAACCCTCAGTAGGACCAACAGGGAACAAGTATAGCGTTCACCATGTCACCAGGCTGACACCACGGACACTTAGATGTCTCACAGCCTCGTCTAAACGTAACTGTCCAGATTCTTCTCGCACAAGTACCGGGAAACACTGCTCAGTCGAGTTCAACCCAATCCGAACAGCTCTCCTACGGACGGGTTCGGATGTTTGGCTTCATGTAATTCTAGTGACGTCAGGATTAGGTGTATGCAACTTCCTCACCATCGCGGCTGAGGAGTAGTGACACTTTTGAGACACGTATGTACAGAAATGGTCGAAGAAATAAACAAACTCACCGGAGTAACAAAAATAGTTTTAGATGTCACTTCAGTGTCGGGGAAGTAGATGTTATAGAGCCATTAGTACATTTCTTTGTAAGCACAAGTTGAAGTGATAGTCCAATACTCTTTCAGTGACATTACGAGAAGTAAAATAACGGTGATTATTACTTATTTATGCCAACAAACTTACTGTTGGTATTTTTAAAAAGACAAGCCCTGTGTGGGCAATGTTTGAGAGGTGGAATCGGAACTGAAAAATTCAGTGCCACAACTGGGATTTGAACCACAGGCGGGGCTCTAACCAGTAACCGTTCATAGTTAAAAGGGGCTGTTGTGTTCAGTCCAAAAATTCCATACTGAGATTTCACCGGAAACACATTCAAGATTCCCTGCATTAAAATAAAAAATCACTTTTAAAAAACGTTCTTTCGCGCATGCTTTTGAGCACGTCTCACTGTCTGTGTACAACATAATTCAGAAACGAAGAGTGTTAAATATCAAACTTGTTATCAGGTTCAGCATCTTGAAAGATTGCGGCATAGATTTTTAAGAAAATTCCCCTCCCCAATATAACCTTTACATGGAACAGTTTTCAACAATTTTGATTTTCTCGAAAATGGCTGTAATGATTTTGTTTAAAGGACTATATGTATAAGATAGTTTCATGGCAAATTAAATGTACATCCTGATTTTTCTGAAAATGTCTTCGGTTGTTTTATTCTGGATGGCTGCTGCACAACTGGTAAACCATATGAGATACAATATAATCTTACTATAACAAACACCTAGATCTCGTTAAAACACGCACTTTTTGTCAGATACATAATCTTGTAGCATTAACCATTTCCGAGACATTCCTGGTTATTTGCCTAGTTTTCCAGAACTTATACAGTTTCCAATTGGGAAGTCGACATTCGTTCCCGATTAAAATGAAATGCGCACAGTATTGAGCGTTTTAAGGACATTGTAAGAAAATGACGGTAGTTCAGTGCAATTTCTTTTTCTGTCAATCTGATCTCCTTTAAACCTTTTGCACAAATGTAGAGTTCTCTTCTCGCCGTTAACATATCTACAGCTTTTCGTGATATCACAATTCACAGCTGTTTTCTTCTCGTAACCTTGACCCACTTCACTTTCTCTATAACTCAAACAGTGAGGATAAGGTCACTCGACACTCTTTAACTGCTTGCTTTATTCCTTTCGACGCGATGGCACCCACACACTGAAAACTGACTGCTGCGCTGACTCATGTCTACAACAACTGACTCGTTGCCTCGCCTCCTTATATACCGAGGATGAAGTAACACGTATTTCAACTTTTCTGGAACTCCTACTCGATCAGTTCATTCCAGAGGCAGTTCGGGTCGAACGGGGGGACAGTGATTGCCCCCGCCCGAGTGTCTTGTCCGCAGTACCGAGCCGTTGTACGGCTTAACCTGCGCAATGAGTTTTGATGTTGTTTCTACGGGGTCGATCAGTTCATTTTAGTTCAGTTCATTTTAGTTTGCCACCCATATCTGTACCTCAAGCTGTGGGCTTTAACGACATGTCACATTTAATTTACTGTAGATTATCTAATCAAAATTATTAACTCGTATGATATAACATCATTAAATCCTATCTTTCAATTAGTTGTAAATGTAAATATATATTTATATCCAAATTTTCTTTTACATGCCTCAATAGTTTTATATTTTGACTGAAATAGAATATAAACAAAGTACTGCCATCTGTTAACAAATGTTATAACTTAGCGCAATGCCTTCACACCAGCACCCTATGGATCGGATTGTGCTTACCAACCTCGGCGTCTCACCCGTTGTATACGCTAGTATTACCGTTCAACCAGAGGAAAGTGCAATTTCTGCATTAGTAGTTAAACCACGCACTCTCTTCCAACTAAATATTCCATATAGACATTTTACTGTTTTTTGAGATCTGCGAATAAAAGAAAACAAAGGAACTTTCAATAAAATGATCAATTGCCGATTCATTCATTAATTAATTTTACGTCGGCGTAGGGATGTGGTAAACCTTCAGGAATAAACATAAATATAAATAGTACAATAAATATTCTACCCTATGCTGATATAATAATTCAAGAAACAGTAAAATGTTTTTGAACTGGGAAATCTATTAAGAGAATATGGTCTTCAAATATCAACTAATAAAACGAAAATAATGTCGTTTCAAGGAAAGTACCCTCATGTACACATGTTTAACTATTTAGGATGCAATATAACATATCAGCATAATCAAGACTTAAATAAGAAAGTAAGTAAATTCCAGAACAGTTGCGGAATATAAGCAAGAACATTAAAAAGAAAAACAAGAAAAGAAACAAGCTTAAAAGTTTACAAAGCAGTGGCGATTCCAACATGCTTATGGACGATAAAGAAAAAATAATGGGATAAAATAAGTGTAGCAAAAATGAGATACGTTAGAGCCATAAAAGGATGTACAATAAATTAAAGGACCTGCAAGCACAAAAATCATATTAAAATAGCAACGATTGCAAGTTTTTATTTACTAAAAAGAAACCAGAGTTATAATGATGAAATGTATGAAATATATGGCAGTCAATAACCAAACAAAATCAATCAAAAACTTACTCGTTAACAAGCGAGGTGTTCTTGAATGCAGGAAACATTTCGGCGATGTTTTCTGCTAGTTGGATGTCTTGCTGCAAGATGGCAGCACCAGAGCCGCTTCCCTTTTTGTGGAAGGATATGAAGTCGAGGCTGCAGGAAACAGTCTCAGCACAGTGTCGAAGAAGGCCCCAGCATAGAGGATGTCTAGAAGGGGCCTTAAACAGTCCTGCGGGTCCTCCAAACTTCAGGCGCACTGCAGATTGCTTCAGACCGTCAGAACTAGCTTTGAAGTAACGCAAATAACCTGCAAAGAGCAGATGATTCGAGGATAGGTGAGAGTAGAACAAAGAAAAGAAGAAAAAAATCTGTGTTACATTCACACAAGGCATGGGCACGCGAGGAGAAGTAGCGATTGAACTTGCCGTACCCATCCCACATTTTCTTGCATTCTTTGACGAAGGTTGTTTTAATACCACAAGCACAGTGGTGGCTTCGCTCCATCTGCGCGGCAGTAGTAATGTCTACGCTGTTATTAACTATTTTGTTTATATTATACATATTTCGTATACAATAACTATTACAGCCACCTTCTGTGCTTAGGTAAATTACATAACCTTTAAGTTTGTAACCTTCCTTTATCTTATGCACGTCGGTCTGGGTGGCTCAGTTGGTTAGACGCTGGCCTACTGATTCCAAGGTCGCGGGTTCAAATCTGGCCCAGATCGATGGTTTTTAAGTGTGCTTAAAAACGACAGCTCCATGTCAGTAGATTTACTGGCATGTTAAAGAACTCCTGCGGGACGAAATTCCGGCACACCGGCGACGCTGATGTGATCCTGGCAATTGACAGCGTCGTTAAACAACAAAATTATTTATTTATTTTTATCTTATGCACGTAATATTCTTACGCTGCCTTATGATTAAAATACATTATTTCTCTTTCACAATAATTAAAGCAGTAAATTTACTTTCCAATTAGGCTAAAATATTTTAAAACTATTTTATCAACATAAATTCTTTGGTTTTAAACTTAATATTCCGTTAAAACTTTGAAACACGAAATACATGTTTAATATAAACTTATAAGAAATTAAAACCACTGAATAGTGAAATCATATCGTCCCTTTTATATTTACATCAACTTGAGCATTCAAAAAGTACCTTTTGAAATTTTAAAAAAATACCTGTGTGATCGCCAAAGTTAGATTTATGCTTCTGATAAGAACGTTGTTCATTCTTTTATATCTTAGCCATGCAAAGAGAAAGGACTATCAAAGCTTTAAAAGATTTGACTATCGCTTAAAGCCCATTGTATTCCCATATTCCCCTTGTACCTACAAGGAAATAAGCAATAAGATAATTTGTACAAATGTTTATCTCAACTAACACGAAGAAGATATAGGAATAAGAGTTTGTAAGAATGGTTAGTACAAGAGTAGAGAAAGTCATGTGAGTGCAACACATCAGATTTTTGAGATGGTATTTTAAGTTCGCCTTATTTCCGAACCCAAACTATACTTCACATGAAAAATTGTTCGAAAATGTTGATCTAACGATTTTGATTAGAAAAATATTTTCATCGCAAAGTATATATTTTGAATTTTCTGGAAATAGCCTATGTAGTCTTGTTCACTCTGTATCACTTTTATATAACTGGTAAACCGTAAGAGATAGACAAAATCTTAATACACAAAACATGAAGATATCGTTAAAACACAATTTACGTGAAGCAAAATGTGTCGTTAAACATTTCTGAGACATTCTTTGTTATTGGTTTGAAATCTCAAATAATAGTTTATTAAATATTTGAGTGTAGCTTTAGTTTATGGTATTCCTCTTACACCAATAAGGAATTGAGTAATAAAGGTTTATATGGTTTGTTGCAAGGTAAGGTGCGTAGTGATTGAGTAGAGAGTGCCATGTGAATGTAACACATTTTTTAAATTATTTCTTGATGCTTTTAATATTAGTGGTCTCCCAAATGCACAACAAAGCTCATATGTTTAACTCCTAAGCTGTAGGATTAGTTTACAGGGACGTTATGCAGTCGAAGTATATTCCATAAATCACTAACATCCTATGTTCTGAATACTCTCTGTTTTACGAATAAGAAAATGTCTTACTTTCGAGCGTGAAGTTCAGAGTGTTGTAGGATCTGAGATCCGGTTCGTTCCATGTCTCAAACAGCCACTCAGATACCGCTTCAGATCCGTAACGACCTGAAACAAAAACAAACGCACAGTTCTGATAACAGACTAATAGGTAACTTTTAGTTTTTCTATGTAAAAATTATACAGCGACATTTCACCAAAATGATACTCCCTGAACACAAAAAGTTTCTAGAAAAAATCTGATGTGTTGCACTCACACGACTTTCTCTACTCTTGTACTAACCATTCTTACAAACTCTTATTCCTGTATCTTCTTCGTGTTAGTTGGGATAAACATTTGTACAAATTATCGTATTGCTTATTTCCTTGCAGGTACAAGGGGAATATTAGAATACAGTAGGCTTTGTGCGATAGTCAAATGTTTTAAAGCTTTGAGTTTCCGTTCTCTTTGCACGCTTAACTTATCAAAAAATGAATCACGATGTTCTATTTAACAGAAGTAAAAGTTCTCCAAAACTCACACAAATAACAAGGAATATCTCTGAAATGGTTAACTCTACAAAAACAATTATTTAGATATAAGTAGTGTATTTCAGCAAGATCTACACATTTTCTATAGTAAGATTTGGTCTATGTCTTACGGTTTACGAGTTACTCAAAAGTCATTCACAGTAAACAAGACTACATGAAGCACTGCAGCAAAAAGTTTTCCTTAACAAAAAGTGTTTAAAATAATGTTATCTGTCAGCTCCCAAAGTTTGTCGGACTAATTTTGGGACACTCTGTACATGTTTTACTTAGGGGTAATGGGGAGGTGTTATAAAACCATCTAGGTAACCGTACAGTAATCTCAAACAATACGTATAGGTAAATGAAAATCCTTAAATCTCCATTTAAGATTACCTATATATCTTGCAGCCGTGTCAGACACAAGACACTTCCAGAGTTCAACTTGAGTCTCGTTGAGGAAGTCGGTGAAGATGCCGGAAGGATTTCCCATCAGTTCAAAACCTGGACGCAGTCCCCAATGATGCATCCAATCCAAAAGTTCGTCCAGATATGTAAAGTTGAACGAAGTTTCTCCAGAAACTGACCTAAAAGAAATATAAAAACAAGCTTTGGACTCCTGAAGCGTGTGATGTATTTTCTGTCCATCGGTGGTGTATCCAGTTGACTGTCAGACTGATCCCGGTAAGTTCAGCTTACAAGACGGAGCAATTAAGCCCATGTCTTCCGGAGAAATCGTAACTAATTAGTTACATATTAGGTAGTAAGCACTAAAAGAGTTTCATATTTGCTTAACAAATACATTTGAATGTTTTACAGGTTTGGTCTCAGTATTGTGGCATATGACAATTAACACATACCACTTCTGACACCAAGTAAGTCCAGTTTACCTTTTCTATCACTTTATTTCCCTTCTAAAATTGAATCACGTGGCGATTAAATGTCTAAAACTGTCTAACGGTACACACTAAAAAACAGCAAAAGCTAGCCTACCTGCATACCCAGTATACCTGGGCGGAATGTTTACCTGCACAGCACCTAGCCGCTTAGTGCGACTTTATCTGTGCTTTGGGATCTTCCAGCCTTTCTAGGGCGCGTTGGACTCGCATACGGTGTTATACCTCCTCGCGAGGATCTTCCCCGATGCTGTCAGCCAGATTTGCTACTTGCGAAGCCTCCAAAAACCGACAGCCTGGTCGGGTCGAAGGGAGCACGATTAGCCCCTCTTGCCGTCCCGCCTCGTTTATATAGGCCAGGCGAACTGCCGGGGAAAATAACCTTGAAACTTTTCGTAAACAGTGAGTGAGTGTGTGTTGTTTAAGGGCCCGTCGACAACTTGGTTATTAGGGCCTGGAGCCCAGACGTATAGTCACTGAAGCTCAAATGTTATCGCGGACAATCAATAAGGACATGTGCGACGGAGAGTGGAACCTTGCACGTCGCAGAGACAGCGCCGGATCACCGCGCAATAGGTGTCCATGTGTAGCTCGGGTGTGACCTATCCTCAGGCGAGTTAAATCACTTCCTCTCGCCTGGAATCCCTGCAACTGGTCTGCCAGGGTTGTACAGTGTCCTGTAGATGGCGGCTTTCGTAAACAAACCCGGCTTGTGATCAGCTTCTGAATTATTTGCTCTGCAGCACTTATACTCGCATTTGTTCTGACTGCTCCATTGCCGTAAGGCCGCGTATTTACACGCAGTGGTGTGAGGTAGCTTACACCGAGTTTCCTTTTGTGGCGGCTGCCGCCCGCCCGACCGGCGTCACAATATTATCGTGACATCTGTTGGTCATTTGGATGTATCATTGTTACTGGGACATCCGCACACAACAATTAATAAGGAGACATGCCTAAGTTCCTAGAAGGGCAGTGTATTCAAAATATACTTCCTTTGAAAGTACTAGAGAACGATTTACCTGTTGATTGTTACAAGATCCAAAAGCCAGTGGATGCGCACTTGGATTATCGCCCTCCTGGGCAGCGCACCAATGAGAGCAAGATTTAGTTTTTCATCTTGGTGCAGCAGAAACTTGTGGGCCTCGGAGTGAGGTGCTGGTGGACTGTCAACAGAAAAGCAGAGTCAAAATATTATAAATCGTAACTTTGTTGAGAAATAGTACATCAAATATAATAAAAATATGGCGTGTTAATTCAAATAATTTTTTATCCGTTATTCAATAAGGTATACTTATAAAAGCTTAACGACTCTTGTCTGTAACTATTTTTCTGCTGCTTCCTCGAATCCTTATACAGCGCGGATGACGTCACATGGACCATTCGCGAACTACTTCAAACACGCCGGCGATGATGTAGCCAGATCTTTCTCAAAGGCTCTGGAGTAAGCCCATTTGGTTCTACCGCTCGATTGTTGTATACACAAACGCGCGAAGCTAAGTGACCTTGGGTGCCTTTGTTTGCTTGCCGGCCATGCATGTGGTGTGAAGTAGCTTAGCCCCAACAGTCCTTTGTTGTGTGCAGCGCCGGCGTCACAATATATTTCATTGAGAATTGCAGAACAGAACGCAAAAAGTTTAAACGATAGTTAAATCGTTTAAGAGTTGGTCTCTCTGTGATGTCTTTGAAATTCTATTCTCTTTGTATGTCCATGACATAAAAAACGACAATGACTTTCCAATCATGAAAAGCATAATTATTGGAGAATTCAAAAAATAAGGAATATCTCGGAAATTGTTCACTCTACAAAAAATATGTTTGCATTAACTGTATATTTTAAGATCTACAATTGTTGTGCAGTAAGATTTTGCCTTACACGGCTTTGTAAGCGTTGCAGATTCTGTAAATACCCTGCAAATTCAGATCGTATTTCACCTTATGCATTGTTTACTTATGAGTTTGTTTGTTCCAACATGAATAGCGACTTCCCATAACGTTGGACAGCTAAAAAAAAGCGAAACAAATAGTGCAGCATCAGCGAAAAAGGAACACAAACACACAAGATGTGAATATTCCGAAAATATAACTCAAAGAAAACGGAAGTTGTTATTAGAGGAATAACGTCCATATAAAGTATTCCTTGTGCGACAAAGAACCAAATACGCTAGTTGCAATAGCAAAGAGAATTTATGAAAAACTGCAGAGAGAGAGCAAGCAGTATGTTAAAGTAGGTCATGACTCTTATTTGCGCAGTACACATGTCACGCGGTATTAGAACTGCAAAAATATGACTATCTCTAGGGAAAAACAGCGACCTCTCAACAGCTGGAGTGTAAACTAACTGCAACACGGCGAACAATGTTTATTGCACCAACTGGGTGTGGGGAGTGCTGTAGAAAATGTGTTGTTTAGAGATTGTGCGTTTAATATAGTTGTTTAGGACATTTTAAAAATCTCATATACCTACAGGTCTCCACTTTTACCCCATCACAAAATGGCAGGCCAGCTGTCTTTTCCGATTCTGTTTGTTTTCGTATACACACGTCTTTACGAACAAGGTAAGTTTCAAAGTGTGCAGTGTGGGAACGGAAAAGAAACATGTGTTGGTTTTGTGATTATGAAACGCACATTTTCTTTTGGCATAGCAAACATGATGCTTTATTTTTACTAGGAGCACAAATACTTTTGTTCCCATTCGGCTTTGAAGCATTTTCCACTTGTTATACGACATGATTCCACCACTGGCACAATGTGAGGAGCTGATAGGTTCTCTGAGGCAGGTAGATAGATAACAGCGTGGAGCGTGGCCAGGTAGCTAACCGTGTATATATTTTCTTTTCTTGGGGGGGGGGTTACTGTTTAACGCCCGTTTTTACTACATGCGGCACCGCAGGCGGTGATACATGGAATGACAATGGAGCACCGGTGGAATGAGATGGCGGAGGAAACCGGAGAACCCGGAGGAAACCTGCCCCAGCGCCGCTTTGTCCACCACAAATCCCGTATGCGGTCGCCTAAAAGTGGACCACGGCGCGGCTTCGTGTGTAGCCAAGTGGACAGGGTTAAAAGTACGATGTATGGGGAAATGACACTTTGTGTCACTTCTCCCCACCAATGTGATATAGCATTGAATTTAAATAACTCTTTTAGTGGCAGCGAAACTTGAGAACCTCTTTAATGACACTTCTGTCGTGGTGTTAAGTACGTCACTGCTTTCGTCACACAGATTGTCTAGTAAATCTCACTCTAGGTTTACATCCCAGAAAGATTGGAACATCCAGTCAGTATTTTATTATTAACTTGAAAATACATTTGATTCTAGTTCAGCCGCTGCCGCCGTCTGTGCATTATAAGCTCATATTTATATCCGTGCCAGAATCGATTTCCATTTCGCTTTAATAATAAATTCCATAAAGCAGTGAAACGACACAAAATCCTAGCCCTATTCAGACCAAAACAATGCATGAAATATCATTTGACACCTTTTCTAACGTCAGTGGATCGATATTCGATTTCTGATTCAACAATGTTGTAATTTCGGCTCTTATTAACACACGCAAGCCTGCCTTTTTATGTTATGCTGGGAAACTGGTAAATTAGGTTAGTTTGTTGGAAAACAAACTAATTATTGGTGCGCTGGTATGTTTGTATTACCTACCGAGGTTTGCGGGCGAAATTAGTGCTGCTGATGCTGGTGGTGATTTTGAATTAAGCACAACGAAGTACCTAATAGGAGTTCTTCACGAACAGCTACTGGCGGTTTTGAACACAGGAAAACATGAATGATCATGTAAAACAATTTCACTAGAGCGTGGCAATAATTTGCATTTCAAACTATGAAATGCAAGACTATCCAACAGCTTTATTGATATAATGAGTCCTCCATACATAGAGGAGTTAAATTATCAAATACGGAGTACGAACAAATTATCACTAGGTCAGTGTCGCCAACCGTATCACATAAATAGCTGAAAAACTGTATTACATATTATAATTGATTAACAATCAAAATAATAGTCCAAATACTGCGTTTTTAACAATTGTTCTTTTAATAATTATGTATTTTTCTCCAGAAAAGGATTATCTGTTAATGTTAAAAATAAACTGAGGCTTATTTAAATCATAAACTGGTTTTCTGTTGTAACAAAAGAAGATCGAAATACCTTTTTTACTTTCGTTTTCCTCAGTTGGTAGCGCTGAGTAATGTAAATGTCTCAAAAATGTTAACACTTTGAAAATGACTATAAAATCATTATTTGTAAACACAGAGACAAGTTTAAGGGCGTGAATTATAGAAGAATAGATTATAATTATTTATTTATGCTAACAAGCTTACTGCTGGTGTTTTTCAACACACAAGCCGTGTGTGGGCAATGTTTAAGAGGACTGAAAAATTCAATGCCATGCATGGCATGCCAGTCAAACATCATTTGCCCAAATATGGCTAATTATGGGATATCTTCACTATGTGTGGCAGATCCAGCTCCCAGTGCCCGTGGCCTCGACAGATTTTAACAGAACATCGGACACCACTCAAAAGAAAAAACAAACGCGACTCCCTCTTGCTAATACACCACAATATAGATATTCTTTGTTTAAAGGCTTGTTATAGGTAGATGGAGGTAAGCGTCTTATTATTTTTCTTCCTCTTCTGATTCAATGAATAGTGCCAATGCTTTATTATGTGAAAGAAAGTTTAAAAAATGCAGATTCTTTTAAGTTATAACCTATTGTAATTTATATGTATCTATTTTATCATTGTTAATAAAAACAAATTGAAAAGAAAAAAGAAAGTATTGCACCGCACCCAAAAGTTTGATACCGAAATTTCACTAGAAATACACGTTTTGGGACCCCCTAAAAAAAGACAGGTGTATACATATGTGTTACTCCTTCTGTGAACAGCGTAACTCAAAAACAAAAATGTGGTTAAATACCAAGCTTTATATTTAGTTCAGCGTATTCCAAGAATGCGACAGGAAGGCTTAAAAAAAACTCCCAACCCAAGCTCACCTTTACATAGAACATTTTTCGAAATTTTTGATGTTCTCAAAAATGCCTCTAATAATGTTCATTAAAATATCTTGTCGGTCTGGGTGGCACAGTTGGTTAGACGCTGTCTTACTGATCCCAAGGTCGTGGGTTCAAATCCGGCCCAGACCAATGGTTTTGAAGTGTGCTTAAAAACAACAGTTCCATGTCAGTAGATTTACTGGCATGTAAAAGAACTGCGGGACGAAATTCCGGCATACCGGCGACGTTGATGTGATCCTGGCAATTGACAGCTTCGTTAAAAAAAATAATTTTAAATTAAAATACCATGAAATGTATATCTTTAATTTCCTGAGAATATCCTCAGAAGTACTTTTCATTCTGAATGAACTTGCATAACTGGTAAATCGTAAGAAATAGACAAAATCTTATCCAGTTCATTGCAGATATTCCTTGTTTTTCGTTTCAATTTTCCAACATTTATACTTAATAGGAGTACGTTAATTATACTTCTTTTTTATCTCTTGGCCATGCAAAGAGAACGGAATTTCAAGACATCATATAGTGACTAGCTGTTAAATGATTTAACTATCGCTTAAATCCTAGTGTATTCCTGTTGTACGTACAACAAAATTAGTAATAGGATAATTTCTGAAAATATTTATCTGGATTAACATTAACATAGAGGAATAAGCGTTTGTAAGAACACGTATATTATACAAGAGTAGAGAAAGTCAAATGAGTGCAACACATAAGTTTAAAAGGGTGTTCTTGAGGGCGAAAATGACAAATAAAAGGAAAAATATTCAGCATGATATTAAAGCATTTGCCAAATGCTGATGGAATATAATAGAACAGCCTGTAGCACGAAAACACGACATGGCATGGCATGGTGAACCCAGGTAAGACTGCAATGTTTGCAGTGACGTAGGTAATGATAGGCAAATCATGAGAAATGACAGCTGCAGGAACCCAATTATTCGGGCCCTTCATCAAAGCTATGTTGTTCCACCCACATGCTGCCGTGTTTCTTGTTACATTGGGAATCCATTTTGATGTTGGTAATCCTGAGAGCTTACACATAATGAAAACATAACACTTGCTGTCACTGCCATCTCATCTCCCGCCGACGACAAAACAAGCGAATAAGAAACATACCATGCATGCACTGTTTATATATGTGCTTTTAACACGCCAGGTTTGTTTATAGTTTGTTATTATTGCATTATTTACCAGAGGCCCGTACTCTTCCAGAAGTGATGTAGATGCGCCACTTTTGGCCTCGAGAGATCCAGATATATCCTTGGCCCTGGTTCTGTTCGCCCGCAGTTGATTACCGCAAGCAATAAGAGCAGCGCCCCAGTCATCTTAACCTGAAAAATATTCTGCAATACTTATCTGTGCATTACATGTGTGAATTCCACTGACATTTTCACTTTCTCTATATCTTACCTGTGGCAGGCAAAGGAAGTATTGTACTACACTCAAAAGTTCAGTATTAAGAGTTCATCTCAAAAGTTTTGAGGTCCCTCGACCAAAAAAGAATGTTTGAATTCTTGCAAAAATAACATACTTGGTATTTAAGTTTATCATCTTCAGAGGATCCAGGTAGAAGATTCCTTAACAAAAAAAGGTTCTTACCCCCAAACTAATATTTACATACCGAACGGGATGACTCAGGAGGTAGCATCTGTGGGAGGTCATAGGTTCCATTCCCGTGACCGAACTTCCTGACCCATGGTTTCTTCTGGGGGGTTTCCCCGGGTCACTAGGAGAATCCTGAAAAGGATCATTACATCTCCCAAATTTCCTGTCGCTGCATTTCAGTTCACCCTTAATCCTGGTTGGTTGTTTCAGGGTTCTATGTGTCGGCGGGAGTTCCGACATGCAAAATAGGGAATTTGCTCTTTGTATATCCTCGTCCTTCAGATAGAGGGAGGTCTCCGGGCCTCGGCCAACTCTAGGGGACAAGTAAACCCGCAGGGGGTAGAGGAACCAGTTGTACCCTGGGTTCCATATATGCCGTCCCTGCTACTTCACGGGCATTTTACCAACCTTCTCAGTCGGCTCCAAATGTTTTCCGAGCTACGTGTTCCTAGCCGCGCTGGGAAGACAAAATAGCTTATTGGTAGGTTATGCCCTGTCTACAAAAGTGAGGAGCGTAATGCGTGTGTAAATCCAAAGAGAATATCATTCCAACATTTCTTTTACACTTGATCGTAAGCAAATAATCTCAGTTAAAGAAAACAACATTAACGTTATAAATTCTGAGCAAACTCGCAGTGAGGACGGAAGCTAAATACTCCGCATTAGAGGCGTCATGTCACTCTGTAATGAAATTAAATTTAATACGTTTAAATCATTTTAATATACCACTTTTTTTTATTTCAGTTATTCATGGAGATACATACGCGCTGTAAAATTTCCAAATTGTTTATTCAGTGAACATTTGACGTGAAATTTCACATCAAAGTTTAAAACTTTGAATGACTGTTTGTTGGAAATAGCAAGAAAACAGAACTTCAAAGGAAAGTGAAAGTTTAGCATAACACAAGTAATAGAACTACTGCAAATCGCAAAAGAGCATGTTTCAAAAAACTGCCGCATCAACAGAACAGCATTTATCGAGTGCATTTCAATGAATTTTGACGCGGAATATTCAAGTTATAGACGATTCTGAAAGTTGTATTATATAAAGCATATTTAATAAACCTCTTTAATCACATTCGTTCTGTGATAAGTTAAATAATTAGAAACAAGAGACGTGCGCCAGATTTGAAAAACAAAAGACGGAGAACAAAGTGAAAAACTTCCTGCGTACGTTTAACTCTTAAACTTTATAGGAAGATAGTTTGGTTATGTGATTTTGAAACTTTAAGCAAGCTCTTCTGCTGGCGTGTTTGTTGCTCGGGAAAGATAAATCTCCTTGGTGGAGTAAACATTGGGATTATTCCTATACAATGTGTATAATTTCTATGTTTCATACTTTTGCAAGAATTTCGGGATACGCTATGATCACATGAGCATCACTAAACTACGGCTGTAGTTGTAAACTCACTCGGTAGAGCACCTGGCTGTGTGCGAAGAGTCCCTAATTCGATTCTCGGCTGAGCAGTGGGGATTTTTCTCTAGCCAAGATTATTCCCTATGCTCCCCAGAGTCTGGAAATATGAATGGGAGTATGATGTAATGTAGAAATAAAAGCTCACCATATCAGTTAATAGCATTGCAATATATTCCAAAAGGAAAGGACGATATGACTATTAAAGTTGAAGACTAATGGAACAATTAAAAAATATATATTCTCAGCAGGGTTAAAAGGTGTCTGGGTAAACATATGTGTTGGAAAAATAAGTAAACCCGCTGGAGTTTGACGAGTATAAGCAACAATTACAACAAAATGTGAAAAATAGTAATAACTGTGCTGTGTTTTAAGGTTGATCATTCATTTGGTACTCAAAACTCAGGCCGATTTATCGCACTAAACCTTAATATTTGACTGTGCGAGTTTTTTGGTATTAAAAACTAAATACTTGGATTTTATTTAAGTTAAATACAAGCTAATGTTAATGTAGGCTTCATATTGTGACACAAAAACAGCCAGCTAATAGACAGACAATACGTCTAGGAGGCCACGCCCCCTTTGACATCAACCGTCACTTGTCTTGTGGCTTATCCTCTGTTCCCTGCATTTGACGTGTTTATCTTTGTTATAAGCTACTTTATAGGTAATACAACAAACGGAGCCAAGTACTGCACTATACATGATTAATAATTAAAGTTAAATTTTGTAACACGAATGTTTTGTTATGAGCATTAAAGCCTAGGTTTACAATTGTCGTGCCTGGCTCAAAAGTACTGATCATTCTGCCTAAACTGTAAATAAAAGTGGTATTTATACTCACACTGATGAAATATAGTAACATTCTGGAACCAGAAATTTGCCACAATTGCTTCAACTCTGACCCAAGAATCGGAGTTACATATAACCCAAAAGTTCCTTTGCAACTTTGGGCGTGATTTGGCCCTTCAAAAGAACACGTTTTTCTTATACGTAACTCTGAAAATTCGATCTAGTCACGGTGCCAGTAACAAACCTTTAACTTTGCGGACAGTCCACTAATGACGATACCCTTGAGCACGCCCCCATGAGGCCTTCCTTCGTTAGCAGCTCCATCTTGGAAACGTTCCGGAACTGCAGTTATAAACATCACAAAGTTCACCAGTCGTGATTGGCTACACGGTCAAAGTTCAATTTAATATCCCTCCTCCACCTTGTATCCCATTAAAATTACCACACAAAGGCACCAAAGGAACGAAAGAACGCAAAAAATCTTAGTGCTAGGTTTATGCTTTCTTAAGCCTTTGAGACAGTGGAAGGTTATATCTCCCCCTTGCACTATCTCAAAGGCCTGAACAAAGTATACATTACTTTCTTTGCTCACTTTTATAAAAACATTTCATACAAAATGTAATTAATGTTCTTCCACACAATAGCCGTGTGTAGGACAGGATTGGAAAGGGTAGAGTGAGACTGAAAAATTCAATGTTAGCCGGACGGTAACCGGTAGACTCGTGGTTCAAATCCCGGTCATGGTATTGAATCTTTCAGTCTAGCTTTACCCTTTCCAGTTCTTACAAAATGTTATTACTTTCTCTTCTACGTATAGTAAGTAGAGAAAGTATTGTATTCCAACCAAAATATACAATTACTAAGCCCCAGCACTACAGCCAATGAAGAGCCAAGCCTTACCGCCCAGCCGCTGCGTCCCCCACCTCGGCCCACTACAGGCGTCATTGGTGGGGTGCAGTATTGGAGGGTGATACGTGGTCAGCGTCCCGATCCCTTCCGGCGGTCTTCACTACCTGGGGCCGCTACTTTTCTATCAAGTAGCTCCTCACTTAGTCCCCTCGGGACCTAACGAGGCTGAGTGCACCCCGTGCCAGACCACCCAGAGGGGATAAATTCCCCATGCTGGTACCGGGGATCGAACCCAGGTCCTCCGCGCCAGAGGCAAGCGCGCTAACAACTGCGCTACGGAGGCGGTCCCAAAATATACAATAGGTACCGAAATTTCATTGGAAATTCATGTTTTGAGACCCTTGAATCCAAAAAGTCTGATGTGTTGCATTCACATGAGTTTCTCTATTCTTGTACCAACTATTCTTAAGAACTCTTATTCCTTTATCTTCATGTTAGTCGAGATAACCATTAATGGAAATCATCTTGCTGCTCATTTTCCTGTAGGAACAAGGGCAATGTGGGAATACAATACAATAATTACAATACAGTAAGCTTTGAGCAATAGTCAAATATTTTAAAGCTCTGAAATTCCACTCTCTTAGCATGGCTAAGATATAAAAAACTGTTCAATGATCTTCCATTTGTGGAAAGAAGTATTGTAAAAGTAACACAAATAAAAGGAATATCTCCAAAATGGTTCACTCTACAAAATTTAAAAAAAAAAAAAAAAAAAAAAAAAAAAAAAAAAAAAAAAAAAATTGACATAAAGTTGTGTGTATTAGCAACATCTACAGTTTTTTGTACAGTAAGATTTGGTCTATCTCTTACAGTTTACCAGTTATGTAAAAGTTCATCCACTGTAAATAGGAGAATTGATTGATAGAAATTGATTGTAAAAAGTATAGTGTAGAAATGTGTTGTGAATTAGCTGCAATAGAGGTTACTTTTGAAAAGAAAAACCTCATAATATTAGGGGTATATAGTCCTCCAATGGCAAACAAAAAAGAATTCCTTAAAATATTTGAAGACTGTTTACATAGCATAATAAAAAATAAACGCATAATCGTGATGGGGGACTTCAACATAGATGTAATTGGAGAAATTGGAGAAAATAGAAAGAAAAAATTGCTACTAGAAGTACTAGAGAGAAACAACTTAACCTTAACAAAAACGGGACCCACAAGGGTAACAAACTACTCCTCTACCTGCGTCGATCACATGTACACAAACTTAAAACTAGAGAACTGGAGTAGCAAAATCGTAAAAATGGGAATTAGCGATCATTTTGGGCAACAAATTGAAACTAAAACCTTAGGTAAACAAAAAAATAATACTGATAATATAACAGAAATTAAAAGGCTTGTAAATAAAAATACAATAGAAGCGTTAAGACAACATCTTCAAGTAATAAATTGGGCAGATATACGTAAAGAAAATGAAATAAATGATAAATTTGATTGCCTAGATATAATCTTAGGAAAATGTTTGGATGCAACCATGCCGTTACGTAAAGTAAAATTAAAAACACCGAAAGGTAATAATTGGGTTACTAAAGGCATAGATATCTCCAAAAAGCGTATGCAGTTTTTAAATAGTTTAAAACACCCTAATCTTGACGACAAATCTTATGATTATATAGAAAAATATAATAAAATCTTAAATAATGTAATAAAAGAAGCACAGAAGTTACATAATACACATCTGATAACAAATGCAGAAAATAAAATTAAAGCTACATGGAGCATCATAAACTCAATACATAAGGAAAACAAACAAAAATGGCAGGAAAATATGTCCATTGAAATTAACAGTCAAGTGATACAAGACCCTATAAAGATAGCTGACCATTTCAATGAACACTATGTAAACATTGTTACAAAATTAGGAATAAAACAAATACAGTATGTGCCAATAAATGAAAAAAATGTATGTAACTCTATGGTGCTTAGGCAAATTTATGAGGAAGTTCTTGCACAGATAAATTCACTAAAACACAAAAGATCCAGTGGGTTGGATGAATTTACAAATGAGATAATCAAATACTGCAAATATGAAATTACAGAAATACTAACTCACTCAATTAATCAGTCTTTCAACTCGGGAATATTTCCCAATAATTTAAAACAAGTTGTAGTTAGACCAATTTACAAGAAAAAAAACTCTAAACTAGAAATGGAAAATTATAGACCTATATCTTTATGCTCAACCTTCTCTAAAATAGTAGAGGGATTATTTCTCATACAGCTACAAAGTTTCTGTAATAGGTTTCAAATTTTATCAAAATGCCAGTTTGGGTTTCAAAAGAAAAAGTCCACAATAGAAGCAATTTGTAAAGGGAATGACATTATTATGTTGTTAGCTAATGCTGGATTTCTGACAATGAAGTCATTAATCCTCTTGCTCTCCAATATTTTTCACTGATATTGAAGAGAGCAATAGCAGTAATAGTAACCGCTTTTTAGAGAGCACCATATATGACATTATTATAAATGCTCTAAATAGAAGGGAACATGTAATCGCAATATTCCTTGATCTTTCTAAATCCTTCGATTGCGTTAACATAGAAACATTGATGACAAAGTTAGAAAATTATGGAATTAGAGGCTTACCATTAAAGTGGCTTGGCTCTTATTTACAAAATAGAGAACAATGCGTTGAAATAATACACAATGTAAGTGGAAAGCTAACAAAAATTCGATCACAATTCAAAAAAGTAAAACATGGAGTACCACAAGGCTCAAAATTAGGACCGTATCTATTCTTACTCTACATAAACAGTTTATTTAAAATAATTCAAGAAGCTGGGGGAATAGCGATAGGTTATGCAGATGACACTACGATTGTAGTTACAGGAAAAACAGAAATAGAGCTACAAATTAGGGCAAATACTCTACTAGAAAAAGTCAGTCAACATCTAAAAAATTTAGGTATGGTATTAAACGCAAACAAAACAGAGTGGATGCAAATTAGTCTCGGTAACAAAAAACAAAAAACTACAAATATTAAGATAAAAATAGAAAACAGAGAAATTCAACAAGTAAATAAAACAAATTTCCTAGGATTAATAATAGACAGTAACTTGAAATGGAATATGCATGCTGAAAAAGTCATAAGCAAGATTAATTCAGGTTTATATGTACTAAAACAAATAACACAAATAATAGATAAAAGAAGTGTCAAGCAAGTATACTATGCCTTCATTCACCCGCACCTAAACTATGGAGTGGTATTATGCGGCACAACACATAAAACATTACTTCTAAGGCTGTTTAGGCTGCAAAAGAGAGCAGTACGCTTAATTGCAGGAATAGAAAGAAGAGATTCATGTAGAAATGTGTTTAAAAAACTAAATATTCTAACGTTGCCTTCTTTGTATATATATGAATGTACTAAACTCACATTAAAAAGTTATAATCAAAACAAAAACAGCAATATCCATAAATATAACACTAGAACAAAAGAAAATTATTTTAGAAATAGACTTATAGGTGGTCTAAATAATAAGTGCATAGAAAATAGTAGCAAAGATCTGTACAACCATCTACCATCTAGAATTAAACAGATAACAAATGAAAAAATCAAACTAAAGAATATTAAATCTTATCTATTAGAAAAGGCATTTTACTCTGTAGAAGAGTACAAAAATTGATAAAATATGGTATATTGCACTTCCCAATATTCTCAACTAGTCTCATATTTATGTAAATATACTTGTATTGTATGTACATAGAATTTGACGATCCTTGTAAAATTTTTTACAATTGGAGAAAATAAACCAGATGTGTTACTAGGACTAGGTGGGCTATAGCAAGAAAATTCAAAGTGCATATTTCATTTGCCATAAAAATATCTCAAACATAGGGCATTTTAATCAAAATCATTAGAGCCATTTTTGAAAAAAACAATATTTTCTAAAAATTTTCCATGTAAGGGTAGTTTAGGGTGGAGGAATTTTCTTCAAAATCTTCACGTCGTATCCTTAAAAGATATTAAACTTAAATACCAACTTCGGTTTTAATCAACTTTTTGTTTTTGAGTTATGCTGTTCACAGAAACACACACACACATACACGGACCTTTTTCTAAAAATGCTTTCTTTGGATTCAGGGGGCCTCAAAACATATTTCTGGTAAAATCTCAACATTGAATTGTTGGGTGAAATACAATACTTCCCTATGTAGCAGAGAAAGTAAAAAGCATTTTTAGAAGAACGTGCCTGTGTGTATCTGTGTGTGCATGTCTGTATATGAACAGCACTCAAAAACAAAAGTTGGTTTATTACTAAACTTGGTTTTTAAGATCAGCAGCTTCCAAGGATGCAACATGAAGATTTTCAAGAAAATTCCCCCACCCCACCAGGTTTTCCGGTTTCCTCCGCCATCTCATTCCACTAGTTCTCCATCTTCATTTCATGTACCATCAGTGTCACTGCCTGCACTGCCGTAGCAGTAAAAGTTGGCATTAAACTCTACAAAAAAAAAAGCATTTGTACAAATTATCTTATTGCTTATTTCCTTGTAGGTGCAAGTGGAATATTAGAATAAAGCAGGCTTTGAACAATAATCAAATCTTTTAAAGCTTTGAGATCCCGTTCTCTTTGCACGCTTAACTTATTAAAAAAATGAAAACGATGTTCCATTTCACGAAAGTTTTAATTTTTGCAAAACTGACACAAATAACAAGGAATATCACCGAAATGGTTCACTCTACAAAAAAAATGTATTTGGACATAAATTGTGTGTTTAAGTGAGATCTACATTTTTTGTACAGTAAGATTTTGTCTACCTCTTATTGTTTACGAGTTATTTAAAAGTCATCCAGAGTAAACAGGACTACATAGCCTATAGCCAGAAAATTTAAAATATACATTTCATTTGTCATGCAAGTATCTTAAACATATGGCATTTTAATTAAAATCATTAGAGCCATTTTCAAGAAAATCAAAATTTTCCAAAACTTTTCCATGTAAAGGGTAGTTTAGGGTGGGGCTATTTTCTTCAAAATCTTTTAACTTAAATACCACTTTTGGTTTTTAATCGACTTTTCATTTTTGAGTTACGCTGTCCACAGACTGACAGACAGATGTCGAGATATCACCGGAAATATATGTTTGGAAGCCCCTAAATCTAACAGAAAGTGTTTTTAGAAAACGGTTTGCATGTGTCTGTGTGTTTGTGGACAGGATAGCTTAGAAACAAAAAATTGGTTAAAAACTAAAGTTGGTATTTAAGTTTAATATCTTTCAAGGATGCAACATGAAGATTTTGAAGAAAATTGCTTCACCCTAAATGACCCTTTATATGGAAAATTTTGATTTTCTTGAAAATGGGTTTAACAATAATTGATTAAAATGCCATATGTTTGAGATATCTGTGCGGCAAATGAAATGTATATCTTGAATTTTCTGGCTATAGCCCCTGTAGTTGTATTTACTCGGGATGACTTTTGAATAACTTCTAAACCAAAAGAGATAAACTAAATCTTAATGTACAAAAAATGTTGTTGTTGTTAGCTAATGCTGGATTTCTGACAATGAAGTCATTAATCCTCTTGCTCTCCAATATTTTTCACTGATGGATGGGGCATTAGAAGTGGCCGGGCATATTTGAAGGTGGTCTCGATCCATTTCCTCTTGCAGATCACATAGAGGACAGAGTGGTGAAGAATATATCCCAATTCTGTTTAAATGTTTTGCCAGACAATCATGTCCTGTAATCAACCTGAAGGTTGCAACTGCTGTTTTTCGAGGATACTCAGGAATCACTGTTTGAATGTTTGGTAGTTCCCATCTTTTATTCTTTGATTTTTCATAGTAATATTGTGCAATAATTTTTTTGAATTCACAGTTGACTAATCTTTTAGCTGCATAAAATGGTAGATTAACTATAGATTTCTGTACATTGCCGGTACCCTTTTTTGCAAGAAAATCAGCTTTCTCATTACCACTCAGTCCACAGTGAGCCGGTATCCATTGGAAGACTAGGTGTTTTTGAAGTGCTGTTAGATGGCTAAGCATCTTCCAACATTCTATAATAGTTTGGTTTTTTGGTGACAACTTGGAAGTAATTGCTATAATTGCTGCCCTGGAATCTGAGAGAATAACTGCTTGCTGAAAATGTGAAATTCTGTACAAAAGATTTTGTAGGGCCATTCGAATTGCTTCAATTTCTCCATCAAAGTTAGTAGTTCCATAACTTAAAGATTTGTAATAGGAAAAGAGGTGACATGTGACTCCAGCACCTGCTCCATCTTTGTTTGATATAAATGATCCATCAGTATAAATATGGAGCCACTCATGTTCTGGAAACCTAGTATGGATTGTCTCTAATGCCAATAATTTTAGAACACTAGTTGGAGTATCACTTTTTTTAACTTCTTCTGTCAGGTGTAAATAATATGTGATGTCTAATGTTTGTGTCGGATTGACTTTAGATATGAAGTTTTCCTTTGAATTAGGAAGGTGTACATCCTTCTTGATGTCTTGAATTTTGGAAAGAAAGCTCTCCTGAGTCTTTAGTGTATGTGTAAAATTTCTCTTGTGCCATGTATTGAATGGGAGTCTGATCAACTTTTCGTGTTGAATAAGAGCCGCTTTTTCTATTTCATATTCAATGGGATATTGGTTGGTTAGTATTTCCATAGCTGCTATTGGTGTGGTTTTGATAGCACCTGTAATTAATCTCAGACTTTGGTTTTGAAAGATTTGAATTTTTTTTGTGTTTGCTGTTACAAGAACTTCGCTGCAGTAAGTAAATAATGGCTTTATATATACATTGTATGTTGTGTTAAGTGTTGCTCTGGAACATCCCCACTTCATTCCTGTTAGACGTTTTAACAGTGAAAGGCGCCTCTCTGCTCTTTGTATTACATTTTCTATTTGTTTGGTCCATGTAAGTTTGGTATCAAATGTAATTCCTAAATACTTTGCTTCCTTTGTTTCTGGTAATTGTTGACCCTCAAAATTTAGTTTTATTTTTAGTGGTTTTTTTCTTAGTGAAAAGATTTGGTAGTTTGATTTTGTTGTATTAACAGTCATTAAATTTTCTTTGGTCCACCTCTGTAAGTTGGTTAAGGATTGTTGCATGGTTTTTTCCAGTTCTGTACTTTTGCTTTTTGGTTTTGAAGTCCACATTACCAAGTCATCAGCAAATAGTGCACACTTCACGCCTGATTCTTGTATTTGTTGTGGTAGATCATTAATAAATATATTAAAAAGTGTAGTGCTGAGCACTGCACCTTGTGGCAAGCCACGGTGTACTTGTTTGTATTTAGATATATTTCTTCCATATCTGGTTGCAATAAAGCGTTGTGTTAGGAAATGACATAGCCATGAAAACATTGGACCTTGTATCCCTATTTTTTTTACTTTCTTTAGTAGTTTTGTTCTGCATATAGAATCATATGCGCTTTGAAAATCAATAAAAACTGATAAATTATCTTCTTTTCTATTGAAGGAGTCTTTGATTTCTTGACTGAGAAGTAAGACTTGTTCATTTGTAGAGTGGAACTCTCTGAATCCAGCTTGACATGGGGATATTAAATTTTGTGATTCTAGAAACCAATTTAACCTGTTTGACACCATTCTTTCCATCACTTTTGCTATTATGCTGGTAAGAGCTATTGGTCTATAATTTTTTATTTCTGATGCTGTTTTGTCTTTCTTCAAGAGTGGGACAATTATTGCTTTTCGCCATTCAGCAGGTACAGTGGTTTTCCAGGATAGATTGTAGAGTTTCAGTAGTTGTTGTTTTGCTGTTTTTCCAAGGTTTTTTATGAACTCTGGATGTATGTGATCTGGTCCAGGAGACTTTTTGTTTTTTAGATTATTTATTGCAATGTTCAATTCTTGCATATTAATGTAGATCTTGCTAAAACACATAATTTGAATAAATTTTTTTGTAGAGTGAACCATAATTCCTTGTTATTTATGTAAGTTTTGGAGAACTTATACTTCTGTTAAATGGAGCATCGTTATTCATTTTTTTATACGTTAACCGTGCAAAGAGAACAGAGTTTGAAAGCTTTAAAAGTTTTACTATCACTCAAAATCTACTGTATTCCCATATTCCCCTTGTACCTACAAGAAGATAAACAATAAGATAATTTCTGCAAATATTTATCTCAACTAACAAAGAAGATACAGGATACAGATACAGTTTGTAAGAATGGTTAGTACAAGAGTAGAGAAAGTCATGTGAGCAACACAACAGATTTTTTTTAATGTAACATACAGTTCTTTGATATACCCTGAACGAGATGTGACAAATCTTGCTGGTATGACTCCCAATTAGTGTTCTTTGGATTCCTGAACACCATGGCTGAAAGTCCTGTGATTTAATCTTAAAGCTTAAGTATATGTGGTCTGATAGACTCATCATCTCGTTGCAGTTTTCAACTAGTTTTTCCACTTGAGAAGTTGCTAGTGTATAATATCAATTATCTCTTTCCTCTTTTTGTTGATGAAAGTAGATTCATTGCCTATTAAGAATATTTAAATTTGTACTTACCAGGTAATCTGATAAAGGTTCTCCACGTTTCTTCACGTTCGTGCTCCCCCTTATTATGTGGGGTGCATTGGCATCAAGTCCATTATAACTTCCTTACCAGAAGTTTGTGCATAGGCAATGAGGTACCCCATCATGTCACATGGTGGGTCTTCCTCCTCACAAAGGCAGAGGTCACTAAAGGTGCCTGCCTATGCTCATTTATTCTTATTATCTCAACAGTTGTAATGTCCCTAAAACAATATCTCAATATAGTACTTCATTTAGCTAGCCATTTAAATATACAGAATGGAAGGGAAGTCATTATATTCCTTCTAATAAGTGCTTCATAAAAGCTTTACAAACTAAAGTCAAATAGCATTTTGTTCTTAGAGCAGCTGATTTCCAAAAAATAGCTTTTTTCCAAATTGGATGTGTAATTCCACAAGAATGCACAAAGATAATAGTTTGTTATTTGTAAGATGCACAGAGTAACTGACAGCTTCGATAGTAATTATGGGACATCACACAGGGTTACAAAATAATTAATCACTTAAAAGACGTGAAGGAATACTCCAAGCTGCTCGACAGTAAGTCGACAGCGTGGCGTTGAGGTTGGCCAGGGAATAGACTGGTTTGTGGGTGTAAACAGATTGACACTTTCACTTTCATGTAATGTTTTGGGAGCTAACACTTGTGATTGGCCTACACTCGAACAGTAAACATGGAAGGAGAAGGTAGCATATGAGTTTGTTTTGAAGACGCATTGTTACGGTGTTTATGTACTGAGCTAGGGAAAGTGACACCCACACAATCTGCAGTGTTGCCAGGTTATTTTCGACAAAACTAAAATATCTCCATAGGAAATGGTCAGAGACAACAACATAAGATACAAAATGTGTTCCAAATACAGAGATCTACCACTGGTTTAAATTAATGCAATGACTTCCCTACCACTCTGTATGTACAAGATCCAGAATTATCTACATCAGTGTGGTTAACTACATATTCACCAATTATCCCAATTCCTCCTATTCTACCCTTGAAAATCTAGGATTCTTGAATAAGAGCTACCTATTTGAATATTTTCACCAGCTAACTTTTTAGAGAAAGCAGCAGTGGTGGCCTTACAATGTTGTAAGTTGATCTGAATTATAGATAACTTAACCATTATGTACCAGATTCACTTACCTTATTTAGCTGAAGGTTCTTGGGTCTCCATGGCTTCTCAAAATTCATGTTACCATTGATCCTCCAGGCTCCTTTACTTCTTCGGCTTTGCCAGGTTCTACTTAGGATTTGGGACCCATGAGTATCTTAAACTGTCTTCTCCAAGGCCAGTATAAGCTATAAGTTATTCCTCTTGATTTTGGAGTCTTGGTCAACAAGAAAATTAAGTTGCTGTCCCATAGGCTCCTCCTGTCTATCTAGCACTTCCCAGTGCTCAGTGCTTAGCCCTGGATTAATTGCCTTCATCCTTTTTAAGACGATTTCGGGTGCCTAGTCATTATGTCCGTGATCCAGAAGGCTAGCTTTATAGGTTTTGGCAAGTCTTTTGCCTCTAGGACTTTAAGAACAAAACCCTCTTTGAGTTTAAACCCATTAAGGTTTGTTCTCAGCCACTGACAGGTCTGTTTGTCCCCACAATATAAAAGGGCCCCATTTTTTTTGTAGTGTTTAATGCCCACTTTAACTACATACAGCACTGCAGGCAGAAAGGGCCCCTCTTGAATAGTGTAAGTCCTCAATAGAAGTAGAAGTTCTCCCATCTGTGCCATCTGTTCTCCTGAGTATCTCACCTAATATACCCTTAACTTCAGTTTCAGGATACAGCTCTTTAATTAATAGCCATCTTACGAGATGATAATGCCTCACTGAAAGATATTCCAGGTGCTCCAAAGCTTCTGGGTTTTTTCTGGTTTAACTTAACCAAATGTGGTGTTTCCAGAGTAGACCTGGTCCGTTTGATGGTCCCAGATTCTAGAGGAATTTTGGGAATGTAAAATTAAATTAAATTATTTTGTTGTTTAACGACGCTGTCAATTGCCAGGATCACATCAGCGTCGCCGGTGTGCCGGAATTTTGTCCCGCAGGAGTTCTTTTACGTGCCAGTAAATCTACTGACATGGAACTGTCGTTTTTAAGCAGACTTAAAAACCATCGGCCTGGGCCGGGTTTGAACCTGCGACCTTGGGATCAGTAGGCCAGCGTCTAACCAACTGAGCCACCCAGACCGTTTTTTGGGAATGTGTCTTATCTGTCCCAGTTGCTTAGAGCATTGTTCCATTTCCCTCTTTTGCGTTCATAGCTTTCTTTTATCTGCACCTGACCGCTGCTTTCTAGGTGTAGCTGTTGACATTAGACACTGAACGTCTTATCTCAGATCTTTCGATAGGTTTGCTGGAGCTGCCAGCTCCCTTTTGTGCATCTACACGAGATAGGTTTTTCTCATTTGAATCCCTATCCTCCTTCATTTTATTTATATTGACAATATCCCCATTTTCATCCCATGAACATAGGGAAATAAAAATCAACATGCAGAGAGCCCCCTATGCACAAGCAGGCCACAATACGGCAAGGTTTTGCTTGGTGCACTAGAGGTATTGTATGCCGCCAGAGTCATTCAGCTCTCAGCACAATACGTTACACGTTAGCTTGGGATTACCAGAGTCGTTAATAAGTGACCTGTCCTATTGGAACTCCTGGAACAGCCCTCCTACTGGGAGTCCCTTACAGGGTTAAGAGTTTTAGATGTTGAGTCACTTCTGTTTGACAACTCGCTTGCAGCCTTTCTGGCACGATTAACCCTATCAGTGACAAGCACCGCCAGTATAGCCTACAAGGTCTTCATTGCATGATAGCTCCTCTACCTGCAGCTTCTAGGAGGGGGACTATAAAGTAACTATTAATTATCATTGATATACCATATTTAATTACTTTAACATCCCACCATTCTATTTCATTTTAAAAAGAATGCCTACATTTCCACTGCATTTTTAGGAAGAGATCCCGGTTTTCAGTTTAGTGGTACCACCAATAGAATGCAAGAAAATAATTCCTGAACTTTGCAGTGGGAGGGGTTTTCACCCTTCAATATAATATTATCTACGCTCACTTCTGATCACAATTTGTCTAAACAGTGCAGGGCACCCAGTCATATTGACAGCCATGTACATCTTGATTATTTTGACCTGACCCTGCAGAAGCAGAGAGGAGAAGGTAGTCTAGGGTAGGAGAGAAAGGCTGGCAGTGTTCTCCTTACCTGCTTTTGTTACCGGCATTGTGAACACATAGGCTACTCGGTTACTACCGACCCAAAACCCCTCCCAGAAAATAGTGGACTAGTCCAACTACTGAGCATACAACCAATCAGTATAATTAACTATTGTAAAAAATAAAAGTTTTAATCCTTTTGCACACAAATTTGCTGTTTTCAATAGCTTAATTTATAGGTTAATAAATATACCCCTTAATAAGGAAGAATTTAACACAGAATATAAACACATTATTAACACTGTGGTAATTAATGGTTTTAATACAGATTTTATACATAAGAAGATAGAAAAATTTAAATATCAAAAGGCTGTTTCTACCCTCAAGAAAATAAACGGTAACTGTATTTTTAAAAAGTTTACTTACCATCTGTGGGCCAATAAAAAATTTACAAAAATTTTTAAAGAATATGGAATAACTTTGGTTCCTCAAAATAAATTTCATATACAAAATTTACTAAATTTTTCTAAAAAGGATAAAATTTCAAAATTTCAAAAAATCTGGCATTTATCAATTTAGCTGTTTGGATTGTGACAGGGTTTACATTGGCAAAACTAAATGTCATTTAGAAACCAGAATAAGAGCATTTTAAAAATATTAAATATAAACAAATTCATAAAACAGCTGTGGCGGATCAGTTTTGGTCATTTAATCATGAAATAAATCCAGAAGACCAATTATTGAAACAATTAAATGCACCTGCAGATTTAATGGTTTGGGAAAAGATACTCATTTTAAAAAACAAGGACCATGTTATGAATTTTGAAATACCACCAATGATGATGATGATGATTGATGGTGGTGATGATATGATGCTGATGATGATGGCAACGATGATGATAATAAATACTGGAAGTTGATGACTGTTGTTGAAATCACATTAAAATATGACTTTTGTGTCAATTAATAAACCTGTTATTAATCGATTCAAAATTCATATTTTAATACCACCAATAGATTGTATTTATAAGCTTTTGTTTTCAGAGGTTGGCAACAAATAGATCTTTTAGGTTGAGCATCAGTAACTATGGTAACTTGTTTGGATATATTTGAGAATAAGTTAAATACAACTTGAAACTAGTCAGCAGTGCAACAACTTGGTTAAGTGGAGCTTTTAGTTTCTAATTTGTTCTTAATTTAGATTCTGTTGCTTCACTGTTGATAGCTTCGATTTTCCTTAATTAGAGTCAAATAATTTTAAGATGGACAACACCCTACAGCTGAGCACAGCTTGGACAGAAATACTTGTTGAGGTGGCCATTTTTTTATTAATTTTCATTCCTGATGATGGCCATGGAGCTTAGTATGGCCAAAACATGAAACAAATTGATGGATTTACACAGCTGGTAACCCGAGAAGTGCTAATTAATGAAACTAAAAGTGTCTTTAGGTTGACTCAAACACTTCTACAAAATAAAGTACTATTTACTACACAGAAATTTGCATGGTGGTATGGTTTGGAATTAAGCAGTCAAGGGGTGTGGGCAGTAGTGTGCTGTAATTCCAAAGCCACATATACTGTAAATACCAACTTGGCATTTATTTAACCTCCTGCGTCCTTTGGTATCCTATATGATACCTCAGGTTTTGGATTTTTTCTCGCTCTATGAATGTGTTAAACTCATCACACTTGGTGGTATTATCTTTGATACCTTCTGCATTCTATGCTCATATTTTTTTCTCTCGTCTACTTTGTATCGATGGTAGGATTAAACAAAAACATAAATACTTAATGTACCCCTAAACCCCCCCCCAGAACCCCCCAAAAAACAAAATTTTATATTTTGAATATTCTTGTTCTTTTGATACTTATCGTGCAGCCAGTGTATCTATGGGCCTGATGTTTCACAGTTGTGATGAGTTAGAGGGGGAAGGTCAACTTTGCCAACGTATAGTAATGAGTTTCAGAAAATGCACTCTCAACATTATCTTAACAATGAAAGCATATGATATTTATTAAGTTTAAAACATTGAAATACAGGTTTCGGTTTTATTTTGATGCAATATCTTCGTTACACCACTATTCTGTTCGAATATTACTTTTACATCTGTTATGGGTAGTAGCTGTTACTTCTGGCAATACTGGAAGCGAGTAACGCACCGGATGTTAAAACTTCCTGCTAGCACCAGTCAGCAGTCAAACTGCTAGGCGTGGATTCCAAATGTAGCACTGCATTGCCAACTCCATTCTATAAGGGCCACGTGGTTTCAATGGTGTTTGTGCCAGTTTTTTCCGGTAGGTAAACGGTATAACAATTGTCTCCATATTCTACTAGTCTATGATCATTTATATGCATATTATCCATGTAAATTTACAAAACAGTGATGCAATCTGCAGATGTATGAAATGTTTCAAATACCCTGTTTGAAATTCCCGCTAAAGAACTGGCAACACTGCACCACAAGGCCCTGAGAAATGTCAGAGCCAGAGATCCACTGGCCGTACAATAATAACATATATTAATCCACATAGCAAAATTTCTATACTCGGTTCATCAAGAGATTAGAAGAGATGTAAACAAAGCACCGGTTTGTATCACTCCGCGGCCATGTGCATTTGCAATGATGCAACACAGTTACCGCTACGCGTAGATATAATATGCATTTTGCACTACTAAAAGGATATATTTACTTGATCCAAATAACATGTAGCACATGGAAATTAACAGCTACTTATGTCATCTCTTTCCACAATAACACTTTTTCATTTCCTACTCACAAACTCGAAACCAAACTCCAGAAGCAGCTTGTGGAGGGAACTTCGTTTTAAATCTGGAAGATCAGGATCAGAGTTAACTGCCAACAGCACTTTGTTTAAGGTGGGGGTTCATTGTTAACGAAGAACTGGTGAACTTTTCGACGGATTGCAGATCTCACAAATTTGTCACAAACTACATCCAACATTTGCCTGTCACGTGGTCACTTTTGGCTGGGGTCTTCACCAACTGATGATTTTTCTTTGCGTGTGCTGTAAATACTTGCAACTGACCCACTGGTAAACTCGGATGTTAATGTCATCACGTCTTCGACAGCAGTTCGGGATATTTCTCACAGAACTTGTTAAACACCTTCAATATTATTGTCTTTTCACCACTTTGCAACGGTTTGCCACGCTTGTTTCACAGCACTCACTTGTTCCGCCATGTTACTTTCATACTGAATAATGCACGCGCAGAATGAATTAGGCTGGTTACAGATTCATTTAACTGCGTATTCTTACACTTTAACTATGCTTAGAACACTTAGTTCGTGCTTTACCAAACATCAAGTGAGATTTCAGACCTCAGTAACAGTATTTCTTCAAAGGACTATTTATACAGCAAAAGCGTCAACAGGGTGCGCTGTGGTCAAAACACACGTGGCTTTGTTTACGTCTCCTCTAATCTCTAGATGAATAGAGTGTAGCTGTCTAAATGTCATTTTAGGTCCCCCCAAAAAGCCATCCTCTCTAGTACTGTGATCTCAGAATGCAGGAGGTTAACTTTTCGTTTTTAATGCACGCACACATGTAATGTTTTCTAGAATACTTTTTTCTATTCATAGAGCATCAAAACTAGTATTTCCAGCAAAATCTCAATATTAAATTTCTGGGTGGAATGCAGTACTTCCTCTTCCTTTCTAGAGAAAGTAATAACATTTTTCCCACATTTATACATACATAGTATTGCATTTGTCCAATGCAAACAACAAATACTAAGAAATAAAGACACAAAAAGATTCATTAAAAAATATTTATTACTCCTGTCTAAAATAACATACTATAAATACTTTATAGGAAGGAAAATCACATATACACACTTTTATATGTGCTTTGACACAGATGTTACAAGCTTAAAACTAAAGGTGTCGTCACTTATTTCCAAAATGAGAAAGATACAAAACAGTACAAAAATATCAAAAGAAACAAATTATATAAAAAAGAAAGGTTGGAGCTACAAAATTAGCTCTCTATGAATTCATAAGTCAAATTCACAGAACTAAGACACATTGCATTTCAAAGTGCAACTGAACAAAAAAACATTGTTAATATTGACATTACTAAGCTCTAAAGGTTCCTGTAGATCATACATTCATTTGCATACTAAGCAGCTAAGGTACAATATTCAACAACATATAGTTTTAATACAGTGAATTGTAATCTGCTAACAAATAATGAAGAGAGGAACTTTATTTAAATAGTAGTAGCAAAAATATTAACAGTAAAGAAATAAAAATCTGTGACGAGCAACCAAACTATGGCTTCAATAACAAAACAGTAACTGTAACAGGTACAACCACATAATCTTATCAATTTTCATCCGTTATACATTCTTCATGACATTGAACACTGAGCAACATCGAAGACGGAATGCTCAATTCTTCTCAATATCGAAAAGCATGTGCAAACCCCAGTGGTCGCTAGGGAAGCTCTGGGTATTTATTACCTTAGCAATACCCACCAAACCAAAGTGAGATGGTGTCACTTTCTTTGGGTGTGAATTTCGCATGTATACTCTGTCAAATCTGCAACGAGGTTTGAATCTGCCTGGCATTTCTTTATTGGTATTGCGCTGCATATCCCATGTGAACTGACATTCTTTTCTAGCTCCACATGCCTGCCACAAGTCCTCAAGTCCTGGTGGAATTCCCCCAACCAGATCAAGCTGAAACATAAGTTTATGCGAAGCTGAGGACAGGAGAAAATGTGTGTGCTGTGTTGGTTTAATTTATGTTTATATCTGTTCTGAAAATGATTCACCCAATAAATTATGACTTTTTCCACCACATACCGGGAGAGCAAAAAGTCTCCCTACAGGCTGCACAGTGTTTTGACTGTCCACTTCCTCGGCACTCATTGCTGTCTGCCACTATCTTATGAAAGTGTGGATGAAACCATACATTTTTACTTTCTCTACTGGTAAGTAGGAGGAGTATTGTATTCTACGCAAAAATTCAATGTCGAGATTTCACCACAAATATGTTTTGAGACCCCCTGAATAAACAAAAAAAAAAGCATTTTTAGAAAAAGATGCATGCGTGCGTGCCAGTCTGTGGACATCATAACTCAAAAATGAAAAGTCGGTTAAAAACCAAAGTTCGTATTTAAGTTTAATGTATTTCAAGGATGCGATGCAAAGATTTTGAAGAAAACAGTCCCATCCTAAACTACCCTTTACATGGACAATTTTTAAAAATTTTGATTTTCCTGAAAATGGCTCTAACACTTTTGATTAAAATGTCATATGTTTGAGATATTTGTATGACAAATGAAATGTATATTTTGAATTTTCTGGCCATAGCCTATGTAGTCCTGTTTACTCTGGATGACTTTTAAATAACTCGTAAACAATGAGAGATAGACAAAATCTTACTATACAAAAATGCTGTTGTTAGCTAATGCTGGATTTCTGACAATGAAGTCATTAATCCTCTTGCTCTCCAATATTTTTCACTGATGGATGGGGCATTAGAAGTGGCCGGGCATATTTGAAGCTGGTCTCGATCCATTTCCTCTTGCAGATCACATAGAGGACAGAGTGGTGAAGAATATATCCCAATTCTGTTTAAATTTTTTGCCAGACAATCATGTCCTGTAATCAACCTGAAGGTTGCAACTGCTGTTTTTCGAGGATACTCAGGAATTACTGTTTGAATGTTTGGTAGTTCCCATCTTTTATTCTTTTATTTTTCATAGTAATATTTTTCAATAAAAAATGTAGATCTCACTTAAACACACAATTTATGTCCAAATACATTTTTTTGTAGGATGAACCATTTCGGAGATATTCCTTGTTATTTGTGTGAGTTTCGGAAAACTTAAAACTTTCGTGAAATGGAACATCGTTGTTCACTTTTTTATAGAAACAATGCAAAGAGAACAGGATCTCAAAGCTTTAAAAGATTTGACTATCGCTCAAAACCTACTGTATTCTAATATTCCTCTCGCATCTACAAGGAAATAAGCAATAAGATAATTTGTACAAATGTTTATCTCAACTAACACGAAGAAGATATAGGAATATGAGTTTGTAAGAATGGTTCGTATAAGAGTAGAGAAAGTCATGTGAGTGTAACACATCAAATTTTATAAGACTACATACTTTTAAAAGCTTTACTGACCAACTTTTGAAACTGGCCACCGTCGTCGTCCATACATTTTTGGCATCTCTTTAGAAAACTATCCATCACTCGCTGTAATTCATGTTGAGAAATGCTGGCAATTTCCTGGCAGATATTTTGTTTTAATTCTTGCAGGGTGTGTGGATTTGTCTCGTATACGTTATGTTTTAAGGGGGAATGTACGAAAAAATGTTAAAAAAATTTAAATTTTTTTTATTGTTTTGTAAAATAGTATATAGTGTTAGCTTTCAAATGCCAAAATATTATAACTGTACGTGGTCTGTATGTGCCTTTAATAAATTAAATGCCCTAGTGTTGTGTAGCAGCCACGCCCCTATTTTCATAAACTGTCTTCTAATGAAAACCCACAACATGATCTGTGTGATGAATCTTGGTGTCCAGTGAGAAGAAATGAGCCATATAACCATAGCCGTAGTCTTCCATCAGCTGTCTTGGAATCTATAAAGCCCATCTACCGATTCTTAGCATACCCAGACTTGCTAAAAAAATGTGTCCATGGCAAGACACAAAACCCAAAAGAAAGTTTCAACAGTCTGATACGAAAAAGGTATCCCAAAACATTGTTTGTGTCTCATAGTGGTGAAATGGCTACCTTAGATGCTGCAATATGTTTAATTAAATTAAATTCTTTATTGTCAATAGACTGCAATACAGTTTTTGACATTGTCATACATTTATATTTATGATGGGAATGTTGGCAGAAAGAAAGTTATGCACCAGTTAGGGTATCAACCTGGTGTGTTTATGGAAACAGTTTTGCAAGGTATGAACAATGTTCGCATCGCTGGTGCAGATAGAACAATGGAATTAATGCAAAAAGAAGCAAGACAGAAGAGGAATTTAAAAAGAAAGGCTGAAGAAGACCAGAATGATGATACAGACTATGGATATGGGAAGTTCTGACTTAAAAATGAAAGGTAAATTGAATTGTTATTGTATTTTTAATTGCCTGTTTCCGTAACTTGCATTTTCTACAACTTCATCCCATTTTTCTCTCGAACTACTTCATCTACAGTGATGTAATTTATCACACAGCTTTCTTATGCTATAATGAACATTTTGTTAGTTCTAAAATTTAAGATTAAGCTCAAGATGGAATGTGATAATACAAAATATATTAAATTATTTTAATTTTTAAAGGATGCATATGATTAACATTCTTTTTAACTATATACAGGTTTAGTAAGAAATATAAATCCAACAAATTCATTGTTAGTGTGTTTGAAAATAACAAAAAATTTCAGAATGATAGTCTATGTGATTTTTGAAAACAATGGGCTTGAGTTTGTAAATATATCTGCATACAGAAAAAATTTGTAGCATTAGTTATAAAAACTGAAAAATTATTAAAAAAATTGTGCATATTAACTGTATTATCTTGAATGGGCATACTAAGTTCCAATTCTTAACTTGAAAACTTTATCTCTTATGGGTATTTATGTAATGGCCCTAAATAATTGCATATGTTCCCCCTTAAGTTACCCCAGAGATAGAATTCACAGAGGATTAGGTTGGGTGATTGAGAGGGCCACAAATCTCTACTAATAATTCTGCCCTGAAACACACTTTCACTTATCTTCCTTTCATAGAAGTTTGAAAACAGTGTTGTGTAATTAACTCACCTTTTAAATTAACACTTTCAATCTCATCGAAAGGTTGGCCATATGAGATGCTGCATTCTTGTTGAGAAAAAGGCAAAATCATGCTCCCAGTCTGTTAATTTTCTAAAAAAAGGAGTAAAATTGTATTCACTTATGTACTGGCGTCAACTGTTGACTCGAAAAAAATTGGCCCTATAACTCAGTACCTAATATTGCTCATGAAGTAACTCTGACAAAAAAATTTGGTGTATGGTGTGCTATTAGCGGAAAAAGGTTTCTCAGAGCTCCAATAAGCGATTTCTATCTTTGGGGTAACTTAACAAATAAAGTGAACAAGATAAACCCACACACCCTGGAAGAATCGAAACAAAATATCTGCCAGGAAATTGACAGCATTTCTCAATGTGAACTACGGCAAGTGATGGATAGTTTCCTAAAGAGGTGCCAAAAATGTATGTATGGACGACAGTGACCAGTTTCAGCATCTCGTTTCATAAAATTGGTCAGTAAAGCCTTTAAAAGTAGTTTTAAAAATGTTGTATGGTTTAATCCATGCCTTTCTATAATAGCGCCATATAGCAACAAGCACTGAGGATGCCAACAGGCAAAACACCACAAAGCTCATATGGAGATTTTTTGCTCTTCAGGTACACAGTAGGTAGACAAAGTGTTGCATTCCACCCATGATACCAAGATTTCAACCACAATACTTGTTTTGAGAACCCTGAATAAATAATTAAACTTAAACACCTTTTTAGAAAAAATCTACCGTCAGAACAGAAAGTATTCATACACTGCCAATCCTTTAATGAAAATTGATATTTTGAAGACTATTTAAAGGATATAGTGACATTTATTAGATTAACAGATTGCAACCCCAATAAGATTTTATTTATTATAAGAAAAAGAAATGCTATAAACAAAATGTCACTTCTATAAAAACGAAGTTAAATTGTGAATTTCACAGACAAAAAACGTATTTGTACACCAAAGGATACTGTATTAAAACTGATTATGTCACATGCTCCCCCTTCTTTCTGGGCTTGCATTCATTTGTCTCACAGTAAGCATCCTGAATGCACCTGATTGATACCAAGCACAGTGGGTTCAGAAGAAAGTAAAATAGCACAGAGAAGAAATGAAATGACTGTCAAAGGGAGAAAAATAATTAGATTGCACAAAAACCTCAAAACTTTCTCTGAGATATTGCAGGTAGTAGTAAGATTGCGGTCAACCATTCAGAACATCATTAACAGAGGAGCCAGGAAATCTGTCCTAAACAAACCTAAAAGTGGTCAACCTAAAATCCTCTAGATTACAAATTATTTTGTTGTTTAACGACATTGTCAATTCCCACAATCACATCAGCATCGCCAATGTGCTGGAATTTTGTCCTGCAGGAGTTATTTTACACACCAGTAAATCTACTGCCATGGAGCTGTCATTTTAAAGTACACTTAAAAACCATCAGTTGAGGCCAGATTTGAACCCACAACCTTGGGATCAGTAGGCCAGCATTTAACCAACTGAGCCACCCAGACCGACTCTCACAGCTGGAGATGAGAGCAGTATTCTTCACTGCACTAACAGGAATCCACAAATAAGTGCTCCCCAGATTGTTGCTTAGTTTCATAGGACAGGCATTAGAGTTTCAGCAAGCACTGTAAAATCTTGGTTATTTATTTATGCCAACAAACTTACTGCTGATGTTTTTAGACACCATAAATTGGCATAAATAAATCATAATTACCATCTAAAGGTTATTTAATCCCAGGACATAAAGTACTTACAATTGTAAGTTGCCCTTGGTGTATTTATCTCTGATGTGAGATTCCCTTTATGGTCTACTGGGAAAAATACGAATCAGTTGGAGAATTCAATAACATATTGGCAAGATGTCACAGTAACTCAGTGGTTAGAGCAGCCATGTGTGAAGTGGATAGGTCTGTGGTTCAAATCCTGACTGTGGTATTGAATTTTTTCAGTTCCAATTCTACCTCTCAAACTGTAAGATCTGTTTGCAATAGCGAAGGGTACACAGCAGGGTAACACAGGAGAAGCTCTATGTCAGCTCACAGAACAGCAAAATATGTCTAGAATTCACTCAACAGTACCATGAAAAGACTGTAGACTTCTGGGAGAAAGCAGGATGGACAGATGAGAGCTTATCCAAAGCGTTTGGCTTGGGCTATGACCATTAACTGTGGAGGAAAACAAATACGGAACTGGAGTAAAAAAAAATTAATTCCCACAGTAAAGCAATGCAAAAGATTCATCCTTGTTTGGGGTTGCCTCAGTGCATTAGGCAGTTATGCGGTCTTCTCGACCTGGGGCCGCTACTTCTCCATCAAGTAGCTCCTCAATTGGTCCCCCTGGGACCCAATGAGGCTGAGTGCACCCCATACCAGACCTCCAAGAGGGGATAAAATCCCCATGCTGGTACCGTGGATCGAACACCAGGTCCTCTGCGCCATTGGCAAGCACGCTACCAACTGCGCTATGGAGGCGGTCAACTCTGGCTATCAGTTCATCATTTGAAGAAAATCTTTGTCTACCAAGGAAAATTTTCAGCTTCGTGAAGAGAGTCTGACAGAGCCATATCAGGTGAATAAGGCAGATGTGGCAACAATTCATACCTTAGTTGGTGTATTTTGCCATGGCAACGGCACATGTGTGCAGGTGCGCATTGTCTTAATGGAAGACAACTTTCTTCCTTGCTAAACCTGGCCTTTTCTCATGTATCTTGGTCCAGGAGGTTAGCATAATACTCTCCAGTAATGTATTCAAGATGCTCTCGGGCTTCGAGTCAGGTGTAGTGATGAAAAGACATCGACATTTCGGGAGTGTACATCTCTCCCATCTTCAGGATGAATGACTAGCAAGAGTGAAGGGACCAGTACTGTCAATACGTACCGAGTAGAAAACACCCAGTCTAGTGTGGAGGTGGTTCACCGCTCCGTTGGAATCTGTGTTTTCTGAGTCGGTCGATTTCCAATTTTAAGGCTGGTTTCCAAGATGGACTAAACTGCAATCCAGCGTCCCGGTTCAGTGTACTCTTCTCGGAGGAGATGGCCAGAGCCTCCTTAACCCTCCGTTCCCATAAACCGCTACATTTTGCCACAATGGTCGTTTCTTTGAAGTTAGCTCTGTGGTCTTTTTCAAAGCAGTGCTCCGCCAGCCCTGACTTTTCAGGCTGCATTAATCGTATGGACCGTTCGTGCTCCTTGACTCTGGTGGGAATGGTCCTGCCGGTTTGCCCTATGTACGGCGTCCCACATTCACAGGGGATACGGTATACCCCTGGTACATTAAGGTGTAGTTTGTCCTTTACCGGTCTCACTAGGTGTTGGATCTTCAAAGGCGGCTTGTGGATGGTTCTGATGTTGTGTTTAGCGAGAATTCTACTGATTCTGCCGGAAAGATTGCCAGTGTATGGGATGCAGGCAGTGGCGGTCGGCTGGTCTGGTGTTTGCTGAGTTTTGGCCTTGGAGATAGAGGCTTCAATATCCTCTACGGAGTAGCCGTTTTGGTGGAATGTGTGCCTCAGGTGCTGCAGCTCTTGTTTTAGGTGGCTGGGATCGGAGATCGACAGAGCTCTGTGGAACAGTGTTGTTGTTAGCTAATGCTGGATTTCTGACAATGAAGTCATTAATCCTCTTGCTCTCCAATATTTTTCACTGATGGATGGGGCATTAGAAGTGGCCGGGCATATTTGAAGGTGGTCTCGATCCATTTCCTCTTGCAGATCACATAGAGGACAGAGTGGTGAAGAATATATCCCAATTCTGTTTAAATGTTTTGCCAGACAATCATGTCCTGTAATCAACCTGAAGGTTGCAACTGCTGTTTTCCGAGGATACTGAGGAATCACTGTTTGAATGTTTGGTAGTTTCCATCTTTTATTCTTTGATTTTTCATAGTAATATTTTGCAATAATTTTTTTTAATTCAGAGTTGACTAATCTTTTAGCTGCATAAAATGGTAGATTAACTATAGATTTTTGTACACCGCTGGTACCCTTTTTTGCAAGAAAATCAGCTTTCTCATTACCACTCAGTCCACAGTGAGCCGGTATCCATTGGAAGACTAGGCGTTTTTGAAGTGCTGTTAGATGGCTAAGCATCTTCCAACATTCTATAATAGTTTGGTTTTTTGGTGACAACTTGGAAGTAATTGCTATAAATGCTGCCCTGGAATCTGAGAGAATAACTGCTTGCTGAAAATGTGAAATTCTGTACAAAAGATTTTGTAGGGCCATTCGAATTGCTTCAATTTCTCCATCAAAGTTAGTAGTTCCATAACTTAAAGATTTGTAATAGGAAAAGAGGTGACATGTGACTCCAGCACCTGCTCCATCTTGGTTTGATATCAATGATCCATCAGTATAAATATGGAGCCACTCATGTTCTGGGAATCTAGTATGGATTGTCTCTAATGCCAATAATTTTAGAACACTAGTTGGAGTATCACTTTTTTTAACTTCTTCTGTCAGGTGTAAATAATATGTGATGTCTAATGTATGTGTTGGATTGACTTTAGATATGAAGTTTTCCTTTGAATTAGGAAGGTGTACATTTTTCTTGATGTTTTGAATTTTGGAAAGAAAGCTCTCCTGAGTCTTTAGTGTATGTGTAAAATTTCTCTTGTGCCATGTATTGAATGGGAGTCTGATCAACTTTTCGTGTTGAATAAGAGCCGCTTTTTCTATTTCATATTCAATGGGGTATTGGTTGGTTAGTATTTCCATAGCTGCTATTGGTGTGGTTTTGATAGCACCTGTAATTAATCTCAGACTTTGGTTTTGAAAGCTTTGAATTTTTTTTGTGTTTGCTGTTACAAGAACTTCGCTGCAGTAAGTAAATAATGGTTTTCTGTGGAACAGTGTTGAGAACTCCGACCCGTTGTGACTTATGATGGAAACTGCGAGCATTCAAATAGAGGTCAGTATGTGTTGGTTTGCGGTATACTGCATGCCCCAGAGTACCGTTGTTGTTTCTGGAGACCAGGATGTCCATACACTGGCAATCTTTCCGGCAGAATCAGTAGAGCCTGCATCCCATACACTGGCAATCTTTCCGGCAGAATCAGTAGAATTCTCGCTAAACACAACATCAGAACCATCCACAAGCCGCCTTTGAAGATCCAACACCTAGTGAGGCCGGTAAAGGACAAACTACACCTTAATGTACCAGGGGTATACCGTATCCCCTGTGAATGTGGGACGCCGTACATAGGGCAAACCGGCAGGACCATTTCCACCAGAGTCAAGGAGCACGAACGGTCCATACGATTAATGCAGCCTGAAAAGTCAGGGCTGGCGGAGCACTGCTTTGAAAAAGACCACAGAGCTAACTTCAAAGAAACGACCATTGTGGCAAAATGTAGCGGTTTATGGAACGGAGGGTTAAGGAGGCTCTGGCCATCTCCTCCGAGAAGAGTACACTGAACCGGGATGCTGGATTGCAGTTTAGTCCATCTTGGAAACCAGCCTTAAAATTGGAAATCGACCGACTCAGAAAACACAGATTCCAACGGAGCGGTGAACCACCTCCACACTAGACTGGGTGTTTTCTACTCGGTACGTATTGACAGTACTGGTCCCTTCACTCTTGCTAGTCATTCATCCTGAAGATGGGAGAGATGTACACTCCCGAAACGTCGATGTCTTTTCATCACTACACCTGACTCGAAGCCTGAGAGCATCTTGAATATGTTCGTCGCCAGGAAAGCTTCAAATCATATTCTCCAGTAATGGTTTGTCCACTGGGGAGATAATCTACAAGCAGAATCCCCTTCACATACCAGAAAACTGATTCCATTACCTTTCCAGCAGAAAGAACTGTCTTTGCTTTATATGGTGGTGGAGAATCAGCATGCTTCCACTGTTTTAACTGTTGTTTTGACTCTGGAGTATAGCAGTGGACCCAAGTTTCATCTGTGGTCACAAACCGGCACAAAAAATCTTGTTTGTTGCTCCTAAAACGTGCCAAACATTGTTCCTATACTTCCATCCTCATGCGTTTTTGATCCAGTATCAGGAGTCCCCTAGTGTATTCAGAAAGTTGGCATGAATGTCCTTTGCTTTCATACCTTTCTGTATGAAATACTTAATCACTGCTCAAATCTCGATTTTCTGCATCTTCACAAATCACTACACAGGAACAAAAATATCTGGGAAATGGTTAATTCTGCAAAAGGTTTTATTTGATATAAATTTTGTGATTTGACGAGATGTACATTTTTTGGGCAGTAAATGTTTGTCTATCTCTTACGGTTTACTAGCTATAAAACATTCATTTGGAATGAAAAGGACCTCACAGACACTCCCAGAAAATTCCAGATGCATGATTTTGAAAGGTAGAACTGGAACTTAAAAATTCAATGCCACAACTGGGATTTGAACCACAGACCTTCCGCTTACCGGGTGGATGCTCTACCACTGAGCTATTGTGACAAACTGCCAGAATGGCATCTGTGGTTCAAATCCCAGTTGTGGCATTGAATTTTTAAGTTCCAGTTCTACCTTTCAAACTTTGCCCACACACGGCTTGTGTGTTTAAAAACACCAACAGTAAGTTTGTTGGCATAAATAAATAATAATTTCCAGATGCATGTTTCACTTGTCATGTAAATATCTAAAATATAAGCTATTTTGATAAAAAATCATTACTGCTATTTTTGGGCAAATAAAAAATAACATTTTTTCACGTACAAACAGGGATTTTCTTAGAAATCTTTGCATGCACCCACACCCACGCACCCACCCCCACCCCACGTACGCGTCTGCCATTGAGGAAAACGAAACCCAAAAACTACATGTATTTTGATCTCCTCTTGTTACAACAGAAAATGAATTTATAATCTCAAATAAATCTCACTTTATTTTTAACATTAAAGCCGGTGTCCCACATTCCAACTTTTTGACCAAACTTTTTGATTGATTGATTGATGGAGTTTAGGGGCCCGTCGACAACTAGCTCATTTGGGCCCTAGGTCAGAATATAAAAAATCTAAAACTCGCATAAAAGCTGCCTAAAATGTGAGGGCTAAAAGAGCAACTAAAAGCGCAAACATAAAAGCACTAAACGGCACGTAATTGTGCTAGGTTAAAAACTTGGTAAAACCATTCATAAAAAGTGTAAAAGCTCAAATCTAAAAAAGACATTAAAACTAAACATTTAAAACAGTAAAACGTAAAATGCCAAATTGTCGTAAAAACGAGTGCTAAAAAAAACTAAAAATCTCAAACACTAAAAAACACGTTATACTTGCTTAGCAAACCCAATTTGGGCAATGAAACCCAGCGCCTTGCAGGCAGACACCGGGTCGTCACCCAAAATTGAGGCAAGTGTACACCCCAGGCCAATGGACTGGCGCTCACGAGCGTGTTGCAGACAATCTATAAGAATATGGGCCACAGAAAGTTGAATATTACACGTAGGGCAAATGGTACCCATGGGTCGCCCGTGTGTGACCTATCCTCAGGTGGGTGAGGATAACTTCAGCCTGCCTGGAGTCCCTGCAGGATGTCATCCAGGGATCTACGCTGTCCTTAATGGTCCTCAATTGAGTGCCAGAAAATGCCTCCCATGACTGCAGCCAGATCGATAATAGATGTCGACGGAAATGGCACTGCACATTGACATAAGGCAGACTGTGTGTGACAATATCCGGCAAACGGCAAGCAGTTTTAGCAGCCGCATCCGCTTTCTCATTGCCGGGTATACCCGCATGGCCTGGGGTCCAGGTAAAAAACTACTGGTATCCGCGCGAGAGCAGTTGCGAAATGAGAGCCTGTATTTTTAAAACGAATGCTGAGGTGCCGATAAACTGGTCCAAGGGCTGAATGGCACTCAGAGAGTCTGAACAAATGATAAAATTGCCGGGAGCTGAGTTAGAAATAAAAAGTAAACAATAAAATATAGCAAACAGGTCGGCAGTAAAAACGGAAGTCGGTACTGGTGTGCCTCGTCGTTACACATGAAACTACATCCCGTAGCTCCACCCACCTGGGACCCATCGGTAAACACCGGGGTGAAAGTCCGGTGGCGGCCCAGAAGTTCGGTGAACAGTTGGCGATACACCGATTGCGGGGTGGATAGCTTAGCATAGCCTGAGAGCTCCAGGTCGAATTGCGCGCGCCGGAGTTGCCAAGGAGCACAGCATCCTAGAGAGAATCGCTCTACAGCAGGCATGCGGAGATCGTGTTTATCAAGTAGTTTGCGGAACCGAATACCACTTGGGTGCGATATAGTTGTGTTGCACAGATAACGGTGAGCAAGGTCGGGACGCAGGACAGATTTAAAAGTAGGATGACCTGGATGGGCTGCCAACCTTGCGACATACGACCAAACTTTTTGTATCCAATGGAATTGCATACAAAAGAAACAGTGTCTGTCACACTAAATATGATTCATATTGGTCCAATACAAATGACAGTCACGAAGCAAACATGAGAAATAAACATGGTGGAAGCAAATATTTAGCGATTGCTATATTAAGTATAGGTTTGGGATATATTTCCACAAGTCTCAATAGGAAAAAAAGATGTATTACAAGTAAAAGGTGTTGGTGGACATGGTCATGAGAACAGGACACGGGCCGAGGTATATTGGGTCTACTACAGAATGAATTGAGGTTAGAGGACCCAGAAAGCTATCACAATTTTCTACGAAGGCAAAATTACACCAGGACACAAATATGAGACAAGCACGAAAGAGATAAGGAGCAATTGTAATGGTAATTATTATTTATTTATGCCAACAAACTTACTGTTGGTGTTTTTAAACACACAAACAGTGTGTGGGCAGGAGATTTGAACTCATTTTATAACATAAAATTTAAACATATTGCTAACTGGACTTCTTATTATTTATGAAATGAAAAAGTTAAACGTTTTATTAAAATACCCACCACATTAAAAGTGCCACACAAGTGGTACATATACAACAGCTGACTATGTGTCGCCTGCACAGTCTGCCATATGGTTACGTTACAGACGCTGATTGGCTATTTTCAAGTTGTTGGATGAAAACAGTAGGTGCAACTCAATCACATTGTATACAAACAGGTTGATACAAAACATAGGATAGAAATTGTATGGAACAAAATTGTATCCAACTCTTGATGTCTCATGATGCACTTTCGTTGTAGACAATGCTTTGGATCAAAAAGTGGGACTGTGGGACATCGGCATTAGTTATTAATTTAAAATGTTTAAACTTCAAAAACATTTACAAACCTCCTTATCTCTAAGATTCAAGTCACCACCACAAATGACAGTGTACTCCTCAGGGAAGCCTTGCACAATTTCAAACATTTTGCCCAGCTGTTTCACACGCTCAGCAGCATGTTCTGCTGCACTTTCCAAATGGGTGTTTAGCAACTGCAGTTTCAAAGGTCCTATGTGTGCCTGGAAAATATATACCACATTACACATAATGCTGATACTGGAAATCAGATTTCTGCTTTATTTTCCTGCACACTACCCATGCTAGTCCAGGTATTTAAAATCACTAGGTGACAGTTTTCAAATTCCATGCTTTTTGCATGGCCATGAAAGAAAGAAGGAAAAAGAAAAAGAAAAAACTGTCAACTTACCACCTAAAAAAAAAAAAGCATGAGTATTTGAAATTTAAAACCAAAAATATCTTGAAAATGGTTAACATCACAAAAAGTTTTATTTTACATACCAGGTGGAAGGGAAGTCATTACATTAATTTAAACCAGTGATAGATCTCGGTATTTGGAGCATATTTTGTATCTTACGTTTTTTTCTCTGACCACTTCCTACGGAGAGAACTGCACTGCAGATTGTGTGGGTGTCACTTTCCCTAGCTCAGTACATAAACAAACACAGTAACGGTGCTTCTTGAGAACACGAACAAATACCTTGCCTTGTCCTTCCGTGTTTACTATTCTAGTGTAGGCCAATCAGAAGCGTTAGCTCCCAAAACTTTACAACAAGAGCAAAAGTGCCTGACATGTTTACATCCACAAACGAATTCAATTCCCTGACCAACCTCAACACAATGTTGTCAACTTACCTCACATATGAAAGAGCTGCTTGGAATATTCCTTCACGTCTTTTAAGTAAAATAACATATTCTGCCTTTTACTGTAAAAAAGTAACTTTTTTTTCAATTGAAATACAGTAAATGCCTGATAATTCATGTCTGCTTTGTCTGCTTCGGTTGCTGACAATCGAAAACATGCTCAGTTTTCTTGTGTTAATCAGCATGTAAGATCAACAAAGCAAGTTACTCTTGAGTTCGTACATCTAGTGTTTAATTAAATTCTATCTATGATGTCTTCTATAGCATCAAAATTATCATTGAATTTAAAGTCGTGGGTTACAATAGGTTATCCATTCTCTGCCAATCTTGTAATAATAAGATTGCATGTTCAATGAAATCACAACTTAACCAACCTTATGCAATGCCCTGCATACTACGAATAAAACACTGCAAACATCTAAAAAGCAAGCCTTTCTATCTCAAATGCAACAGTCTCCAAAGGCAATGGCATGTGTACTGCTATGGTTGCTCCAAACATTCCATAGTACAAATTCCAGGTACCTAAATATCACACATTTCAGAGAAGAATTGCAGGCAGATACCTAATAATTCTACACTCCAAAAAAACTACCTGCATTTGTCATGAGCAAGCGCTAGCATACATGTGCAGTCATACAGGTAGCAACTATAGATGGATCACTGTTGATGAAACTATGGATGTGAAAGGGCGCTATGTTGTCAATCTTGTGATTGCTACGCTGGATAAAGTAGAATCCCCTACACCTACTCTCATTTCTTCGAAAGTGGTAGAGCACACATCATTAAACAGTGGCTAGCTTTGTGAATGATGGACTTAAAAGTGTTGTGGCCTAAAGGCATTCAAGACAATAAAGTTCTTATTCTTTATTCTGATGATATGCGATATCTCTCCTGAAAAATTTAATCTATTTAAATTTGCACCAGTAACTTCCTGGGACGTTACCTATGGACTTACTTAATTTATTATTGTACCATCCTTTATTTTGGAAAAATATAATTAATTAAATGAGAAATCATCAAGTAATATGTTTAATATGCCATTTATATAAAAATTGAAATAAATTAATATTACATATTTTAAAACTTATGTAACAGTACATATTTCATCTAATATTATTACGAGGGGCATCTCAAAAGTAAGTTGCACTATTTTTTTTAAATTCGTGCGGTGGGCAGGAAAAGTATGAAAGTCCCAGGGAATATAGGTATGGGTGTAGTAGCAGCACTGTAAAATTCCTAGGCACCTAGGTTTACTGCTTGGACATTAAAGTGGCAGTAACAATGGAGACTCCACTCGTTCTGACTGCTGATTGCGAAGTTTGCACTGAAATCCATTTTTTGACGGAAAAAAATAAATGTGCGACTGAAATTCATCACGAGTTGTGCAGTGTTTATGAAAAGACGTTATGTCAAGACAAATGGTTTCTCATTGACACCAATCGTTCATTGAAGGGAGAACAACATTACACGATGAGCAACAAAGCGGCCAACCCTCAACTTCCCACGCTCCGGATATTGTTGACGAGGTTCGAGCAGTTGTGAACACCGATCGGCACCTTACACCTGATGCAGTTTTGTTTGAACTTCCTCCTTATATTGAAATAAGCCATGCATAACTTCACAGGATTATTTCCAAGGATCTGTGTCTATCGAAAGTGTGTTCAACATGGGTTCCTCACATACTTTTGGAACAACACAAGGAGCAGACAGTTCACGCTGTATTGCAATTTTTGCAATTTTTTGAGGATGAGGGAGATGGTTTATTTGACAGAATAGTGACCGGGGACGAAACATGGATCCATCACTGGACATCCAAATCCAAAAGACAGAGCATGGTGTGGAAATGAAAGGATGAGGCAACACCAAAAAAGGCAAAAGTTGTTACATTGGCTGGCAAGGTCATAGCAACGATATTCTGGGATTCAAAGGGAGTACTGTTAAATGATTACTTGCCCCGTGGGACAACAATAACAGCTGCTCGCTATTATGAGGTGCTGAGAAAACCCAGAACAGCCATACGAAACAAAAGTAGGGGAAAGTTGAGCAAAAGAGTTTTTCTGTTCCACAATAATGCTCGCCTGCAGGCTGCTCGTGAAACTCAAGCCCTGTTTGAGCAGTTTCAATGGGATGTTTTTGGTCATCCACCTTATTCACCTGACCTTCCACGAGTGATTACCATCTTTTTCCGGAGTTGCAGCAACATCTTGGGGGAAGGCACTTTGTAAATGACGAGGAACTGAAACAAGAACTGTAAAGATGGCTATCCAGTTTGGCAGGAGAGTGGTTTGACATTGGGTTAAACAAACTGTTACCACGGTATCAAAAATGTATTGAAATTATGTGGAAAAGTAGGTACTGAATGTAGCTTTCAAAATATACCCTTTTTAAAATATTTAAACATTTTGTTATTTTTTAAAAAAACAGTGCAACTTACTTTTGAGATGCCCCTCGTACATAAACATGTCGTTGGCTAATGCTGGATTTCTGTCAATGAAGTTATTAATCCTCCTGCTCTCCTATATTTTGGAGAGATTATATAGCAGTAAAAGTAACCACTTTTTAGAGAGCACCATAGTTTTGTTTTGGCGGTCACATCGCTCTCTCACAACCCCAAGAATGTCTGGAGGACCACACCTGCCATTGGTTTACGGGTCTCACCGACCTGACCGGGAGAATTATCAAAATAAATTCACCGATCATATCCTCTGATTACCAATCAGAGGACGTATTACATGCTATGACAGGTCAGCATGTTAGGGGTTAAGAGATTACAGAGGAATTAGAGAAGTGGAAAAGTTGGAAAAATAAAAGACTCCCTGGCCCTCGGGTACCCTAATAGCATCAGGGTCGGAAGAGAACAAGAAATGACCAAGGTAAGGTCATAAGGTCATATAGAAAAGCTACAGTGAGGAGCCAAACACCAGTAAGTGGAAGTAATGTTCTGCTCAGCTTGGGTACCTCGTGGTCGCCATCCACATATCCCCTAGACGGAGACCCCTGAGGGGTATTACATACATATGTACATATTCTACATGTTGATATTACATAAAAGTCCTAGCCTTAATTATTACTATCATCACCATTATTATCAGATAGATCCCACTCTATTCTTGCCTGTATAAGAGCCAACAGCCACAGTAAGATATTTCAAAACCTTGTTAAACTACGTCTGCTCAATATCTTGCAATACTGACCTCAACAACCAACATGTTTCTCATCATGACAGACGTTGGGAAAGGTACAATCTTGTGCCCATCATAATACACTGTAAACCTGCGGAGTAATGTTGCAATGAAATAGCCTTGCACATTGCCTGCAATGCACATGTACTCTGGTAACTTATCTTGTATGTAGTTAAGTGTTTCAGGTATCACCTCTTGCAGAAACACAATGTCTGGCATATGCCTGCAACAGTAATATTGGAATATTTAGTACCTGGGCCCCTGCCAAATAAAAGATTTAACAGTAACATTAAAGATCCTGTGTCAAGTAATTCAATTAACAGCTCTTACAGTTGAAGCTACTAACAGCAAAGCAAATACACAAAAATAAATTATATATGAAGACCACACGGAAAAACAACCAAAATCCACTTTGTAGCAGCACTTTGCTACTGGTTAATGTTGGCCGTTCCTGCAGTCTGAACAAATCCAGTCACCTGAGAAAGTAATCCTTTCTGTATATGTCACGATTAAAGCCAAAATTTTTAGAACCACATCGTGTATATGAGTATCAGTTTATGTCATGAGTGTACTCACCTGGAACAAGTTGAGCTATCAGAACTGAATAGAATATCCTCACGCACACAACAAGGTGACCAAGAATTGTGATTTTAGTCATGATACAGCGAGTGACTTGGCAAGTATAAAAGATCTGCACTTAGAAACGAAACTCAACAATGTTCTATTTAATTTGTAATTGAGAACACCTTGTGGTTTACTGGGAAAAATGCAAGTCGGAGAATTTAATGTCCTGCTGGCATGCTGCTATGGCAGCTCAGTTGGATAGAGTAAACAGACACAAAGTGGAGTGAGTGAATGTGTGGGGTTTATAAGCCTGTCAACGAGGTCATTTGGACCCATAATCAAACAATAAAATCTAAAACACACTCACAGAGTTAAAATAAAATTAGAAGAGAAGGTTAAAATACTAAACAAAATAGTAAAATGTAAAGGATAAAAAGCCTAATAACCCATAAAAGAAGTTCAAACCACCGAAAACTGAAAAACAAGTCTGACTTCTAAAAAAAATCAATAGATTAAAATACTGTAAAAAATTATCTGAAGAATCTAAACTCCACTTGTAACTTCGAGGGTGATTCAAATATAAAGGGTAATTTTGTTAAAAATATTTATTGATTAAATATATACACAAGTGACTATATCAACATTTCTCTATATAGCTTCCTTCACACTATACACATTTTTGCCAACGTTTCGGAGGCTTAAACATTCCTTCCTCAAAAAAAGTTTGAGGGCGCGTCGCCAACCAAATGCGCAAATGCTCCTCGACGTCGTTGCTTTCAAAATGTTTCCCTCCAAGCGATTCTTTCATGGGTACAAACAAAAAATAGTCTGTGGGGGAGTCTAGACTAAAGGGAGGGTGTTCAAGGGTTTCCCAGTGCATGTCCGCCATTGTGTCCATTGTCAAATTGGCGGTGTGTGGCATAGTGTTGTCTTGGAGAAGGATGACATCTCTGATGGGCATACGACGTCTTTTGCTTCAGTAGGCAGCTTTTACAGACCTTAACAATTGACAATAGTAAGCTGCAGTCACTGTACGTCGATCATGAAGAAAATCAACCAACCTCTGATGCGATTCCTTCAACAGTGGAGCTCTCGAACAGCACGGATGTTGTCATCTGTGAGATATGACCTTGGGCGTCGAGCATGACTTTCGTTTTCCACAAATTCTTGGCTGCCCTTAAATTGTCTGGCCCAAGTAAACTCTTGATTCTGTGACAGTGTAGTGCCCCCAAACTGCGCCCTTAAACGAGTTAAAATCTCCGAAGGTTTAGCCCCTTCATTGGTTAAAAACATGAGAATAATGCGTTGCGCAACAGACGAAGGAACTCCTTGTTCACTCATGGCTGTACTGATACCAGAACCTAGCGAAGCAGCCAACAAAGCTAGTTCCCCATCCCTAACACACCAACCTTCAACCCCCGCACTCCACTGCCCCGCTTTGAACTGCTTCCTCCGTAATATGCAACAATTACCCTTTATATTTGAATTACCCTCGTATAATACAGGTCAGACTTGTTTATTGAACCAATATTGGCGATGAACCGCAGTTAGGAGGTTATAGTAAATCCCAGACCATGGACTGGCGCTCACAAGTGTATTGTGGACAATCTATTAGTATATGAGAGAGTTGAACACATGTCGGACAGACAGGCGCCAGGTCGACACAAAGTGGAAGATCCATGGTTCAAATCCCAGCTGTTGCACTGAGTTTTTCAGTCTGTTCTACCTTTCCAACAGTCTTCTAGTAGCCAGCTAGCTGTCGTATGTATTCCAGTTACTGTCTCAATTGCTTCAAGAGAGCTGCCAGCCCTTACCTCTGGCATGGAGGACCCGGGTTCAATCCCCGGTACCAGCATGGGGACTTTATCCCCTCTGGGAGGTCTAGCACAGGGTGCACTCAGCCTCGTTAGGTCCCGGGGGGACCAATTGAGAAGTTACTTGATGGAGAAGTAGCAACCCCAGGTTGAGAAGACCACATAACTGGCTGGGAGGGCTCGGGGTGCTGACCATGTCCCACCCTTCAGTACTGCATCTCATCAATGACGCCTTAGTGGGCAGAGGTGGGAGACGCAGCGGCTGGACGGTAGGCCTTGGCCCTTCATGGGCTGTCGCGCCGGGGTTTAGTTAGTTTATAGCTGCCAGCCAGTTGTACAGTTACAGTTGGTAAGACAGTGCTTGTTACATGACCAGCCGTCACTCTTGGTTGCCCCAGCACATATAGAAGCACATTGCAGTTCAAGTGGTAGCCTGTTCTACACAACTATTACCAGCAGAACAACATATTTTTCTGCGAGCTAACATGGGCACAATAAACTATTGCTAGTAATTATTATTTATGCTAACAAACTTACTGTTGGTGTTTTTAAATACACGAGCCGTGTGTGGGCAATGTTTGAGAGGTAGAACTGGAACTTAAAAATTCAATGCCACAGCTGGTATTTGAATCCCAGGACATAAAGTACTTGCAATAGTAAGTCACCATTGGGGTAATTGTCTCTGATGTGAAACTGCCTTTGTGGTTTACTGGGAGAAATACGAACTGGTTTGAGAATTCAATGTCATTCTGGCAGGTTGTCACAGTAGCTTAATGGTTAGAGGACCTGCCTAGTAAGTGGAGGGTCTGTGGTTCAAATCCCAGCTGTGGCATTGAATTTTTAAGTTCCAGTTCTACCTCTCAAACATTGCCCACACACGGCCTGTGTGTTTAAAAAATCCAACAGTAAGTTTGTTGGCAAAAATAAATAATAATTAAGACATCTTATTAATTTATTCAGGCAAGATGATGCGTTAGTATGAGTCAAATTCAAAACATTTTACATTAACAGTTATACGTATACAAGAACTTTACAAAAACATTTTCTCTCACTACAATATTTCATGCACCTGAAAAAGTCTCTGTACAAAAGTCAATTTATTTTTAAAGATGCACTCATTACTTACGAGTATATGATTTTACAGACAGCCTTTGTCCTTTTCTTCAGATTCCGATCTTCCAAGCCATCTATATTCCATGAAATTACAGAGAAATTTGACGGTGGTTCTGTAGTGGCTTGTCCCATCTTCAGCGTATTTACCATATTCTTACTGCAAAATAATGTAGTAACATTCAAGATTATGTAAACTGAGCAACAAACTGCAACTATTGACAGTGAAGCAATATCTTTTCTTACCAAACATAAGTGAAGTTTAGTCTAAATACACTGCTCAAAAAAATTAGAGCATCGCATGTTTAAAACAAAGCCAAAAATAAAATAGTGAGGCAATATAAATGTTGGCAGTGAGACATTATCTTTTGAAGCATTGTTTAGAACAATATCCATCTCTGGATACAATTGGGACTTACTTTCTGGATGCACCTCATATCATAGAAAAAATTTACAAACTGTTAATGATAATATCTTAAGACACATTACCAAGATAAAAAAAACAGTAATAAGATATGTGATGGATGCCGTAAGTTTAGAATCTCAGGATATTTGTGGACATCCTACGATCAATCCAGTTTTGACTCCTAAAAAACATGAAGCACTTGAAGCTACAAACAGAAGTCTGAGTGCTGTTGAAGAAACACCATTTAAAAATTGATTCAGTGTACTTCTTTTCAGTCAAACGTTTCTTTTGAAATTAATTAATAACAATTTAAGTATAGCTTTACAGCATCCATAACATATCTTATAACCGTTTTTTTACATTGGTAATGTGTCTTAAGATATTATCGTTAACAGTTTGTAAATTTTTTCTATGATATGAGATGCATCCAGAAAGTCCCAATCACATCCAGAGATGGCACCACGAGTCGGATAGGAATGTGCATGCGCAGGAGAAGAGAGGATGTATATGGTAACATTGTAGTAAAGTTTCGGTTTTGTGATGGCAGTGGTTACTGCTCTGTGTTAGAAGAAAATGGCTGCTCCAATAGTCTCCCACCAAATGCGAGGTAGTGCAGTCATCCGATTTTTGCATACTCCAAAGCAATCTCCAGCAGAGATCCATCGTCAATTGTGTCACGTGTATGGACAGGACATTATGTGTGACAGTATGGTAAGACGATGGTACAGGCAATTCAGGGAATGAAGAACCAATATTCACGACAAAGACCGTAATGGCCGACCATCCCTGGTGACGCCAGAAGTGTTGGAAAGTGTGCGGCAAGTACGTGTGCAGAACCGGCACTTCACAATTTCAGAACTCTCTTGTCAGTTTCCCCAGATGTCTCACTCGCTTTTGCATGAAAATGTCTCCCGGTGGCTTGGTTTTCACAAAGTGTGGTCAAGATGGGGTGCCTAGACAACTGACAGATGAACACAAAATCAAACGTCTGGCCACAGCATTGACATTCCTACAGCGATGCGCAGTGGAAGGTGACCAGTTTCTTAACAATATTGTCACTGGGGATGAAACACTGGTGGCGGGGGCCACACCAGAGACAAAACAACAATCAATGCATTGATGGCATAGTGGTTCACCTGTGAAGACCAAATTCAAGCAGACAATCTCTGTCAAAAAAAAAATCATGTGCACTGTCTTCTAGGATCGATGTGGTGTCCTAGCTGTCGACGGGCCCTTAAACCCTAATCACTCACTCACTCAAACAAGTTACAACCTGCATTAGACAAGTATATACAAGCACAGACTTCTAAAACTGACCAGAGCTGGAAAGCATTAGGTAACTAGGTAAACATTATGAAGAAGACAAAATAAACTCCCTTGGATTCTACCTAATTTTGTGTATGAGATAACATTTTAACATAAAATGTTCAGTTTTTTGCCATAACTCCTGATCTTATTGAGGTCCCATTATGAAATTTTCACATTTATAGCCTTAAACAATAGCAAACTCATATATAGGTTTCAACTTAAACAAAAACACCAGTTTTTTTTTATTTTTTTGAGTTATAATTTAAATTTTAACTTAATTTTTTTTTCAAAAATAGTCAAACATATCAGATTAAAGCCTATGAAATTATCTTTAAAATTAGATACGAAACATTTCTCTAGGTTTAATAGAACTGGAATTATTAAAGATATGATAGAACAGTGCAAAAAAATAAGTATCATTATATAAGGAAAATTGAAGCTATTAACAGTGAAGTAACAAGATTCTAAAGTAAGAACAAATTAGAAACTAAAAACTTCACTTATCTTAGTAATGTTGCATGTTCTCCTTGACAACATTACTAAGATAAGTGACATGTTTAGTTTCTAATTTGTTCTTACTTATTCCCAAACTTCAATAATTACTGCAAAATAGGAAACAATTTTTTTCTGCTTAGACCTTTAGGAAGAATGATTTCTGAAAGTTTCATCAAACTCCAAGATGGTCAGGTTGAGATTAATTATTATTTTTTGGTTTGGCTTGGAATGACCCTCTGGAGAAAAACCCATAGGACTGACCTTGAGAGAGGTGTGCTAATATACAGTGTGGAAAGTATTGCTTCGGCCATACGTTAACCAGGGATTCTGCATGATGAGTGTAACAAATATGTCCAATACAATTACTGCCAACAGAGAGCCATTTTACCAAAAGAAAAATAATTTGTCAAATATTTGGAGCCATTTAGTTTCTTGATGAATGAATATAAATTGTTCACTATTTCACCATCTTGTACAAACATTGTGTGAACTATGATGTAATGCTTTTCTACCTTAATTCAAATGAATTTAGTCACAATTTAATATTAAACAAATACAAATTTTAATTTCCCAGAGAGATTTGGCAACATCACATTAACTTTAAAGTTAGATGGCTCCAAATATTCCAAATATTTGACAAAAATTATTTTGTTTCATTGAAACGGTTCTTCATTGACAATAATTGTACTGGACATATTTGTTACACTCATCATGCAGAATCCTGGTTAACATATGGCCAAAACAGTACCTTCCATTCGGTATAATATGTATATTAAGCCTGTAAATTTATATTGTTTTTATCATTCTCCATATGAAGTACTCAACTACTTGTATAGATTTAAAACAAATGACATCCAAAAGAATTATTTAACATATGCTAACATTCTTTAACACCTGCATGCTTGTTCATCTTCTAAAATAATACCAATATAATGGGTATTTCATTTCACACATCAGTGCACAGTTTGCAGACTAATTGCATGTGTGGGGTGCTATAATGATCCTAATGAAGTAATCTGTTGTTTTAGTACTCATGAACTTTGTTTAATTACTATCCTCTAATATAGGAATCTGCCCCTGCCCCCCAAAAAAATGTGGGTAACTGGATGAATAATGATAATTCATTTACACCTAATTATGTATACTCACTCCACATTAACAACCATTTCTGGTTCATCCCCATCACTTGTCAAATTTACTCCTCCTCTCTGTGTGCTTTCGAAGTAGGCATTCACCGACCTCTGTAACCATTATTAAGATAAAAATTAAAATCAATAGCGTAACTAACACCTTTAAAACATTATACATTATTTAGTATAAACTGTTATTTTGGTGAAAGAGAGAGAGAGAGAGAGATCAAGAGCAAGCAGCCTAACAAATGTAACAAGTTGGAAAAATACAAAATTTGGTACTCCCTCAATCCAAACTACCCTGTATACGTAAGACTTAAAGCTTTCACAGCGAGCGTTATTAATCAAGGCTTCATAAGTCATCAGCTGTCGGCCACTGCAAACTCCATGGCCTTCTTCAGGATGAAAAGACTGAACTCTAATTAAGGAAAATGAAGCTATTAACAGTGAAGCAACAAGATTCTAAAGTAAGAACAAATTAGAAACTAAAAACTTCACTTATCTTAGTAATGTTGCAAGTTATTTTTGCACAAACTAAAAATAACTTGCAACATTACTAAGATAAGTGAAGTTTTTAGTTTCTAATTTGTTCTTACTTTAGAGACTACTCTGTTCTCCATATATTGTTGTTGTTAGCTAATGCTGGATTTCTGACTCATTAATCCTCTTGCTTTCCAATATTAAGATATTGAAGAGAACAATAGCAATAATATATTCAAGATGCTCTCGGGCTTCGAGCCAGGTGTAGTGATGAAAAGACATCAACGTTTCGGGAGTGTACATCTCTCCCATCTTCAGATGTACACTCCCGAAACGTTGATGTCTTTTCATCACTACACCTGGCTCGAAGCCCGAGAGCATCTTGAATATGTTCGTCGCCAGGAAAGCTACAAATCTTATAATAGCAATAATAGTAACTGCTTTTTAGAGAGCACCATATTTTTGTTTTGGTGATCACATCCCTCTCTCACAATCCCCAGAATGTCTGGAGGACCACACCTGTCATTTGTTTACGAGTCTCACTGACCTGACCGGGAGAGTTATCAAAATAAATTCACCGACCATATCCTCTGATTACCAATCAGAGGACGTATTACATGCCATGACAGGTCAGCATGTTAGGGGTAGAGGTGGTGGGTGTGTGTGCTTGCATGTTAGTGTGAGCAACCATGTGTGCATGCCCATAAACAAAAAGTCAGTTATACTCGACGCCAAACAAGAAAGTGATTGACAGTTGCTTACCATGTGACAGAAAGGTCTAAATGAACAAAAGGAGATGATGTATCATAGCGGTCATCATAGCAATGAAGCTAAGACACTTCCATAGCAACAGTACATGCGAACCACTGTTGTCAGTATTTAACACGTGATCAGCACGTGCCTGACGAGTAATCCAGTAGTAACAATCTGTGCATCTTATCTTCTGTTTTCCCTGCAATATATACAACGCCTCGCTCCAGCTCCAGCTTGCAATCAGAGTTGTCTGTATGCTGACAAGTTTGTTTGTATCATTCTATTTATGTGGTTATTTGCCTTGTATTTGCGTGTGTCGAGTCTGTGTATCTGTGTATACGTTGTGAGTATTTGCAATTGTCTTACTCTTTTAATGAATTTTAACTGTGTCCAAAAATAATTGCAAAGATAGCACAACCAACTTGGCATACTCAGGAAGTGAATAAAACTGTGTTTGGTAAGATACATTGTACCCCAATTAAAGAATCACGAACTCGATGACATTGCTGGAGAACATGGTTGCTAAACAGTTTGGCTTCCCTCTTCCTTAGTGTAATCCTATTTAATTAATTTGGGCCGAAGTAAAGGGTTACGTTGGGCGAAAAACAAAGCCTTCACTTGTCATCAGTAATAAAGCTACAGAAGAGGCTCTAACAGCAGTAAAAAGCTGAATAATTAAAAAGCGTAACAAGTGCAGCATCGGAAAATGAGTTTTAGAAGAAAGGATAGAACAGCTTGTCATTTCCACGGGAAATCCCAGCAACAACAGCACTGAAACTGGAAATCAGCGGCATTTTCCCATTACAATATTTCACAAGTATGTCTATTTTGTTAACATAAATCTTTAAGCTAATATATACTTGCATGTAGATTCACTATTTTACTACTGTCTTTAAATATGAATATAAGTAATACTGCTCTACATTCCAAACGTAACACAACTGTCTTCATGCACATAATCATGCCGCGCTCTCCACATGGTCGTGAAAAGCTGCAATGTCACCTCTCCCTCACCACAAACTGTCAATGCCTTTCTTGATTGACACTGATAATAAATGACCTAACAAAGTGGCAATTTGATAAAATCACAAAAGTCCAGTCCAGTCCAGTTACCTTTTAAGCACACTTAAAAACCATCGGTCTGGGCCAGATTTGAACCCATGACCTTGGGATCAGTAAACCAGTATCTAACCAACTGAGCCACCCAGACCAACTCCCTAGTGACTGTTTGCAGAATTTACAGGCCTTTACCATGAGGGCAACCTTCAAACCTGTCTGCATCATATGGAAACTTATCTATGAGTGCGAGTATCGTATCATTGGTTACTGTCCATTTTATTCAGATAGCTATTTTGTTGTTGCTGATTTTTTTCCCCTAATAGATGTGTACTGCATTTTTTAAATTTTATTGACAACCAAGCCACTGTGCTAATATGTAGGCACATGTCTTTCACTTCTTAAATTTGCTGTCAGGAAGTCTTTCGATAAACTGCCACAAGAAGCTACAGATGTGGCTCTAAGGAAAGCTTCATGGATATAAAGCACTGGTTTGGATATCCAATCTATGTTCCCCAACAACATTCAACCTAGGCTCTGTGTAGTGATATAGATTTTCTTCAGCTTGTTGAATCTAAATGCTTGCTATACACACACCAGTGATGTCATGCGTGATCATCAAAGGCACATTAAAATTAACACTCAGTACAGTTTAACTACAAAGTACAATTTCAATCTTCAATAACAAATAAGAACAAACTCTAAGAGCACTATTTGTCTAAGAGAAAATATTCTGTATAATCTGAATGGTAGTTGCTTACCTGAAGATCCCATTTTCGGTCCTGAAGGTAAAACTGTGCACAAGCTTCATCTGTTCCTGTGATGTCAGCAAATTGCTCTGTCAGCTTCTGGCAGGTTTCACGATCAGGAATGTCTGACTCTTCACCCGAATTACTCATGTTGCAAATCTGTACACCAAGAGCAAAATATTTTTTGACCCAAGCGCAAAACAACACATTTCCCTAACCCCACGACTAGAAATATCTAAATGTATATTTCTAATTGCATGCAGTATTTGGAGTACTGGATTACTCAAATTTGAAGATGTTGCTCTCATTTGGTACACAGATCACTAAAAAATGTATGGGAAAGTAAAAATGGGCACATTTGGGCCCAAAGTTGCCAGGTGTGTCAATAAGGAAAAGAGAAGGAGGGTAGCAACTGTTCCCACATCACTTTACACAACAGCACAGCATGTTGAAGTCCAAGCTGTACATTCTCGCTCATTACACCATTGTTTGCTTGCAGAAATAAACAGCAAATTATAATAGTAAAAATCAGTCGCTTTTGTGCACATATTTTAAATCACTTAGTTCTAGATCAACAGCTGTGTTTTCTCATTATCAATTTATTTAAATCCAGTTTCAAAGTCCAACAACTTAACCATGAACATAAACTAAATTCATATCTGTTAATGTAGACTTGGATCTATTTTTCACATGATTAAATTTTGAAATACAATAAGTGGCCCGAACAGATTGTCGGATGGCATCGTTGAAAGTTTGTGGTGATATATTTATATTGAGTCTGTTAGCGAACTGGGATTTCTCAAGCCTCTGTTGTCGAGTGAATCCTACATGACAATAAAATTAATTATAATGTTGAAAAATGTGGTAGCATGAGTAATATGTTTTCAACCTGTAAATATTAAGGTACAGCATGATGATAATGATTATATTAAAGTAAATAAATAAATAATAATATAAAAATAATAAATTAATATTATTATTATTATTTTATTATATTATAATTATATATTTAAAGAAAATATGTAAATATAGTGATATAACACTCTTGCCATATTCATTGAAATGTTTTTTGGTTAAAATCGCATCTAATATTAAAATGAGATATGCCCACCTCTGTAGCATGGTGGTAGCATGTCTGACTCACATCCAAGAGGTCGCAAGTTCAAATCTCGTGTAGGGCAAGTTATCCAGAGGTTTTTTCTATGGTTTTCCCTTATCCTGAGAAGGCAAATGTTGGGTAACTTAGAGCTCTATCGACCTAGGGCTCATTTGAGCATCATTTCACCCATTTCATTCACTCACTGTCCAATACGACACTACATTGGAGGATGTTAATTATAACTAGGGCTAGGAAGTTCATGCATTTGCATGTTTTTTCATAGGAGTTAAAAATGTATGCTTTTACATTATTTTTTATAGGGTGGGGCTGTCCTATCCTGCATCTAATTAGGATGGATCAACTTTCATTGACTCAGGGGTCTCCGTCTAGGGGATATGTGAATAGCGACCACAAGGTACCCAAGCTGAGCAGAACATTACTTCCACTTACTGGTGTTTTGCTCCTTACTGTAACTTTTCTATCTGACCTTACCTTGGTCATCTCTTGTTCTCTTCCGACCCCGATGCTATTAGGGTTCCCGAGGGCTAGGGAGTCTTTATTTTTCCAACCTCTCCATTTCTCTATAAAATCTTAACCCCTAACATGCTGACCTGTCATGGCATGCAATACGTCCTCTGATTGGTGATCAGAGGATATGGTCGGTGAATTTATTTTGATAATTCTCCCGATCAGGTCGGTGAGACCCGTAAACCAACGACAGGTGTGGTCCTCCAGACATTCTGGGGGTTGTGAGAGAGCGATGTGACCGCCAAAACGTAAACATATGGTGCTCTCTAAAAAACGGTTACCATTACTGCTATTGCTCTCTTCAATATCAGTGACAAATATTGGAGAGCAAGAGGATTAATGACTTCATTGTCAGAAATCCAGCATTAGCTAATAACAACATTATGTGCACGAATTATGGAATTTTCAGTTATTTGGACATGATTTTATGGTGCATATAACTGCATATTTTCTTGATTTTTGATAAATGCATAATATTTCAATATTATAGCCCCTATACTGCATATTTTAATGGTTTTTATGGGTTTTTAATATTTTTTCCCATCTGTATAATATTTTTCATATTGGTAGTATTGCACATGATGATGCAACTCACAAAGATTTCAATGTTATAGCCCCCATCTTGCATATTTTAATGATTTTTATGGTTTTTTATTATTTTTTCCATCTGTATAATATTTTTCATATTGGTAGTATTGCACATGATGATACAGCTCGCGAGGTGGCGAGAACTAATGTTGAGTCATGTTGTCATGAAGTGAATCCTCTGTTTACATCCTTTCATTATATGTATGTGCGTAAAGAATAATCAGTGCGTTATCTGAGAGGTTTATATTAACAAAGATAAAGTACAGGTCAACGTTTTGAGCAGCACGATTATAGCAACACTTGCATGCCCACCGCGTCGTGGTCTTCAAAGGTAACAGTGTTGTGGACTGGTTCCCACAAATTAAATTAGGCGCATACAATGTTAACAAGCTCTTCAAATGCCGAAAATAAAACAACTTCGAGTGCTAGATTAATTTACAGAAAGAGTTTTCGAGTGATTTAATATCTACAGATAATAGGGTACTGTTTTGTGGAGCGTGTGAGTAAAATGTAGGAAGTGAGAAAAGATTTCAAATAGTTCAGCACATAAACCAGCAAAGCATAAGGAGAATTTAATCAGAAAATTTGCAAAGAACCTGTTCAAAAACAGCTAGTAGAGTGTTTAGGAAGTAGGGTTACTGAATTTTCCTATGACTTGTGCCATGCATTTTTAGCTGCTGATATTCCCTTCTTCAAAATTAATAGTCCGACATTTAAAAACCTATATCAACCTTCTTGTCAAGTACACTTGACAACATGTACCTGAAGATAGTACACTGCGTAAGACTTATATATGACATTGTTACAGTAACGTATTGTCAAATATACAAAATGACTTAGCAGTTCAGTTTGTATGCTTATCTGTTGATGAAATCCCTGATTTTGAGCGTCATTCTATTACGAATATAATCGTGGTTGCTTTAAATAATGAACAAAAGAGTACACCTTATATTCTTAATGGGTGCGAATTGTCGGCCACTGACTGTAACTGTGACCCAGTTTGTGATGGACTCTTTGAAATTACGATGGGCGTGTGGAATCAAATACGACCGGTTACTTTTATTTGTTACTGATACAGGTTCTTATATGGTAAAATCAGGACAAACTCCGAAAGGTATTTTTCCTAACTAAATTCACATAACTTGTTTGGCACACGCTCTTCATCGCATTTCTAAGACAATACGTGATTCTTCCCTATAGGTAGAGTTGTGTCCAGTACAAAGATAATTTTTGTTAAATCTCCTAAAAGAGTTAAGTTGTTTAGATCAACAGCACCTAATATCCGACTTCCTCCTGCACCAATGTTAACTCGATGGGGAAAGGGTCGATTTAGTTTTATATTTTGCTGAGCACATAGAAATAGTAGAAGAGGTTGTTAATTCATTGGACTTGAATGATACTTCAATAGAACCTGTGGAAAATATTCTGTCAGGCACTGGATTAAAAGATGATCTTAGTTTCATATCTGCCCATTTTTCTTTCTTACCAACAGCCATAACAGCATTGGAAGCTGTAGGATCTCCTTTGCATGAATCACTTACTGTCTTTGAAAAAGATCAGTTCCTGGTAGCATAGGGCAAAAAGTGAAAGAGAGAGTGAATTATGTAATTTCAAAAAATTCTGGTTATAAACAGATGTGCGATATTCGAGACATCCTCAAAAGGAAACCATCTGTCATACCAAGAGACTTCACTCTCTCTGTGAAGCAGTTAACATCATTTAAATATGCCCCAATAACATCTTGTGACGTGGAGTTTTTCACTTTACAAAAGTGTTTTGTGAGACAACAATGTCTTACAGTTGAAAATTTGTGCAAAATGTTGGTTGTGAACTGCAATTTAGCAGTTAATACTAGCATTAATTGCTTTAAGTTTATAGTGCATATTTCTTGGCATATTTTCAAGTTTTTAAGAGCATATTGGCATGCATATTTCAGTGTTTTTAGGGCATGAACTTCCGAGCCCTAATTATAACAAAATGTTGTAATGAATAATCACAAATTAAACATTATGTAAAATATGAAAATAATCTTCTTTCCAATCTTGATGAAACGTGCACATGTTCATTCTGAATGTCCGTCCAGTACTGTTTGCTCGTTTCAACTGCACCATGTAGCCTGCTGGCATGAAGGGAGGTACACATCTGAAATGGGGAGATGGCTCATGACATGCCTGTTCTGGTCCTAAATTCATCCAATTGTTCTTTCTCTACTACTTACTATAATAAGCAGAGGAAGTACTGCATTCCTCCCATTTCACTGAAAATACAGGTTTTGAGACTCCCTGTGAATGTGTTCTGCTATTAGTTAAAGTGGCACCTCGGTCTCAGTCAAGCACCACTTCCCTCCCAAGAATTCAAAGTTTGATGTGCAATGAGTACACTGCCAATCAGAAGTTTTTGGGCACTAAGCTGTTTTTAAGAAAATGAAGGAATGACTAAAACAATCGACAGAATTAGTCGAAACAATTTATTTTAATATGACATATATTATTTTACATGATGGAGCATATGTTATATTGCCAATAACTTTACCATGAAAGATGTCTTTCTGAACTAAACTTTTTTCCCCGAAAAATACACCCTTTACAACACTTACTTTCTTCACAATTCTGGGCATTCTCCTAATGTTTTTCACACTTACTATTCTCCAATTAGACCAGGATGTCTGAAGGATTTTCCATAATCTGTTTACAGATGTAGGGCAGACTTCTAAAACATTTCTTTCAAGTTCCTCCCACAAAAGTTCAATTGGGTTCAAATCGGTGATTGTGGTGGACATTCCACCACCTTCAACTGTCCTTCCTCCTGCTTCTTCTGTAGATGTAACTGTGTTTACAACATTAACATAACTGTTATTTTACTATAGAAAATGGCTACATTATATTTAGAAATGTCAAGCTGGCAAACTGCCTAGTTGAATGCAACTTTTGCTAAAGGACTGCGAAGGAAATGCTTGTAGCAAGAAAAACAGACTTGTAGGAGAACGCAGTGAACTTGCGCAGTAACAATGACATGTCTTAGCTTTGTCGATCATGCTGCTATAAGTCGCTGTACTCCTTAATGCAAGCTTTTCCCCGCTCCCCATGACCCCTTACCCTAAAGGTTCCTTTGCCAGTTCCAAAATCCGGCTTATGCATCTCTACAGCTTGTTGACTGAATGCGCTGGCATTTGGTAAAGAGGGTGCAGGAAAATTAAATGAGCAAGTTCATACAGAAGAAAGTTTTACATTCAACTTTCTCATATGCATGTAAATACACATTCACATACAGGAATAAATTAGTGGGTCTGCAGTTGCAAGTATGCAATCACCAGAAACCACCACTGACTGGATGGCATGCAACCCAAGACAAATTGGCAAAGGAATAAAATTGTGGAAATTCACAAACCCACATTTGGATGCACAAAATATAACAGGGAAGGACAACACGTATTTGGTAGTATGAAGCATGGGGATAAAAACCAGCTGTTGAACAAACGAATTGGGAAACTCCCCTGCTGTAACTAGTAAAGAACTGGATATCCCTGCAGGTGGCAGTAGTAGTAGCAGGGTTTAGGGCACACAACTGCTATGGTCATTAGTGCTCTAACAGAACAATATGGCTAAAAACGTAGGGAATAAGCCCATATGTCTAAAAGATTAAAACATTAAAATGTCACCAAGACAGTGCCAGTAACCATAAAAGTAGAGTGAAATAAACATGAACAATGACAGACAAAAACAAATCACACGACCAACTAAAAAGAAATATGATGAAATAGCAAGTCAAACATGGTCAACCACTAAGACATGTAAAATGTAATACGCACTCTACTCCACTTGCAGTATCTGCCAGCAACTCTCGCTGAGGTGCTGGCAGATCCAAGGACACACGCAAATGAGCTAAAACCTGGCACAGAATCAAAACATGCCACACCATCAAAGGCTCTTAGCAACGAGCACAAAGTGGCACAGCATCCGAGGATAAAAAAAGACTGACTAAAACAGCAGTACCCGATACACAGTCTCACTGAAACTACCTCCTCACAACAACAGGTGCACAAGGAAGTCCTTCAGGTGACAGGAAGGGGCTTCACCTCCCTAAGTTTGTACCCCTGAGTATCTGTGCATGTGGTCCTCCACTGCAAAATGATACAACTGAATAAAAACATGCTAAAATCAACAGAAGAAACGTAAGAGTTAAAACACCTGGGACCGGATATTCTTTAGTTTAGGTGACGCGAGCACTTGGTCAGAATTTTGGCTAAGTCCAACTCGGCAGTGTGTATGAATGGTCACGAAAGTTGCCGAAGTTGCTGTGTTAATTTAGCACTGCCAACAGCACAATTTCCCCAGGAGTTTGTTGCCAATAGTAAGTTTGAATGTTTTAGCGGGACCCGGCAGTATGCTGGTGACCTTCTTAGAAGCAAGTTGTGATAATGCAATGGATCGCTTCATTAGCATAGTAGATTTAGCGCCTCTGTGCTATAATGAGGAGGAATGCATGCAATTTCTTTACAACGAGGGCCTGCTGAGAACTCGAATGCTAAGCAGGGAATGTGATGCCATACTACACCCCGTGAGGAGGATATTATAACATAAATATAATATATAATATTATATATAAATAATATATATAATATAAATGTAATAATAAATAATATAATAAAATTATATAATAATATAAAATAAAAAAATAAAAAAAAAAGAACGAGCCAGCATTTCGTGGACCGAGTAACAAGGCAATGACGATAATGTACACAATAATTTCCACAACAATAGTATGGAGTCGCACTAGCGATATATCTGTGTGAGCAAAATAATGTACACAATATCTGGCCGGCAAGTGCTAAGTCACCTATTCTAAAGAAGAGCTGAATGCATTTACTGAATAAACTAAGGCATCAAATATTACTGCTTTTTAAGAATAAATAAATAAATGGATTGGTTTTTAAATGCAGAATAAAAGTGTGAGCAAAATAATAATGTACACGGAGTAGCGCTAGCGGTATGTCTGTGGCGGCAACGATGCGAGTGCATTTGTGTTTAATGTGTTGGCAACCAAAAGTTGTTGTTAGCTAATGCTGGATTTCTGACAATGAAGTCATTAATTCTCTTGCTCTCCAATATTTTCACTGATGATATTGAAGAGAGCAATAGCAGTAATAGTAACCGCTTTTTTAGAGAGCACCAAAAGTAGTGTAGTGTAAAAAGCAATGTTGGCAGATGTGAAAATCGTCTGCTAGTGACAGCTAGCTCATGCAGCGAAACCTAGTGGCGATTCCAAAACCACTGTCGGCGCATGTGCAGTAAGTAACTTCGAACTTAGAATCTGGCCGGCAAGTGGCAAGTAACCTAATCTAAAGTTGAGCCCTTGGGACCTTCTAAGCATTTTGAAAATCTGAGGAAAATGGGTGCAGTGGAAATTCCTTGCTCGCAGAACCATTTGGCTGATTATGGAGAGCTGATGTTGGCAACAGCTGGACAGGACAGGGAAGTGATAAGCAGGAGAAGAACACTTTCACAATGCCTTGTGGACTGCACTTTCTCCATTACTATGCTTTCATGAGCTTATTGCACTTGTATTACTTAAGCGGATATTACAGATGCATATATGTATAAATATCATAGTATGAGTGTCAATTATTGTTCATGAAGTGTATTGCTACAAGTTCTGCAATAAATGTGTGCAGGATAATGCTATATGTGCACAAAAAGTGATCTGAAGTGCGAATAGAAGTCTTAATTGTAATCATATATGAAGAGAATTCAAACTGAAGTAACACAAATCTTAAATAAAAAATTATTTAGAGACTAAATGCATTATACTTCAAGAACTTGCAGCAAATATTAAGATAAGTGAAGCTTTTAGTCTCTAAATAATTTTTTATTTATGATATATAAGTATCATTGCAACCCATTATGTCCAAAAAATAAAATTTAAGGAGAGCCTAAAATTACCGCTAAAGTATGGGAAGTGTTTCAAACTTAAAAGTTAAAAAACTTAGCTTTGTATAATACAGGTTGAATAGTGTGACATACTCAAAGTCCCTGTTGGATAATTGTTCTAATAACACGAAAAATGTGTGTGTTTCTTGAAAATGTCTGGTTACTTGCAGTAACTATTAACAATAGATTTGCTCAATGAGTGAACAAAGATCATATTTTGAAGATATTATTATTGACGATGCCGGTGCAGGTAATAAAATTTTGATGTTTAACGACGTCAATTGCCAGGATCACAACCGTGTCGCTGATGTGCCGGAATTTTGTAGCTGTCATTTTTAAGCACACTTAAAAACCATCGGTTTGAGCCGGATTTGAACCCATGACTTTGGGATCAGCAGGCCAGCATCTAACCAACTGAGCCACAAGCTGACATGGTGGTGTTGGGTGGGCGGTAATGGTGTCAGATGGATGGTGGTGTTGAGTGCTGGAGGTTGTTAGGTGTTGGGTTGTGGTGGGTGTTGGCAGATGAAGATGTTGGTGGGGCTGTTGGGTGAGTGGTAGTGGTGTTGGATGGATGGTGGTGTTGAGTGGTGGGGGTGTTGGATGTTGAGTTGTGGTGGATGGTGATGTTGGATGGTGTTGGGTGGGTGGTGGGGGTGTTGGGTAAGTGGTAGTGGTGTTGGATGGATGGTGGTATTGAGTGGTGGGGGGTGTTGGATGTTGGGTTGTGGTGATGGTGATGTTGGATGGTGTTGGGTGGGTGGTGGGGGAGTTGGGTGAGTGGTGGGGGTGTTGGGTTGTGGTGGGTGTTGGCGGGTGGTGGGGGTGTTGGTGGGTGGTGGTGGGGGTGGTGGGGTTGTTGGGTGGGTGGTGGGGGTGTTGGGTTGTGGTGGATGTTAATGGGTGGTGGGGGTGTTGGGTTGTGGTGGGTGGTGGGGATGTTGGGTTGTGGTGGGTGTTGGGTGGGTGGTGGGGGTGTTGGATGGATGGTGGAGTTGGTGGATGGTGATGTTGGATGGTCTTGTGGTGGGGGTGTTGGGTGGGTGGTGGGGGTGTTGGGGGGGTGGTGGGGGTGTTGGGGGGTGGTGGGGTTGTTGGGTGGGTGGTGGGGTTGTTGGGTGGGTGGTGGGGGTGTTGGGTTGTGGTGGGTGTTGGGTTGTGGTGGGTGTTTGTGGGTGGTGGGGGTGTTGGGTTGTGGTGGGTGTTGGTGGGTGGTGGGAGTGTTGGGTGGGTGATGGGGGTGTTGGGTGGGTGGTGGGGGTGTTGGGTGGGTGGTGGGGGTGTTGGATGGATGGTGGGGGTGTTGGGTGGTGGGGGTGTTGGATGGATGGTGGTGTTGAATGGTGGGGGTGTTGGGTGGGTGATGGGGGTGTTGGGTGGGTGGTGGGGGTGTTGGGTGGGTGGTAGTGGTATTGGATGGATGGTGGTGTTGGTGGATGGTGATGTTGGATGGTGTTGGGTGGGTGGTGGGGGTGTTGGGTTGTGGTGGGGGTGTTGGGTTGTGGTGGGGGTTTTTGTTTGTAGTGGGGGTGTTGGGTTGTGGTGGGTGGTGGGGGTGTTGGGTTGTGGTGGGTGGTGGGTGTTGGTGGGTGGTGAGGGTGCTGGGTGGGTGGTGGGGGTGTTGGATGGATGGTGGTGTTGAATGGTGGGGGGTGTTGGATGTTGGGTTGTGGTGGATGGTGATGTTCGATAGTGTTGGGTGGGTGGTGGGGGTGGTGGGTGGGTGGTGGGGGTGTTGGGTGGTTGGTGGGGGTATTGGATGGATGGTGGTGTTGAGTGCTGGTGGGTGTTGGATATTGGGTTGTGGTGGGTGTTGGTGGATGGTGATGGGTGGTGGCAGCAGTGTTGGGTGGTGGCAGCAGTGTTGGGTGGTGGTGGCAGTGTTGGGTGGTGATGGCAGTGATGGTCATGATGAAGTAATTTGGATTAGACATACAAAAACACTAATCTTTGTTAATAGTTCTTATATTCTGCCTACCATTCTCTTCCAAAACAACCACACAATTTTGCATTTTCACTCTCACAATTAAGTGGTTTTAATTCAGTTAATGTTTCTGTAAAGCAACACAATTTTTCTTCCTTATTGCAAACATTGCTAAATCTTTTTAACATATTCAAAATATTACATTTGTTCGCTTCTGATACTTTATTGGTTGGCTGAATAAGTGATCGTTGCAGGATAATGGATTTTCCTTTCTTTAGAATGGGGGCAAATAGTTTTTAGGGATTGTCTGTCAGGTATGTGGGTTTCATTTTTTGCCCCACAAATTAGATGCTTTCCGAGTATCACTCGCTTTATTTCACTAATTCCTTCACATTTGTTTAAAAAATTAGTCCCTGACTTGAAGTCACACACATTCCAATCAGTACCATGAACCTGAAGAGAACCTACTGATTTAGAAAGTGTGTTATATTCTTCAGGTGTTACTATTCCAGAATTTTTTGAAGTTCTGATTCACAATTCTAAACACCTTGTATGCTGGAAGTAAGGAATGGTCTTGCACAAGAAAGAATAATGTTATTTCTTTTAGGGTTCAAGCTGCTCTTTTGTTGAGGTAATGCGCCAAAGCATGAACAACATTCATATTTGTTTTGGCCCCCACACCTATATGCAAAAAGCCTCCATCCTGAGAAAAGTGGCTGTGGACATAATACGGTTTGCAACAACACCAGCTTTTCACATGCCAGTTACTTAGGAACAAATACGATTTCATGCACACAGAGTTCACAGCATGAGAGAGGATGCTAAACACTATGAATTTGTGAAAAAATCAATTTTTTGCAGAAGGACATAATACGGTTTGCCATGACACTCAACATATTAACTGGGGTTTCATGACAGATCTATTTAGGTAGCAGTGTAATAAGGTTAAAGGTAATCTATGTTGGTAAATATGCAGAACCCACTATTTCAATCTAACAAAATCTACATTTCTAACAATCACACCTACATAAACCAGGATTTCTTTAGCAGCTTACTGATTCCTATAACCACCATAATTTTACATTTCATGTCACTGCTGTCAATTTTTGTGTTAAGAACTTTCTATGATTTAACATTCCCAAAACAATTATCCAGAGCAACATAATTGTAGTTCTACCAACCCAATTTCACCCTTGTTGTGAAATAGGGAATAACACAAAGGCATTTACGCACCTGGCAAACAGTTACGGCAGGTTAACGAAAGGGAGTTCTGATTTTTCTAACCTCAAAATAAATTTTCTTTGAATTTACTTCGGCAACCCTCGCGTACGAACCCCATGAAAAATTACTTAAATGCCGTTGAAACGCGATAAAAGTTACTTTAGCCGTTTAGCGTATCTCCTAAAGTCGAAAAGCACACAAATTTAAAAGAGTGCAAGTAGTTTTTCAAAGCTACTTAATAACCGAATGACAATTCAAAGCACAAGTACTCTGAAACGTGCAATTCTGAATAAAGAACATATAAGAAGTATCCCTGCAAATAACGAGTTAACCCCATATTTTACTAACCTGTAACAGTGTTGTTCCTGGCTTTATGACATCTGAATAGCAAAGAGGAGAACAGTCCCAAATTATACACTTTTAATAACCTTGGGTGCTGACAAGCACAAACGTGCAAACTTGTAAACAAAGGGGGGGGTGAACCACAGAACACCTAGTAGTGAACCCCAAAGCAAGAACTTCCCAGAAATCTGGGTATTTATCTGCAATGTTTTCCTTGTACACACCAACCGAAGCCCTTAATGTCTGTAAACCAGGATTAAACACAAAATTACAATCTCAAAAAAAGGTATTAAGAACTTACTTTAACAACGAAAACGATTCGTTGGAGAATTCTGTAAAATATCCCTGCTGCAAAATTCTAGACGTACAAATTTCGCGGATAGTACGAAACATGACCAGTCCAGTCACGTCATTCACAAACCATGCTAGGGGCGCATAATGGATGGCTGTGGATCACTGGCACATCACTGGTGTAGAGTAATAATTCTTGGCTTACATGTACAGCGGCTTATAGATCTCTTTACTTTGCAGTGATATCGTAAAAACCCGTATGTTGTTTAAATTGCTCTAATTTAATAGATAGCGAATCCAACATCGAAGTTTAAAATTCCCGCTACCTACACCTACTCGTTTCCGCGAGAAAAAGGATATGTCAATCAAAACACCACGACTCTACCTACCACCCCTATTTTGTTACCATTGTGGTACATCCCAAAATGCGCGCCCACACATGACGCAGGCGCTTACCCTGGAACTCCGAAGCCCGCCAAAATAGAATTGGGATGCCTAGCGAGCTAAGAAATTATTCCGGAAATTCTCTTGGTTCGGAATCTTTAATGTGCTATGTTACTGATTATTTAGTTTATTTGGCTTTTCAATTAATAGTCATTGAAGCTTGAGTTTACAATATGTCTAAAATGTATATCATACTTTTTTTTCATCCTTGTTTTAGAAAATTAGTCTTCATTCTAAATTTACTAATACGTTCGAGAAAAGTTACACGTTTATTAATTCTCATTTCTTTTTAAAAAAAAACAACCTAAAATGTATTACTAATGTTTAAAAATGAATTACATTTAAAATTATTAATTTGTGTGCTGTTGAAATGTAGTCAAATTTTATTTGTTTTTAGCTACCCTTTGTCTTAATTGCATTAAATAATTGACCTGCAGAAGCAAAGGTGGATCCAAGGGGGGATTGGGGCTTGTTTCCCCTCGAAAATTTGGAAACTATTAAGTACATAACTAAAGAGAAAAGTATTAACATCAATTCACAAATATATTCTAAAAATCCTAGTTTTCTACATTAATTATTTTCATTAAAGTACTAAACGTACATCTAATGAAATGTCCTATCAATGTTACAATATCTAAAGACCTATTTGAGGAGGACAATGGGAGCAGACATTGAATGGACTAGTGTTAATGTGTATACATAAAAATGTGGAAATTAAAACTCAGGAAGTACTGGATAAAATGGGTAAAAAGCCTTGTTGGCTTCTTCTTTAAATGTAATTGTATAACTCTGTAAGACAATTATCTGATGTATATTTATGCATGCCATGACATTTCCAGATTTTCTAACTGTAGCACCTCTTCAGATCCCTCCCCAAAAACAAATCCTGCATCCGCCCTTGTGCAGAAGCCTTACAAATTGCATAAATTATTCTTGTAAATAGACAGATATTACTTTGTTTATCTTACTGAATTTACAACATGTTTCCAAATAATTCTACCCAACAACCATAAGAATTTAGTTTTAAATTTTTAGATGTCCTCAATTGCTTTGGTCAGTGAAAATGCAGGGCCATAGAAGAATTAAGGTTTTTCTTATGTTACCTTGTACATCAACAGCTCTTATTTATTTTGTATATAAATGACATATCTGACTTTGAAAATTGCAAAAATATATCTTATGCTAGTGATACCACATTTCTGTATTGGAATAAATCATTAAATATCTTGGAAAATTCGATGATGGATTCATTAAAAAGTATACTAAAATACTTAGAAGATAACAACCTAAATATAAATATAGGCAAGACAAAATTGATGCATTTTCAATATCATAATTCAAATTTGAACAATTCTGTAAATGTACAAAATACAATACTCGAACATGTGCAACAGATTAAATTTTTAGGACTAGTGTTAGATAGAAATCTGTCATTTGACCTTCACATTGACTTTATCTGTAGTAGGGTAAACTCAGGATTATATCTATTAAAGAGACTATCCAGCATTAAGAATTGTATATTTTGGTGTGATATATCATTATTTTCAATATGGAATTGAGGTTTGGGGAAGTACAAGAAAACAGAATTTAAATAGGTTGTTAATCTTGCAAAAGAACTGTATAAGAACTATTTATAAGCTAAGTAATAGGACTTCATGTCATAGTGTTTTTAAAGATTGTTCACTGTAATTCCTCTGTATGTATATAAAATAATACTATATATTTAAATAAAAATGTACATACTACCAGTTGTAATAATAAATATTATAGTCATAATACACATAGAAATAATAATATACATAGGATTAATGTGATAAAAGGACAAGTGAATGTGACTTATTTATAAGTGGAGTGAAATTATATAACAAGTTGCCACAAACTATAAAAGTCAGACGAGTAAATTTTAAAAAGAATTAAAGGAATATCTAATAAGAAAATGCTTATACAGTAGAGATTAATTATAATTATTAGCGTTAACATAAAATGTAATTTGTTGCTGTTTCTATTGATATCACTATAAGAAAATGATTGTTTTAGCTTCTTAGAATTGAATTTTGACTATGTTTGAAACATTGTATAATGTCTATGGGCAAAAAAAGAAATAAAAAGAAATTGTTGTATTTCATAGCTGCTATAAGTGTTTCTATCATTACGTTAAATTGTTGCTGTACATTTGAATATGTTCACTAGGTTATTAACCTGCATCTTCTGAAGCATGTCAAACAATAATTGGTTACTTGCTGAAAAACTACTGTCTCACTTCACACTTGGCTATTGAATCATTGTTGACTGCACTCTACTTGCAAGAAGTGAACCTATTTCTTCTCGCCACCAGTGGTGTAGCTAACGTTTGGGGGGGGGGGGCCTGCAAATAAATGTTGGGGAGCCCCACTTACTAATAAAGCTTAAAACTAGAGAGAATAAAATATTTCATATTTACTCACATAGAATAAATGTTAAAATAACACTCTCTGATTACCAACACTAACGGTTATTCTTCCTAAATAATATACACTTGCTAAACGCGTAATGCACATAGGTGGAATAAAATCCTTACCTTTCAATATTCTGGATAACTCAGGTATTAATCCAAGCAACCTTCTATTTGTGGTACCTCAGATATCGTTCAGTAATAATAACACTGAACAACTGGTTAGAGCAACACATATTGATTAATATTTATACATTGTGACCAAATTCCAAAATAATCTAATTTATTGGCCAATCGACTACATTTTTGCATAGGTAATTTTACATGTTATGTAGTTTGTTCAGCTTTTATAACAACCGTATTGAATAAAATATCATGCTTTAATGAATTTCTCTACATGATTCTGGATGCTTCTGAGATCATACACACTTGCAGCTAAGCCTTTTTTATACATGTAAGCAAGAAAGGGCAGGAAACGCTTACATGATACACTTCTGTTGTCAGTATGTCATCAGTAAACTGCATCTGTTCCAGCGCTTCTTCCTAGCGATTTTTCATGGTTGAATTGAATATAAAACATCATTTTTACTTTCTCTAGTGGTAAGTAGAGGAAGTATTGTATTCCACCCAAAATTTGAGGCTGAGATTTGACTGGAAATATATGTTTTACACCCCCTGAATCCAAAAAAAAGAAGCATTTTTAGAAAAAGGTCTGTGTGTCTGTCAGTCTGTGGACAGCATAACAAAAGTGAAAAGTAGGTTAGAAACCAAGTTGGTATTTAAGTTTTATGTGTTTCAAGGATACGACATGAAGACTTTAAAGAAAACAGCCCCACCCTAAACTACCCTTTACATGGAACATTTTTCGAAAATTTTGATTTTCTTGAAAATGGCTCTAACAATTTTGATTAAAATGCCATATGTTTATGATATTTGTATGACAAATGAAATGTATATTTTGAATTTTCTGGCTATAGCCTATGTAGTCCTGTTTACTCTGGATGACTTTTGAACAACTCGTAAACCATAAGATACCATTGTATCTTACTATACAAAAAATGTAGATCTCACTAAAACACACAATTTATGTCCCAATAAATATTTTTTGTAGAGTGAAGCAGTTTAGAGATATTCCTTGTTATTTGTGACAGTTTTGAAAAACTTAAAACTTTTGTGAAATGGAACATCGTAATTCATTTTTTTTGTATGTTAAGCGTGCAAAGAGAATGGGATCTCAAAGCTTTAAAAGATTTTACTATTGCTCAAAGCCTACTGTATTCCCATATTCCCCTTGTACCTACAATGAAATAAGCAATAAGATAATTTCATCAAATGTTTATCTCAACAAACACAAAGAAGATAGAGGATTACGAGTTTGTAAGAATAGTTAGAATAAGAGTAGATAAAGTCATGTGAGTGGAACACATCAGATTTTTAAAACTATTAAAGGCAGTCTGGTGCCCCCTAATGCCGCAGGGATGCAGGGTCATTATTTACGCCACTGTTTTTCACCATTATATAAATGTGCAGTTCTAACATCCAAAAATTCTAGTTTGAAATATTTGAAACTGGCCTTTTCTTCCAGATTGGCGTCAAGCTTTTGGCAATGTGATAACACAATTCTTTGTGCAAAGGCTGCTAATATTGCTCTTTGGATTAAACTACCAAACTGTTGTTCCACATCAATGCACTTGACTTTTCTTTTCTGTTTCTTTTCTCCATAAAGAACATTAATTTTGATCCTGTTCAAAACTTCTCTGCCACAATTTCTATTGGCTATCATTCCATTTGCTCTAAGTATCTTTTCTCTGTTCAATACTGCAATTCTAACATTGTCATCAGTTTCCTAATTCCTCCAGTTCTCTAGTCCTTCAGCAATTGTTTCTTGAAATTTCTTCTAAGAATCTTCAATGATCACAATGTCATCTGTGTAGAACAAACGCTTGTGACTGGATTACTTTCATCTGTTTTACTCATAGATTTTACTCTTCCAGGACTTGCATACTTTAAAGACCATCTGACTTCTTTCTTTTGCTGTTCCCTACGAGCAGAGGCAACAGTTTTTGTTGTTAATGATAAATGAGGAAGTTGTTCAATTCCAGAGCAGATTTATTGGCATGCATTTGACATACTTTAGAAGTGATATATGGGATATTTTTTTTTTTTTTTTTTGCATTTTTTTCATATTTTTGAGAACATTGTAGTTTTTAGCGATAAATGAGAAATATCTACTTTTTTAAATTTTGCTTTTTTTACTCATTGACTCCTTGTTGCTGGTGTTTAAGTTTTGGTTTTAATAACAATGAAAGAATTCACAGCTAATTCTTATAAATTCAATAACCCAGCTTTTTTTGAGGCCACCTTGTAACAATGCTACAAAATAAATGCAGAGACAAAGAAAGTTGCCTGACAATGCAATCGGTGAGGCCGCAATACAACGTTATCTTACAAGGCCACATTTCCATGGTATCAAAACTGCTCAATAAACTTAGAGCACAAAGAACTTTGTCCCATTGTTGAACAGTTAGGCCACTTGATATATTGTAACACACTCTTACCATTCAAAGCAAAAGGTGAATGTTACCACCTTTTCTGTGAAAACTCCCTTCTATGTCTTTGGTTACCAGTATCAAATGCTGACAGCCAGAGATTTTTTTCTACATATAACTTGGTTGTAACAAACAGAAGCGCAGTTATGAAAAATGAAAATATCACAACTTGTTGTATGTTGCAATTTGGTATGTTGCTGATTGATGGGCAATGGCCCTGATGTCTGATGCATGACATATGTAGTGATTCATGTCATGATAATACTAAAATAAATGTTTTAATTTGGGGAGATTTTTAACAAAAATGTTACAATAACATTACTTACTTGTTAATTTTAATTTCATGATGTCTATGTGTATTAATTTTACCTGAAAATTTGTATGAAATTAATGCAAATTTTTAGTATGATATTCCACATAAAACACCACGACCTTAAATTATTAATGCAAATTTTTTAAATAATTGTCACACAAAAATCTTACCTTTGGCTTTGAGAGACATGTCCAACAAGTTTTGCTGGAGTCTTGTTATTTGAGTCAATGCCAGTTATAACTTTACCATCACAAGTGGTGATCAATCTAAGATACCACACAAGTTTTTCTGTGAACACAGCTTGAACTCTCATTTTTCTATCGTTCAGAGTTTCTACAGAGAGATCCAAATACATGTGAACTGCTATGCTGTGTTTTTCCACTGTGCACGCAAAACCACGTCACCAGCAGCTGATATACAAAGTCACGAACATCACTTGTTTTTCTCTGCTCTGCTTACAATCAGCGTTGAGCTAATATGATATCATGCATTATTACCAGTGTGCTTTATTATTTAGTCCTGTACTTAGTCACAAAGTGTATTATGGCTCAGCATTTATTTTCTACTGCACAGCGTGTATTTATTTATGATTCGTATGCGTTAACTCAGTCAGCTCGCCAGGTGCAAGTGCAATTTGCAGAAAGCTTTCCAGGTCTAAAAGTTTCAGGCCGTACAACAGTCCATAAACTTTACAATAGCCTTCAGGTAACAGGAAGTGTTCAAGCTCGGAAATATAAAATACGGTGTACGGTTCTTACCGAAGAAGCATTAGACAACATCAGTCATTGTTTGGAGGATTCCACCCCAAAATCGATAGGCATCTTTCACAACAGGCAAGTATTTATTATGGTTCTTTGCAAAGAGCTATTAAATTGCTTAAGTTAAAACCATAAAAAATAACTGTGGCACATGCTCTTCAACCAGGCGATCCTGTAATTAGATGCACATTTTGTGAGTGGACTCTCAGTAGAGTATACAATGGCAAAATTGACCCACATTTAAGATTTTTCACGGACGAGGGTTGGTTCCACCTTCATGGATACGTATGAACACAAAATAATCATTATTGGAGCTCTGAGAAACCTAATATTATTCATGAAATACCCCTTCATGACAAAAAAATTGGTGTATTGTGTGCCATTAGAGTGAACCATTTCAGAGATATTCCTTGTTATTTGTGTGACCTTTGGAGAACTTATACTTCTGTCAAATGGAACATCATTACTCAGTTTTACTTTCTCTTCTATGTATAGTAAAGTAGAGGAAGTATTGCATTCCACCCAAAAATTTGATGTCGAGATTTCACCAGAAATATATGTTTTGAGGCCCCCTGAATCCAAAAAAATCATTTTTAGAAAAGATCTGTATGCGTGTGTGTGTGTGTGTGTGTGTGTGTGTGTGTTGCTGTGTGTGTGTGTGTGTGTGTGTTAATCTGTGGACAGCATAACTCAAAAGAAAAAAGTCGGTTACAAACCAAAGTTGGTATTTAAGTTTAATGTCTTTCAAGGACACAATACAAACATTTTTAAGAAAATTCCTACAACCTAAACTATCTTTCACATGGAAAATTGTTTGAAAATTTTGAATTTCTCAAAAATAGCTCTAACGATTTTGATTGAAATGCCATATGTTTAAGATATTTTTATGGCAATTAAATGTATATTTTGAATTTTCTGGCTATGGCCTATGTAGTCCTGTTTGCTCTGGATAACTTTTGCACATCTGGTAAACAATAAGAGATAGATCAAATCTTACCATAAACAAAATGTACATCTTGTTAAAACATACAAGTTATGAGTAAGTGTAGGCTTTCATGCCCGGTGTTCATAATTCTAAAAGAGTCTTCTGGGCTGATTTGTCGTGGTCTGCTGGAGTAACTTGGTCCAGACGTTTCATCCACTACTGCGGTGGACATCATCAGTGGTGTGGTCGAAGTCTTCTTGGTGAAGGTACAGTTGCGTCTGAGGCACCGCGTCTGAGGCGTTGACTGTCTGGGATGCGTGTATAAATACCGCAGACGCGGTGCCTCAGACGCAACTGTACCTTCACCAAGAAGACCTCAACCATGCCACCGATGATGTCCACCGCAGTAGTGGACGAAACGTCTGGACCAAGTTACTCCAGCAGACCACGGCAAATCAGCCCGGAAGACTCTTTTAGAAATACAAGTTATGTTCAAATGCATTTTTTGTGGAATCAACCATTTCAGAGATATTCTTTGTTATTTGTGTGAGTTTTTCAATACTTAAACTTCTCTCAAATGCAAGATGATTATTCATTTTTTTATCTTTTGGCCATGCAAGAGAACAGAATTTCACTGCTTTAAAGCATTTGACTATCGCTCAAGGCCTACCATATTCCCATACTCTCCTTGTACCTACAAGAAAATCAGCAGTAAGATAATTTCTGCAAATGTTTATCTCAACTAACATGAAGAAGAATGAGAGTTTGTAAGAATGGTTAGTACAAGAGTAAAGAAAGTCATGTGAGTGCAACACATCAGATTTTGATTATTTATTTTATTTTTAAAAGTCTTCTGTGTGTGGTTTCTGTATAGCTGAAGTAGTTTTAGCTGTAATGGCAGTAATAGCTGTAGCAGTAGGATGAGCAGTATTTAACTAGCAAATTAATTAGAATAAACACATAGTGGTTCCCTCATTTATTTTACTTTCTTTCTCAGTTTTGTTTCTTTAGCAGACATTGCAGTTATGTTCTTGTGGCATACCAATGAGCTACATATCAGGAGACAGCTTTGAATTGTACATGTCTGATTTTAGAGCAATATATTTGGCATATTTTGTCTTCTGTAGTAAAGAAAATTGAATTTAATAATGATAGCACAACTTTTTTCAGCATTATTTATAATTAGACTTCATCCTTTTCTGAATTTCATCATATGATACCAGTTACATGGTGCACGATGAACTATTTTCTGGGTTCATGAACATGTTTGCTTGTCTAATGGAATCTTTGGATGATGTTGGATTTCTTTGGTTCAGTTTTGCGCTCCAATGTTTTTGACTCACAAAAATTCTCATTCAGTCTCTCTTGAACAGAAACTCTGGATAATGTATTTACAGTGGCTAAAAATCTGATGTGTTGCACTCACATAACTTTCTCTACTCTTGTACTAACCATTCTTACCAACTCTTATTCCTATATCTTCTTCATGTTAGTTGAGATAAACATTTGTACAAATTATCTTATTGTTTATTTCCTTGTAGGTACAAGGGGAATATTGGAATACAGGAGGCTTTGAGCGATAGTCAAATCTTTTAAAGCTTTCAGATTCCGTTCTCTTTGCACACTTAACATATAAAAAAATGAACGACATTCCATTTCACGAAACTCACACACATAATAAAGAATATCTCCAAAATGGTTCACCCTACAAGAAAATTGATTCAGACATAAATTGTGTATTTTGGCAAGATCTACATTTTTTGTATAGTATGATTTAGTCTATCTAATGGTTTATCAGTTATGCAAAAGTCGTCCAGAGTAAATACGACTACAGGGGCTATAGCCAGAAAATTCAAGATATACATTTCATTTGTCATAAAAATATCTCAAACATATGACATTTTAATCAAAATCGTTAGAGCCATTTTCAAGAAAATCAACATTTTCAAAAAAGTTTCCATGTAAAGGGTAGTTCAGGGTGGGGTTATTTTCTGAAAATGCTTTTTTTGGATTCAGCGGGTCTCAAAACATATATTTCTGGTGAAATCTTGACATTGAATTTTTGGGTGGAATACAATACTTCCTCTAATTACCAGTAGAGAAAGTAAAAACAAAAACTGAACAATTGCAAAGGAGATACGATATACTGTATCACATAATGGGTGATCCAAAAGACTAAACCGACTGTGCTGTGTTTTATCTGTACACGTCCTAAGCACTCGTCCCCGACTGGCACTGTCATACAACAGTGCGGATGAAACCATACATTTATAAAACTGCTGTTAAAGGCTTTACTTACCATTGTTATTAAAGGAGATGCTGAAACTGACCACCGTCATTGTTTATACATTTTTGGCACCTCTTTATGAAATTATCCATCACTCGCTGTAGTTGACGTTGAGAAATCCTGGCAATTTCCTGGTGGATATTTTGTTTTAATTCTTCCAGGGTGTGTGGGTTTGTCTTGTACACTTTATGCCTTAAGATACCACAGAGACAGAAATAGCAGGGTGTTAGGTCGGGAATGAAGGGGCCACAAGTCTCTACTAATAATTCTGTCCTGAAAGACACTTTCAATTGTTCTCATTGAAAGATTGGTTGTTGCAAAGTCGTGTTTAAAAAGGGCAAAATCATGCTCCCTGTTGGTTAATTCTCTAAAAAAAAGGGGGCAAAATTGTATTCACCTATGTATGGGCGTCAACTGTTGACTCAAAAACATTGGGCCTATAATTCTTTGAGCGATAGTCAAATATTTTGAAGCTCTGAAATTCTGTTCTCTTGCACGGAGAAGAGATAAAAAAATGAATAATGATCTTCAATTTGAGAAGAGTTTAAGTATTGCAAAACTCACACAAATAACAAACAATATCTCTGAAATGGTTCATTCCACAAAAAATGCATTTGAACATAACTTGTGTGTTTTAACGAGATGTACATTTTGTGTGTAGTAAGATTTGATCTATCTCTTACGCTTTACCAGATATGGAAAAGTCATCCAGAGTAAGCAGAACTACATAGACTATAGCCAGAAAATTCAAGACATACGTTTAATTTGCCATAAAAATATCTCAAATATATGGCATTTCAATCATTTTTAAGAAATTCAAAATTTTTGAACATATTTCCATGTAAGGTGTAGTTTAGGGTGGAGGAATTTTCTTAAAAATCTTCTTGTCGCATCCTTGAAAGACATTAAACTTAAATACCAACTTTGGTCCTTAACCTATTTTTCGTTTTTGAGTTATGCTGTTCACAGACACACACACACACACATATGTGCGTGCACATGCACGCACGCACACACACACATGGACCTTTTTCTAAAAATATTTTTGATTCAGGGGGCCTCAAAACATATTTCTGGTAAATTCTCGACATCAAATTTTTGGGTGGTATACAATACTTCCTCTACTTTACTGTACATAGTAGAGAAAGTAAAAATGAATAATGATGTTTCATTTGACCGAAGTATAAATATTTACTATTGTAAATGGTAAATTGTAAGAGATAGACAATGTCCTACTGCATAAAAATGTAGATCTTGTTAAAGCACACAGTTTATCTTGAATAACATATTTGTGGTGTTAATAATTTCCAAGGTATTCTTTGTTATTGTTTTGAATTTTCAAATGCTTACACTTTTTTGACTGGAAAACTCAGGATACTAGTCAGAACAAAGGGTCCTTCAATCTCTGGAGCACTGCACTGTGCAAAAATCATAATAGGCCTTTTGTGCTTTGAAGGGATGAAGCAGCGACCCAAAGGGTGACCTATATGGACAACAATCAGCTAGCAAGGTTAAGATGCCTAAGGATTCCAGAATGACATTAATCCTGATGCCAGCATTTCTGCCTTTGCCATTCAACCTGGGAGTTCTGGTATGAAATGAGCCACTCCCAGAAAGAAGCCTCAGCCAGCCAAGTGTCAGGGAGAAATATTTATAAATTCCACTGTTCTGCCATAACTTACCAGTTGCTGTTGCCTTGTCATGCCTCATCATGCAAAGAGCATGACCCTTGAAAAATATCACATAATGACACTGCTTTTAAAAAACTGTATATCGCTTTGGCCTATTGTATCCTTTTGTTTTTCTATTAACTTCTTCCAACGTAGTGTCAAATCTAAAGATGAAACAAGCCCTTCAATGGGGGTGAGGTTGGCTACATATAATCTATACACTGTAGCTGATTCTGAACTTTGCACCTGGTCAGAGGTCAACAAGAACAGGTTCTAGTTGCACAAGGCAATACAGAGAACCTGCTTCCAATGGTGTAATGTTTATATAGTGCACTTTGACGTTATGCTGATATCTTGGTTATAAAGGAATTGTTTCATCTTTAGTCATATCGGATGGTGAATGAATGAAATGGGTGAAATGATGCTCAAATGAGCCCCAGGTTTAAAGAGCTTTAAGTCACCCAACAATCGTCTTCTCAGGATAAGGGAAAACCTAAAAGAAAACCTTATCCGGATAACTCGTTCTAAGCGATATTCAAACTTGCGACCTCTTGGACGTGAGGCAGACACGCTACGACCATGCTACAGAGGTGAGTTATGTATCCTTCTTAATCCTACAAATAAAATGTGTAATAAAAGTTCATCTTGATGAACAGGAACTATGAAAAGACTAAGCTTTTATGATAATAGCGTGCAGAAGAGTAGAGCATGAGTAAACATTTGGAGGGGTGTCTAGAAACCTGGAGGTTAAATTAAATTGTTGTTGTTTAACGACGCTGTCAATTGCCATGATCATATCAGCGTCGCCGGTGTGCCGGAATTTCGTCCCATAGGAGTTCTTTTACATGCCAGTAAATCTACTGACATGGAGCTGTCGTTTTTAAACACACTTAAAAACCATCAGTCTGGGCCGGATTGGAACCCGCGACCTTGGGATAGGTAGGCCAGCGTCTAACCAACTGAGCCACCCAGACCGACTAGAAACCTGGAGCAAAGCGTGTAGCAACTAGGCCACAATGGCCTTTTTTCTTTTAAGTGACCCCTTGAAGATCCGAAGAGAGGTCAGATCCGGGCAACGGTGTCTCTAACGTTTCCAGCTGGAACATATCGTGGCGCCTCGTTAGCCCTGTTCCGCCCGGGAAATCCCAGGAACCAAACGCTAGAGAAAACCCTTTCTTTAACCCTGAAACAGACGACAGAAATGGTGGGGACAGGAAATGATTGATAGGAAATTCTGGCAGAAGAGGAGCCACTTCAGTATTCGCATACCAACCCGGGAAAGCCATAAAAAGAACTGGTGTGAATGGTGAGTCCGATGGAATTCGACCTGGGATCTTTAAACGCAAGCCACGCGTTATCGAGGAGCCATCGCCAGTGTTCGAATCAAGTTTTCTGACGAGGGGGGGGGGGGCGGGGGGGGGGGGCGACTTGATAGTGGTGCTGGTGGCGGCAACGGTAGCGATAGTGGTAGTTGAAACCTGAGATTCGAACTGGAGTACACCACCGTCACTACTTTCTTTGGTGAGCCGGGGAAATTATTTAATGAGAGGGGGAAATCCCCCCATCCCCCCGTTAATTCGAACCCTGGCCATCGCGCTCGGTTTGCAGAAGAACGAGTACAGAAAGTCACGTGTTTCTTAAAATCTGCTTTCCTATGTATTGTTACTCAAGGTGGATCTTCACAGAGAGCAGATCATTGACCCTTGAGTTTGTCCCCGATTCAGACTTGACGTGCAATTCAAGGATTTGCAGCGCTGAACTGAAGTCTGTCTAGAGAAAGTGTGTTTCACCATGGCTAATGTAGTTTCACTGCGCCTGTATGTTTGTCCCAGGGTCCCTCGGAAAAATTGCGATTGAATAATGATATCGGACTTTGAGTTGAAGTCGAAATACGTCACCGTCGCCTTCACTGGTCTGGGGATAACATACTGAGACTCTGAGATACACGACAGTTGAAAAGCGCCCATAAATAAAAACTCAAGTTTTATTCCAAAACACATCAATGCAATTAGGGTTAAAGCTAATGAGCAACCACTTTTTAACCAAAACAGTTTACCCCAGATAAACATGGGCTCACACTACAGGTTATACTTTCATTAGTGTCAAATATATCGAGGATGCCCCGTAGCTCTGTCGATAGAACAGCTGCCTACTGTGCGAGGGCTCCCGAGTTCGATTCCGGGTGAGGCGCGGGTATTTTTCTCTAGTTAGGATTATTCCCTACCATCCCCAGGGTCTGGAGGGAGGGAGTGTGGGAGTGAGTGAGTGACAGTGATTGAGCGAGTAAGTGAGTGAGTGAGTGAGCGAGTGAATGAGTGTGTGTAATCTAAAGATCTAAAATCCACTGTATTTGAGTTGACAAACGTTCCAGATGTTAAAAGAGCACAGGTATTTCCATTGAAAGTTAAAGGCACAGTATAAATGAAAACAAGAAAAGAAAGAAAGAAAGGAAGGAAGGGAGGAAAGGGGGAGGGGGAGGGAGAGAGGGAGGGAGGGAGGAAGAGAGGAAGGGAGAGAGGGAGGGAGGGAGCAAGGGAGCAAGGGAGGAGGGGAGGAGGAGAGGAAGGAAGGAGGGAAGGAAGGAGGGAAGGAAGGAAAGAAACGAACAAAGAAAAAAACATGGATGTCCCCAGACAAGAAAGCCAGCGGATTCAAATCAGGAGATAAGTTTCAATCGAATGTTTTGCTAACATTGGATTTTGATGTCACGGGAGGCTTCCTGTATGCTTTTACTTAGATTGGCTAATTCTTTTCCCCCTCGACCATATATTTCGGGTATACAGCCCTTACCCAAGGCCTGGGCAATTCGGGGAATACCTTGAGCGACCTTCACTTTTTTACCTACCTACTAAACATACATTTATCAGTGCAAGACGGGAGCGGGCTGCGCTCAGACAACACCAGCAGCCCAGGCCTGCCTTAAGCTCTTTGGCCTCACGGCTACAATTTTATTCTTAAGCGTGCCAGAAGTTGAAGATTTTGAACGCGTCGCCCAAGTTCAAGGGTACCTGCAGTCTCTGCTTCTCTCTCTTTCTCTCTGTCCCTCTCTATCTCTCTTGCACGGCCCTAATGGCAGTAATCCGTTGTCGAGCTAGCTCCTTCTTAATTTAGTCTGGGCGTAGCGTAGTCCCTTGATGACTTCCCTGGCTGCCTTGCCCTGAGGTTCAGAAAGTAAGTAAAACTATACGCCCCTCGTCTTGAGGTGTTCTACAAAATTCCTGCACTTCCGCAACCATAACAACATTTGGCAATCTGAATCTGCCACGGTGTGGATTTTATATTGATGTAAAGGAGAGAATATCTGGTCAAAGCATTTAGTTATTTGTAGGAGACTGATACCCCGGTTTTTTACCTGTGATGTATCAGATACTATCTTCAACCCGAGCAAAGCTCGACGTGCAAGGCTTGCATTTTCTCAAAGGAAAGAACACCAAGGACATCTAAAAATGGTAGATCGATCGAAGTGACCAAAACATTTAACTGGTAATTATTCAGTGTATCGTTCGATTATTCAGGTTGTTACAACGCAAGTCTATTTATTGACCTGTTTACCACCAAATCAAGATGGGAGGCTCTTATGTTTGTTTTTATATAATTGTTCTGTCTGTACTTCCTTTGGTACAACCATGGAGAATGATTTAGCGCATTAGGAGAGCAGAATATTTGTAACGTAAGTTCCAGGTCGTGCTGGAGCGCGGTTTACACAACTAGATAGTTCCAACATGCAGCCTGAGTTTATCGATGGTATGTTCTATATGTTCGTCTGTTAGGCACACAAGGAGGCTGTGTATTGAATCATCACTCGCATTTGTTATCATTTGTCCATGGCTGTACGCAAATAGGGCAAGTACTGCATTTCAGTCATAAATTCTATACCAAGATATCACTGCAAATACATGTTTTGAGAAGCCCTCAATAAAAAAATCTGATGTGTTGCACTTACATGACTCTTTCTACTCTTGTATTAACCATTCTTACAAACTCTTATTACTATATATTCTTCGTCTTAGTTGAGATAAACATTTGCAGAAATTATCTTTATTGTTTATTTCCTTGTAGGTACAAGCGGAATATGAGAACACAGTACGCTTTGAGCGTGTCAAAATTTTTAAAGCTTTCAAATTCCGTTTTCTTTGCACGGCCAAACAGATAAAAAAGTGAATAACGACCTTTCATTTGAGAAAAGTTTAAGTATTGTAAAATTCACACAAATAACAAGGAATATCTCCGAAATGGTTCATTCCATAAAAAATGCATTTGGACATAACTTGTGCGTTTTAACGAGATCTATATTTTTTATAGCAAGTAATATTCTATCTATCTCTTACGGTTTACCAGTTATGCAAAAGTCATCCAGAGTAAACAGGACTACAGGGGCTATAGCCAGAAAATATGAGATATACATTTCATTTGTCATAAAAATATCTCAAACACATGACATTTGAATCAAAATCGTTAGAGCCATTATCGAGAAAATCAAAATTTTCCATGTAAACGGTAGTTTGGGGTGGAGGAATTTTCTTCAAAATCTTCGTGTCGCATCCTTGAAAGACTTTAAACTTAAATACCAACTTTGATTTCTAATCAAATTTTCGTTTTAAAGTTACGCTTTTTTTTATTTAGGAGCCTCAAAATGAAATCTCGACATCGAATTTTTGGGTAGAATACAATACTTCCTCTGATTACTATACGCAGTAGATTTTTTTGTAGTGTTTAACGCCCGCTTTTACTACTGAGCAATTCCGCATGTGACTAACTGACATTTACACTACATTTTCTTCTTAAAATGTCTGTCTAAAGGTCAATATAGGTGTAAAAATGTTATTTTAACGACATACGATGACATAGAATACATTGGCGGTTGTGATAGGAAATATAAAAACCTTAAAAAAAGTGAAACAATTATTTAATACTGAGCGCTAAACTTTTCGTGACTAACTGACATTTTTGTCAACTGCAGGTCCAACTTCAAACGTTTGTCCTCCGTTTTCTCTGAAAGTTTTCTTATTTGATTTGTTCTGAAAAATCACTTGAGAGAGGAACTTCTAAGCTTTCAAATGACCTGAAAAAAAGGTTTGGTATGTTATTCTCATCTGGAGATATTTATTCTAAAGGTCAGCGTGACTGACATTTGCGAAAATTGTAATACTTTGTCTTTGTTTTACATGTCATAACATATGGAAAATCATAGTGATTCGTATTATACGTTACATACATGTAATACATACAGGTGTGTGATTGTATTTATCATTTTGAGAAGAATAATATCCTTTGGAGAAGCATTAAAGTCATGCAACATAAACAGAATGAACATATGTTGACAGCTCTCATTTCTTATCACAGTTACGTCATTGCAAGTATAAAACGCTGACTCAAAACCATAACAAAGACGACACATGAGAGCACACAGCACACAGCACATACCTGTAACACAGTCACTGGATTGGACTCCTTATAGTGCAGGAACGCTAGATGCAGTAGCCTTGTAGTACACGCGTATATCAATACACTGTTTTTATTTCCGAAAGTTGTGCATCATTCTGACACTTTCCGCACATGAAAGAAAAGCATATTCCACAGCATTTAAACGCAATACTTTCACATAATGAACCCGCTGAGTGTACGGTATAGGTGAAATATGTTCAAATCTTTTGTCGAGAAATTCTTTTGCTTCTTCAATTTCAGGCAGAGAAACCTCAAGAATACATATTTTGGTTTTCTTTCTAACAGTATTAACAAATTCTTCAGCACTCTGAATCCTGCTTCCTGCTTTCGCAGCTGTCCATGCCATCCTCTTCACTTGTCCTCCAATCGCATCTACTGCCCCCTTTCCGTGATAGGATTCGAAGAAGTGCCATTCAATTTGGATTCCAAATACTTCGGAAAGATATGTCACATGACTCAATGTGTATTTCTGCTTAAAATGACTAACAGCTCCATCAGAAAACACTTTTACAAGTTCAAGATTCGGAACAATATCCAATATTTCCGAAAATATATTCCTTAAGCAAATATCAACTGCATATTTGTCATGTGATACATAATCAGACACCAAAGCAAAAGATTGTTTCTGAATTTCACCAATACCTTCTTTCCTATACCAGGCAACAGCAGTAAATATGGAGATCTGTGTATTAGTCCAGTGGGCAGCTTGAATTTCATTTTGCTCCTTGCATGTGTAGTTCTCAGAGAAGTCGATCTGTATCACTGCTTCACTATTTGCAACATTTTCCCGAGCCTTCTTAAAGGCCTCGGATTGCTGTCTTTTTACATAAACGTGATTTAGGAAACGTGGCAGGCAATTGGTCAGTTCTTCAATGCAGTCTTTTACAGACCCATTTTTAACTTCTATTTCCATTCTTCCATTACGTGAACTCCACCGGTTCCACTCGCATGGAGAATTAGCAAGTTCATCCGAAATGTCTGCTCCACTCAATCCCGGGCACTTGGAGCATCCTCCCTGCATACACTTACTCGATTTCTGATCACAAACCACTTGTGCTATGAACTTACGAAATTCAGTCTCAGTGAGTACGTGATTTTTACACAATGCTTTGAGAAGAAACTTCATATTTTCATGTATAATGCATGTGCACACATTATGTGGGATCTGACTTTGAAGACGCACGTGAGCAGGGCGTAATTCAGCGAATTTTGTCAACCCCACGGATATTTCTTCACGGTCTTGTAGAAAGAGTGCGTGTGCTTCTTTTAATGTTACCACTAGATACCTAATGCGAACTTCTTTTGTTTCTCCCTGAACATGGATTTCAATAAAACCATCTCTTCCAGGAGCTTGGTAAGATATTGAATCATCCTGATAGAACTTGATGATTGCACTTTGAAGTTCTTCTGATAGTTGTTTTCCTGATACCGGGACAGAGTGATTTGGTTTTACATGTAATCCCTCTTCAACTGCTAACTTACGAATCATTTCTATTCTTTTGCGTGGAGATTGCGGCAATGCTTCCTCAGCACGTTTTCTGCACTTTCCAAAATGCTGTCTGCTTTTGAAAGCCGCTGATGTTGATGGAGTATCCTTATCTATCCCTTCTTGGTCTCTTATCTTCTGTCTTGCCCGCTGTGCTTGCTTATGTCTCCTATATTCAGCTTTGAGGTGTTCTCTTCCTTCTTTTGTTTGCTTCAGTATTGCTCTTCCTTTTCTCACAGTCACTTTTATTTTTTCCTTCCATTGTGCATAACTGCCTTGCTCCTTCAGACGTTGTTTGTATTCACGTTGTCTTTGGGCTGGTGTTTTAGCCATGGAGACAGAAACGGACTGATACGTCTATCCTGACTGAAGTCTCACAAGCAACTGTACGCGTATGACAACCACAGGGTGCATGGGCGTCGCGAAAGGGGGGCAAGGGGGGGGGGGGCCGCGGCCCCCCCTTGGAAGAGAATAAATGCAATGTGCAATGAATTACTGTTAGACTATTGCTTTAATTTTGAGGTAAAGTACACTTTTTACTTAGCATAAATTAACATGCTTATCCGTAACAAATACTATAACTCAATTTTTACAGTTTTTGACAACAGAATAATGAATTAATTGCAAACTTCCAACATGCGGCCCCTCCCTGAAAAAAAGTCTGCCGACGCTCATGACAGGGTGCCAGCACTAATTGTGCGTTAGTCACGTGGTCACGTGTTTTGTGGGAAAACGAATGACTATAGAGGAAAACTTTCTGATACTTTTTATTTGTTATATTGTAATGACGCAGAATCAAAAAGGATATTTTTTTCAGTCTATTACTTTTCCCTGCAGAGGACTTTATCCTTATTTACCGTGATTAACTGACATTGACACACAGTAATAATTAAACAGGCTCTAAGGACTATTTATAAATGTCATTGTGTGATGTGCAGGACAAAAAAATTAATACAGTTGTACATAGCTCCTGAAATATTGATATGAAAATCGCTGTTATTCATGCTTATTTTAGTGTTTTGGAAATATATGGGTAAGAAGTGAAGTTTGAACTCATATTCACGTCAAAAACATTTATTTTTCACTTCATAAGAGTATCTAGCATCATCTTTCCTCAGTAAAAAAAGTGAAACATTGATTCCAAATTTTAACACACGGAATGACGTATTCGCGGAATTGCTCTACTACGGCACCGCAGGCGGTGACACTGATGATACATAGAATGAAGATGGAGCACCGGTGGAATGAGATGGCGGGGGAAACCGGAGAACCCGGAGTAAACCTGCCCCAGCGCCGCCTCGTCCATCACAAATTCCACATGCACTTGCCTGGGCTACGCAGTAGAGAAAGTAAAAAAAGCATTTTTAGAAAAAAGTCCATCTGTATGACTGTAAAATGCATAACTCAAAAACTTGGGCGTCGGCAGACTTTTTTCCAGGGGGGCCGCATGTTGGAAGCTTGCAATCACGCAATATTAATTAATTTTGTTGTCAAAAGTTATTGTATTTCTTGTGGATAACCGTATTAATTTCTGCTAAATAAAAATTGTTCCTTACACTAAAAGTAACATAATAGTCTAATAGTCAGCAATTGGTTGCATATTAAATTCATTAGCTTCCAAGGGAGGGGGGCGGTCCCCCCCTTTCCCCCCTTTCGCGACGCCCATGCTCAAAAGCGACAGTCTGTTAAATACCAAACTTGATATTTAATTCACGGTCTTCTAAGCATGTCACTCCCAAGATTTTCAATAAAATCCCTCACCTCAAACTATTCTTTACATGGAAACATTTTCGAACGTTTAAATTTTCTTAAAAATGGCTCTAACGATTTTGATTAAAACACCACTTGTTTAAATACTTTCATGACAGAAAAAATATACATCTTGAATTTTCTGGGAACAGCTTCTGAAGTTCTCTTCATTCTGGAATACTTTTGTATAGGTGGTAAACAGTAAAGGATATAGATAATCTAGATCTTGTTAAAGCTCACAATTTGTCATTTTTTAATTAACTATTTACAAGGTATCACTTATTATTGGTTTAAATTTGCCAATACTTAATACTTTTCTCAAATATGAAGTCGTTATTCGTCATTTTTCCTCTTGGTCATGCAAATAGAGCGCAATTTCAAAGCAATCACATAACGATTTAGTCTTGAAAGACTTGAATATCGCTTAATCCTGTACGAGTATTCCCCAAATCCTATTTACCTACAAGTAAATATCGATGTCTATCTCGTTGTTGTGTTTAACGCCCGCTTTTACTACTACGGCACCGCAGGCGGTGACACTGATGATACATGGAATAAAGATGGAGAACTGATGGAATGAGATGGCGGGGGAAACCGGAGAACCCGGAGGAAGCCCGCCCCAGCGCCGCTTTATACATTTATAGAAATCATCTTCTTGCTAACTTTCTTTTAAGTGCAAGGAGAATACAGTAGGCTTTAATAGATAGTCGAATGTTTTAAGTGGTCGCTATATGATGACTTTGAAATCCCGTTCTCTTTGCACGACCAAGAAAGAAAAAAGCGAATAACACCTTCCGTTTGAGAAAACTGTAAGTATTGCAGAACTCACACAAATAACAATCCGAAATGGTTCACTCCACAAAAAAAATGAATTTGGATGTAACTTGTGTGTTTTAAAGAGATCTACATTGTTTCTCAGTAAGATTTAGTCTATCTCTTACGGTTTACCAGTTATGCAAGTCATCAAGAGTAAACAGGACTAGATGGGCTATAACCAAAAAAAAAAAAAATTGAAAATATACCTTTCATTTGCCATAAAAATATCTCACACGTATGGCATTTTATTCAAAATCGTTAGAGCCAATTTTTGAGAAAATCAAAATTTTCCATGTAAACAGTAATTTAGAGTGGAAGGATTTTCTTCAAATCTCCGTGTTACATTCTTGAACGATATTAAACTTAAATAGGTACCAACTTAATTTTTTTACTGACTTTTCGTTTTTGAGTTATGCTGTTCATGGACAGGCACACGCGCGCGCGGGCCTTTTCCTAATTTTTTTTATATATATTTAGGGAGCCTCAAAACATGTATTTCCGGTGAAATCTCGACATCCTATTTTTGGGTCGAATACAATACTTCCCTTAGTATACGTAGCAGATTAAGTAAAACAAATGAAAATGTCAAATCTAAATATAAATCTATGTCTAATGAACATTAGAGCCCGTCTGCCGATGACCTCAGCAGTTTTGCGCCATTTAGACGCTATTACTTACTCTCGTGATAAGCAGCACAAAATTAGAACAATTAGGTCTGCAATTATAGCACAAGAAGTCAGCTTTATACTTATTGGATATGAACTGCTATTTATGTAAAATACCTGATGTAACAGGTGTTAATATATCGTGACTTCACCTGCGTTCACTCTCTGACGTTCATGTGGTTCCTGTTATGCAAAGTTTGGCAACCCCTGTCCTGAACGAATGTATGATTTTGTAGTGCTCAGTTGTCGATCATGGCATATCACGTGACCATGATTTAGATTGTCTTTTCAACTATCTGCAGCGCTCTAGTTGTTTCGACGAGATAGTTGAAACCTCAACCGCCACGATCATCAACTGACCTTGACAGGTCGATAATTACAGCAAACTGTAGCACCGGCGAACTATGGAAGCCGGCGAGCCAGCGAGATCGGTGAGCTAATGGAGTGCGCCGCAGTTATTGAACCCTGCCGACGCTTGAGTGTTTGAGAGCCAAAGACAAAGATTAATCACCTTGCTGTTGAACGAACGTCTATAGCAGGTATTATAGCTGGTGTATAGCCGTGTTCCAACTGCACATAATTCATGTCTAGACTGCGCCAAGCAAAGCAATAGAACCTGTTCCAAAACCGGAAGTATCGTTTCTGAGGGCACGTGAATCGATTCCAGTCTAATCCGTCGCTACCCATCCCTATCGTCATTGTACCATCTGAGCCAAATGTTTCTGGGACTGCTTTAGCTTCTTATAATTGAAACTGCATTTCATATTCAGTCCCTGTGTATAGCGTGTTCCAAAAGTTGCTTCACTTTTCCTACTCACTCTTATACAGCTATACCTGTAATAATCCGGTTTCCCCCGCCATCTCATTCCACCGGTGCTCCATCTTCATGTATCATCAGTGTCACCGCCTGCGGTGCCGTAGTAGTAAAAGCGGGCGTTAAACACTACAACAACAACAACCTGTAATAATACACGAGCTGTATACTTCTATCTACTTACTGTTGATACTTACTGTTGACTCCATGTCAAGATTCGGAAGGGGGACTTACATGAGCGTAGGCAGACTTTTTTCCAGGGGGGGGCCACATGTTGGAAGTTTGCAATCAGATATTATTAATTCATCTTTTATTGTCAAAATTTATATTTGTTGCAGTTAACCGTATTGATTTGTGCTAAATAACAATTGTTCTAAATTAAAATAATAGTTTAATAGTCCGTAATTGATTGCACATTAAGTTCACCAACCTCCAAGGGGGGGGGGGGGCCGCGGGCCCCCTTGCCGCCCGTTCGCGACGCCCATGGGGACTTAGTATCTCGACCTATGGAAGATCTTTCGTACCTATGCCCCTGAAGACTTGCGCATACCCTTAGGGGTCCTAAAATCCCCTTTTTACATATCTCCTTGTAGCTCAAGAGTAATAAGTAGGGCTCGGAAGTTCATGCCCTAAAAAACACTGAAATATGCATGCAAATATGCTCTTAAAAACTTGAAAATATGCCAAAAAAATATGCACTATTTAATGAAAACAATTAATAACCCTTTACAGTAGACAACACGAGTTAGTATAAGTAATAAATAAAGTTACCTTATTTCTTAGACTGCTAGTATTAACTGCTAAATTACAGTTCACAACCAACACTTTGCACAAATTTTCAACTGTAAAGTCTGTCTGTTGTCTCGCAAAACACTTTTGTAACGTGAAAAATCTCTCCACGTCACAAGATGTTATCGGGGCGTATTTAAATGATGTTAACTGCTTCACAGAGAGAGTCAAGTCTCTTGGTGAGACAGATGGTTTTCTTTCGAGGATGTCTCGAATATCGCACATCTGTTTATAACCAGAATTTTTTGAAATTACATAATTCACTTTCTCTTTCACTTTTTGTCCTATGCTACCAGGAACCGAACTCAGATCACATATTGCTTTTTCAAAGACAGTAAGTGATTCATGCAAAGGAGATCGTACAGCTTCCAATGCCGTTATGGCTGTTGGTAAGAAAGAAAAATGGGCAGATATGAAACCAAGATCATCTTTTAACCCAGTGCCTGACAGAATATTTTGCACAGTTTCTATTGATGAAGCATCTTTCGAGTCCAATGAATTAGCAACCTCTTCGGCTATTTCTATGTGTTTAGCATAATATAAAACTGCATCGACCCATGTTCCCCATCGAGTTAACACTGGTGCAGGAAGAAGTCAGATATTAGGTGCTGTTGATCTAAACAACTTAACTCTTTTAGGAGATTTAACAAAAATTATCTTCGTACTGGACACAAATCTATCTACCAATGGGAAAGAACCATTGTCTCAGAAATGCTACCAATATGAGAAATATTATACAGATGAAAAAAATAAAAAAGCATAAAAATCATTAAAATATGCAATATAGGGGCAATAATGTTGAAATAATATGCATTTATCAAAAATCAAGAAAATGTGCAGTTATATGCACCATAAAATCATGTCCAAATAACTGAAAATTCCATAATTCGTGCACATAATGTAAAAGCATACATTTTAACCCGTATGAAAAAACATGCAAATGCATGAACTTCCTAGCCCTAGTAATAAGGGAGTACGGTAGGCTTAAGGAATAGTCAAATATTTTAAAAACTGGTCGCTGTAAGACGCCTTTTAAATTGCATGACCAATTAAAAAATATTATTTTCTCTACTCACGCGTATACAAATATTTATATAAGTTTTATTTCTCTTTCTACTTCTGATCGATACAGATTATTACTCATTTACACACATTGTTGTATAAGTAGAATACAGCAAGCTTAAAGGACAGTCAAATTTCTTTCAAAGCCAGTCGCTATGTGATATCTTTAAAAATTCTATTATATTTGCATAAACACGAAAAAGAAAGGGAGAAAAAAAGAAGAAGCGATTTGCAGTTAAGGAAACTATTAATTATCCGAAAATAGAAACGAGTAAAAAAATATTTGGAAAATGGTTAATGCTGCAAAAGGTTTTATTTTACATAAATTTTTGATTTAACGAGATGTACATTTTTTGGGCACTAAATGTTTGTCTATCTCTTACGGTTTACTAGTTATAAAACGTTCATTCGAAATGAAAAGGACCTCACAGACACTCCCAAAAAATTCCAGATGTATGTTTCACTTGTCACGTAAATATCTAAAATATAAGCTATTTTTATGAAAATCGCTACTGCTATTTTTGGGAAATTAAAAGATAAAATTTTTACTTTCTCTGCTGGTAAGTAGGGGAAGTATTTTATTCCAGCCAAAAATTCGATGTCGAGATTTCACCGGAAATGTATGTTTTGAAACCTCCTCAATCAAAAAAAAAAAAAAAAAAAAGGTCCGTGTGTGTGTGTGTCTGTCAGTCTGTGGACAGCATAACTCAAAAACGAAAAGTCGGTTAGAAACCAAAGTTGGTATTTAAGTTTAATGTCTTTCAAGGATACGACACCAAGATTTTGAAGAAAATAGCCCCACCCTAAATTACCCTTTAGGTGGAAAATTTTTCAAAAATTTTGATATTCTTGAAAATGGCTGTAACGATTTTGATTAAAATGTCATATGTTTGAGATATTTTGATGACAAATGAAATGTATATCTTGAATTTTCTGGCTATAGCCGCTGTAGTCGTATTTACACTGGTCGACTGTTGCATAACTGGTAAACCGTTAGAGATAGACCAAATCGTACTATACAAAAAATGTAGATCTTGTTAAAATATACAATTTATGTCTCAATAAATTTTCTTGTAGGGTGAACCATTTCGGAGATATTCCTTGTTATGTGTGTGAGTTTCGGAAAACTTAAAATTAAACGTGAAATTAAATATCGTTGTTCATTTTTTTATATGTTAACCGTGCAAAGAGAACGGAATCTCAAAGCTTTAAAACATTTGACTATCGCAGAAAGCCTACTGTATTGGAATATCCCCCTTGTACCTACAAGGAAATAAGCAATAAGATAATTTGTACAAATGTTCATCTTAACTAACACGAAGAAGATATAGGAATAAGAGTTTGTAAGAATGGCATGTACAAGCGTAGAGAAAGTCATGTGAGTGCAACACATCAGATCTGATTTAAATATACTTTTGTCATTCTTTGGAGCAAGTTTCTCCTTAATAGGTAATTCTATTGTACGTATCTGTTTCACTGATAAGCAAGCCATGTAGCAACACAGGTTTCCTCGAGTCTTTGCTTCTTCGCTCTGCAGCGCGCAAGTTGAACTGAACCTAGTCGAGTCGCAAGGAACCACGGCGCAAGGAATCTCTGAACCTTGGATTGCGCCCGGTGCTATTCAAGCTTTGAGAGGCCCTGGCTTACAGGTATACCACACCAATAATTTCCATAAATATTTTGTTTTACCAATGCACAACAGCGATGTTGAATAAAACATAAGTGAGGTGCACAGCTAATTTCAAGTAGGCACTACTAATTATACCATTATAATTATATATAACATTTTCGCCCGGTTTTAGTCACACAATACAACGAATTTAAAGAACCATGTTATATTCATACACCGAGTGAAGTTTGCATAACCTTTATTGAAAAAGAAATGTACGAGACGAGTTTCCCGTCGCTGTCAGAACGATATCCGAAAATGATGAGCAAAAACAGATATATTCCGCGCAATTTGGAAGCGGCTCTAATGATTTCGATCAAATTTTGTATTCAGACAGGGTTTTACTTAAGTTTATCTACACAGGTGTAATTCCTGAAAAAACGTGATTTTACGCGTAACAGTCACAATAACTAAACCTTATTTTGGCCATAATTTCTCTGTTAATGGACCATTTTCAACAAACAAGCCAAGATATTAAGCGGAAACGGCTCCAACAATTAGGATGAAAATGTATCTTTAGTTAACATTTTGCTTTTCAAGTTTGAATATCTTCTCAAAAAAAAAAAAAAAAAAAAAAAAAAAAAAAAAAAAAAAAAGAAAAGAAAGAAAAAAGAAAAGAAAAAAACACTATAAAAACAAAGGAAAAGAAAAGAAAAGCCGAGCGAAGTCGGTCGCCCAGGTACTACTATTATAAAGCGAGTATCACCCATAGGTGCTTAAAACTCAATATAGGCATCCAGCCTCGTTCATCATTAAAGCCCAGATTTTCATGCACTATAAACCCTAAAAATCTCATGTGTTGCACTCACATGACTTTCTCTACTTTTGTACTAACCATTCTTACAAACTCTTATTCCTATATCTTCTTCGTGTTAGTTGAGATAAGCATTTGTACAAATTATCTTATTGCTTATTTCCTTGTAGGTACAAGGGGCATATTAGAATACAGTAGGCTTTGTGCGATAGTCAAATGTTTTAAAGCTTTGAGATTCCGTTCTCTTTGCACACGTAACATAAAAAAATGAGCAACGATGACTCATTTCAGGAAAGTTCTAAGTTTTCCGAAACTCACACACATAACAAGGAATATCTCCGAAATGGTTCACCCCACAAGAAAATTTATTGAGACATAAATTGTGTATTTTAGCAAGATCTACATTTTTTGTATAGTAAGATTTGGTCTATCTCTAACGGTTTACCAGTTATGCAAAAGTCGTCCAGAGTAAATACGACTACAGGGGCTATAGCCAGAAAATTCAAGATATACATTTCATTTGTCATCAAAATATCTCAAACATATGACATTTTAATAAAAATCGTTAGAGCCATTTTCAAGAAAATCAAAATTTTCGAAAAATTTTCCATGTAAAGGGTAGTTTAGGGTGGGGCTATTTTCTTCAAAATGTTCGTGTCACATCCTTGAACGATATTAAACTTCAATACCAACTTTGGTTTTTAACCGACTTTTCGTTTTTGAGCTATGCTGTCCACAGTCTGACAGACTGACAGACTGACAGACTGACACACACACGGACCTTTTTCTAAAAATGCTTTTCTTGGATTCAGGGGGTCTCAAAACATATATTTCCGGGGAAATCTCGACATCGAAGTTTTGGGTGGAATACAATACTTCCCCTACTTACCAGTAGAGAAAGTAAAAATGTGCATGCATTCATGCACTAACATATATCCAAATATGCACAGTGAGGGGCAAAACATGCACAACCAGAATTTCACCTTGCACTGCAATTCATTTTATTCTCTTTTAAAAACTTCTCGGTTTGTATATAGGAATAAGAGTTTGTAAGAATGGTTAGTACGTTCGGAAGGTCGGGGGTTCCATCCCCGCGTTCTACCCTTCTGACTCATGGGTCTTTTCGGAGGTTTCCCCAGATCGATAGATGATTGCTCCGAAGGATAATTACATCCCCCGAATTTCCTGTCCCTCCATTTCACTTCACTTCACTTCAGCTTCACCCTGCGTTGGCGAGAGTCGCGCGTAGCGTGGCAGGGAGCTCTTCTCCTCGGATCAGGGTCTCAGGGGCCCCAGAGAGATGTAAGGCTCCAGGAGGGGAAGGGAGCTAATTGTGAGAGCTGCCACACAGTAGGGACTCTTTCCTCACTCACGTGTTTTCTAGCTCCAGCACCCTCTGTCTCCTCCCACCTCAGCCCCTCCCTCCTAGGGGGCGCCCCGTCGGGTCATAGCTACAAAAGATCTTCCTTATACCGGGGGCTCCGAAACTTATGACACCTCATCATATGCACTTCATTTTAAACAAAAGCTCTGATGTGCTGCACTCACACGACTTTCTCTACTCTTGTACTAACCATTCTTACAAACTCTTATTCCTACATCTTTGTCATATTAGTCGAGATAAACATTTGTACAAATTATTTTACTGCTGAATTTTTTATAGATGCAAGGGGAACATAGGAATACAGTAGACTTTGAGCGATAGTCAAAGCTTTTAAAGCTTTGAAATTCCTTCTCTTTGTATGGCCAAACAGATAAAAAATGAGTAACGATCTTTCACTTGAGAAAGGTATAAATACTGGAGAACTTACAAATAACAAGGGATAGCCCCGAAACGGTTCACTCCACAAAAAAAAAAAAAAAAAAATGCATTTCGACATAATTTGTATGTTTTAACGAGTTCTACATCTCTTACGGTTTACCAGTTATGCAAAAATCATCAAGGATAAACAGGACTACATAGGCTAAAGCCAGAACATTCAAAATTACATTTCGTTTGTCATAAAAATATATTAAACATGTCATTTTAATCAAAATCGTTACAGCTATTTTCATGAAAATCAACATTTTGAAAAATTTAACATATAAAGGGTAGTTTAGGGTGGGGCTATTTTCTTTTAAATCTTCGTGTCGCGTCCTTCAAAGATGTTAAACTTAAATACCAACTTTGCTTTTTAACCGACTTTTCGTTTTTGAGTTATGCTGTTTACAGATTGGCGCACACACACACACACACACACACACACACACACATTTTTCTAGAACTGCCTTTTTTGGATTCAGAGGGACTTAAAAGATATATTTACGGTGAAATCTGGACATCGAATTTTTGGGTGGAATACAATACTTCCTCTACTTGCTAAACGTAGTGGATAAAGTAAAAAGGAACATAATACGCGGGAAAGCGACAACCAATTCCGCTTGTAACGTAAGAAATATATTAAATCTTGCCATTGACTAATATTGTAATACAACTGTCAAACACACTGGGTAACCTTCATGCATTTCATGGTTAAGATTAGGTATCGGGGTCAATACTCAACATCGCTTATTGCATTATATTCCACAACTTGTAGTACTAAACATAATTGACAATAATTCACGCTTAGGATAAGATATAGTTATACAATGGAATCCCTATAACTCGAAGTATTGTGGACTAAGAGACCGTCGAGTTGCCGAAATGTCGAGTTTTACGGAATAAGGGTTCTGTTACTCACAACTCATGACGTGACACTGCAAATTACATACATGCATGTTTCAACACAACATAGGAAGCAGAAAAGTTTCACCTAACCTAAAAATGACTACTGTAAAAGTGAACTTACAAATATACAGAGAGATCCAAACACATGTGAACCTCTTTTCCTCTTTGGCTTTGTAAATGCAGAATGCGTTGATTGCAGTTAGCAAGTTACAGAACATAACCATAGGCCAGCACTTGTGTTTCCTGAAATATCCTTTTTCTGACACAGTTGGTCCACCAAATCAACGCCTACCTTTGTTTTTCGCCCTCATTTGTTTCAAGGTCTATAGCAGCATGGTGATGCACTGTGAAAAACAACAGAACAAACTTGTTTCTTTTAGGATAGTATAAATCAAGCGTTTTGTACTTATCAAAGCCAAATAAAGAAGGGATCTTCTAAAAGAAAGTGACCAATTTGAGTTACATGATCCTCACTAATCTCATCAAACCAACTTAACAATGTGCCCGAAAAAGTAACATTTACAGACAGGATCCGGATGTTTATGGCTTAAAATGTTGGAAATACCAAAACAGTAGAAACATGACGATAAATATAACCTAAAAATTTTTGGGAGCATTTCCGCAAAAGCTTCAATAATTTAATACTGTTTAAAGTAACAAAATATTGAAAATCTGATTTAAAAATCTAGATCACTCAATAATAAACAACTAATATTAATTTTATTGTCGGTTTTGAATTTATTAAATTGTTCAATCTAGAGATAACTCGCAGTTCTGCATAGAATGAAATAAATGTCACATGGCGTTCAGAAAGAAGAATTAGCAAATTACATACGTTTTAAAGTTTTCAAAAAGGAACGACCTATTTGTACACGACATTGTAAAAGGCCTAATATTAAAGGCAAGAATTAGGAGATACGAAAAATCGTCTTTGGGACGACTGCAAGCACATGCGAAACTGGAGCAGAAATAAAAAAATGTGACAAAAATACAAAAAGTTTAGAGAAAATGCGACTATATTATGAAAAATCTGTGAATCATATACCTAGAGAAATTCATTAAAACACGGTATTATTGTTTGTTGAAAATACTTTTCTTGCAAGCAGTTTTCCAGATGTATGTATAGCTCTTCGGTTATATTTGACTGTCAGTTATTTCTGCTAAGGCAGAAAGTTAATTTTCTAAATTGAAGCTCATTAAAACGTTTCTGAGAAACAATATCCGAGGCCAGGTTAAGTGCTTTAGCAGTTCTGAGTATTGAAGATGAAACGGGTAACTCCCTTGACTCGAAGGAAGTTGTTGAAGGGTTTCAGAGTGCCAAACAAAAGAGAAATGCTGTAGCTGGACTTTATAAAACTGAAGCTGTTGGTTGTTCCAAAAAGAATGCATCATTAGGTGAGTTTATTTCACTTTCATGTTATTCCAGTGCGTAAATATGTGATATTTTAATCTCTCATATTAGCCAGTAGCCCCCCCCCCTCCAAATTTATTTGCAGGGATGTGTACGAAGCCTTAGCTACGCCACTGCACACACACACACACACACACACACACACACACACACGGACTTTTTTTATTCAGGGGGCTTCAAAACACAAATACATACTATACAGGTGGAAGTGAAATAATCCGCCAGAGTGAAGAAGACGAGAGAGTGGATATAAACTAACAAAAAATTCAAATAACTGTTTTTAATTAAATGCACCGTTAAATAGTTAATCGCGTTTAAAGGCGAGAGTGTGTGGCAACGAGGCGCAACCTGTTGATCCGGTACTCAGCTTCTACCGGCGGATAAATGAACTATTCTAATGCTCTATAAAAACCATTTAAGTATGTCATAGACATACGGCCCTGCTTATAAGCTATGCGGCATTTCCAGAACCTGGAAGACTGTCCGGACAAATTATAATCTTAATAACGTTATTAATAAACGTTTAGAAGAAAAAGCTCATAAATCACAAATGGACTAAACACGAAGTGTTATGGATAAAAATACAGTCACTTTGATAAAGGTACGACAACACTTCGGTATGTTAGTTCTTTTTTATCTTCGTCTAACAGCTTTCCCACAAACCAATAACAAAATAACCGCAAAATGAACAACGTCTATGAAACAGACTATCCGTTTTGCTTCACATCTCAATGCGCAACCCACTGGCCTGGATAATGTGGGGTCATTGGCCTTGTAAAACATTCGAAATCAGTTCCGATACAGCATTCCTTATCGCGTTACATAATTTGTTCCGCCCACTCTGCGTCATGGTTTCTGTGGCACGTCTACATGAAGATACTAAATAAACTGAAAACATACTACACTTTATAAGAAAACTTATAAGTCCGCAAATTAAGCAAATACGCTGTCCTCAATTACCTACTAGTACAAACATGTATCTGCACTTATACTGCTAACACTCTGTAGGTATATACATATTAGATTTCTCATCCGCTATGTATGCTTCTTCTTCTTCTTCTTTCCCTGATTACCCTCCCCTTATATATGACTTAGTGCCTAGGGTCAGACGCCTGTCGGGGAGCAGAGAAACCTATGGACCGGACAGAGTGAAGATCTGGAAGCGGGTGGTCAGCCCAGCACCAGGTATGATAGTGAGGAAGACGATGATATGAAATGCAGACGATATGGATGAATGGAAATGTGATGGTGGAGCAGTTGGTGGAATGAGTGGAGGAGGAAACCGGAGAACCGGAGAAACTCGTCCATACGCCGCTTCGTCCACCAGGAACACCACGTGCGGGTCCCTTAGGTCGAGCCCGGGCCGCCTAGGTGGTAGGCGAACGGTCTAACCGCTCGACCACGGTGCCGCCTAAAAATTAGTGGCAGTGGGATTCGAACTCACGCCTCCGAAGAGACTGGTGCCTTAAATCAGCACTTTAGACCTCTCGGCCACGCTACCGTATCTATGATGAATGTATTATTATTATTATTATTATTATTATTATTATTATTATTATTATTATTATTATTATTATTATTATTATTATTATTATTATTATTATTATTATTATTATTATTATTATTATTATTATTATTATTATTATTATTATTATTATTATTATTATTATTATTATTATTATTATTATTATTATTATTATTATTATTATTATTATTATTATTATTATTATTATTATTAATATTATTATTATTATTATTATTATTATTATTATTATTATTATTATTATTATTATTATTATTATTATTATTATTATTATTATTATTATTATTATTATTAGGTATTAATAATAATCATCATAAGAATAATGGGGAGGATAACTCTTCTAGAGTGAGTGAGTGAGTGAGTGAATGGGGTTTAAAGGCTCGTCGACAACTAGGTCATTTGGACCTGAAACTTTTATATAGATCATCTTACTCATACACTATTGTCATAAAGAATTAGGAAGGTAAACAAAATTAATTAATTGTTCTGGTTTAAAAATGGTATGTGTGCACTCATACGACACACTACCTTAAACATATGGCATTTTAATGATTATCGTTAGTCATTTTCGAGAAAATCAAAATTTTCCATGTAAAGGGTAGTTCAGGGTGGAGGAATTTTCTTCAAAATCGTCGTGTCGTATTCTGGAAAGTTATTAAACTTAAATGCCATATTTGGTTTTTATCCGACTTTTCGTCTTTTGAGTTCTGTTCAGAAACAAAAACACACACACATGCACGTGCGCGCGGACCTTTTCCTAAATTTGTTTTTTTCTTCAGGGTGCCTCAAAACATATTTTCGGGTAAAATCTCGACATCGAATTTTTGGGTGGAATACAACACTTCCTCTACTTACTGTACGTAGTAGAAAAAGTAAAAACATTTGATTCAAGGGACTTCAAAATGTGTATTTCCGGTGAAATGTCTATAACCGATTTTTGGGTGGAATGCAATAACTTTCTCCACGTACTATAAATCTATCTCCTGTGGATCATTCGTGAAATTCATCGAGCAGTAAAAAGCAAGTTTTTTGTTGGCGTTACTGTACTTCGTTGGGAAATTGCCGCATATGCGTTAATTTCGCTGATTTGCCACGCTGAGGGCGTGACGTAAGTTGCGTTGTATTCCTATGACTTGCTGTTACACTCCTTCAAAATGGCACCATTCAAATGGGAGTGTTTGGGAAGTGCTTACTGCCACATTAACAGAAATTAAGATAGGTATGCGGTTTCGTTGACCGTCTCATTTATTCACATAAACTTTATTTACGATGAAGAGGATTTCAAATAGTATATTGCGTACTAAGAACTGTAAATGAAACTTATCATTTTGGGAATACGAGGCTTGCAGGATCGAGTTAGAAGCATTCGAGATCTGATAAGTAACTTACAGTTTGTGGTTAGCCAATTACTTTTTGCAATGCTTGAAAAAACCACAAGAAGCAATAATAAATCAAAATTGCTTTTCTATATTTTATTGGACATTAAGAAAAAACGAATACTCAATGTGAACAAATGAAAAGCTATTTCTAAATTATATGGGCAAAGCCTTCTTATCCATTCTTTTATTAATAAATGTTAAGCTCGACCATACCCAAATTCATTAATTATAAGTCTGATAGCGATCCTTTAATGAACCTCCTTAAGTTCAAACTTTCATTAAAGGACTGGTCTTCATCCAATCGGACAATTCAATTTTCATTAAAGGACAGGTGTTCCACCAATCAGAGAATTCCCATGCAGCAATGGCAAAGCGCAATATCGACTAATTCTCGAAATGCAACTAGGCGAGTTCAGAAAACGCTAAAATATCGGACACTACTGACAGTGAGAGGTAACTTACATAAAACACACAAATTAACCTCAATAGAGCATCAACTTCCAAGAATATTGCACTAAGCACAGTCCCTCAAATTAATTTCACTAATTCTACAATAAATAACTTATACATGAAATAGAATTTCGTCTGAAAACTAATATATTCAATTTGCCTTCTATTTTTCAATGTTACATAGCATTCCAGGGTTATTTTCATCATGCAGCTGTTACGTGCTGGAAACGAATCGATCGTTTAGCGCCTGCGCAGAACTCCAAATATCAGCTGATGCAATATATGAGTTCGTTCTGGATTTATAACGTTAATATTGTCTTCTTTACACTGAGATTACTTTCTTACGACCAAGTCTAAGAGAAATGTTGGAATGATATTCTCTTTGAACTTACAAACACATTGCGCCCCTCAATCTTGATGTGGATAGGTATGAGCTGGCAAGTTGACCTTTGAGACCACCTGACATAACCTACCGATAAAGCTTTCTTGCCTTCCCAGCGCGGTTCGGAAAACATTTGGAGCCGGCTGTACATACACAAACACGCGGACTTTATTCTAAAAAGACACTTTTGGCTTCAGGCAATTTCAAAACGTGTATTTCCGGTCGAGTTTCGGTATCGAATACTTTGGTGAAATATAATTCTTCCTCCACTTACGTAAGTACGCAGTAGTAGAGAAAATAAGAAGTTGGTATTCGAAACGAGGCCCATCTCTTGTTGCAATAGCGAGATTCTGGTTAATCTGCTATGTGTAGGTACATATACTGACGTACAAGAAAGTGGCCCATTGTTCTATGTCGGGATATGGGAGAATGGGTGACTTTATATGCACGTCAGTAAGCACACATATGTTTCTATCCATCTTCGCTCGGCTTGCTCTTGTGTCCTGTCTAGCGCTGATGCTGGCGTGACGGACGCTTGTCAGCAGCGTGTTCCCGCGTTTGTTTTTTTCCACTCTCTGAAAACAATTTCTCCATCGTGCTGTCTATAAATATCTGGTGTGACCTTGCGAGCGGTTCTATTGCTGTCAGCTGCAGCGATAACAGAGATAAGGGGAAAGGGGCCCGTGCGTGCGTGCGTGCGTGCGTGGATTTAACAACACAACCCAGCGCTAACCCAGGTTTCCGTGTCATGGAGAAGGAAACCTACGTATCTTACACGTTCACATTTGCGCAGGGTTGGCCAAACTACGGCCCGGGGGCCGGATCAGGCCTGCAAGCTGCCTTAGCTTGACTCTCCTACGCTCTTCATTCAATATACGAATACGAGACATAAATAGAAACTGTGCGCCTGTATTAGAGTAATTTATATATATAGATTTCGAACAATTAAATACTATTAAAAACTCAGCTTTTTAATTTCTCTACCTACAGCGTAACGAGAAGCTGAAGCATGAAGGGTGATTTTTACAGCTCTGTGTGTGTGTGTGTGTGTGTGTGTGTGTGTGTGTGTGTGTGTGTTTGTAAGTGTGAACAGTATAACTCAAAAACGAAAAGTCGGTTAAAAACCAAAGTTGGTATTTAAGTTTAATGTCTTTCAAGAATGTGACACGAAGATTTTGGAGAAAATTCTTCCGCCCTAAACTAACTTTTACATGGAAAATTTTTCGAACATTCTATCTTTCTCGTAAATACCTCTAACGATTTTGATTAAAATGCCATATGTTTAAGATACTGTCTTGTAACGGTGTTTTGCACACACGACTATAGATTTTGGGATTGTAGGTAAGCCCCGAGCCTTAGCTCGAGAACAAGGCAGCTCAGCAATTAATAAGGCACAATTCAAAGATAAGAAGAAGTTTATTAGTAAAACTTCAAGAATTTAGTAAAGTCCTCGTTGAATACTGGGAACAGGTCTGCCAGCGTTACACAGACGACATTCAGGACATAAGTAACACCAAATCATTTCCAACGGGATGTCTTATAGCTTTAAAGGCCGTTAACTCCCCCGTTGAGATAATTGCTTACGCAGCACAAAAAATAAAACAACGTTTCTATGCTGACTCATATAAGAGCCTTAACTTATTTATGTTTTCCAGTTAAAAATAATTACAAAGTAAACATGGGCGAGGGATGCTTTACGTTGGCATGTCACAGAAGTTGTATTTCTATACGACAATACTTTTATGATAAATAAAATGTATATTTTAAATGTTCTGGCTATAACCCTTGTAGTCCTGTTTACTCTTGATGATTTTTTATAACTCATAAACCATACGAGATAGATCAAATATTACTATATCTACGAAAATATAGATCTGGTTAAAACACACCAACTATGTCCAAATGAATTTTTGGTGGAGTGAACCATTTCGGAGATACTCCTTGTTATTTGTGTAAGTTTTGCAATACTCAAATGGAAGGTCGTTATTAACTTTTTTATCTGTTCTTGTGCAAAGAGAACGGAATCTCAAAGCCTTCTTATAGTGACCACCTGTAAAATATTTGACTATCGCTCTAAGCCTACTGCATTCCCAAGGAAATATCATTTCTGCAAATGTTTATCTGGACTAATATTAAAAAGATAGAGGAATAACAGTTCCTAAGAATGGTTACTACAAGAGTAGAGAAAGTCATGTGGGTGCAACACATCAGATTTTTTTTCACCCAGGAGCCTTAATTATGTCTATTTAAGTTAATTAAGTGAGAAATAACTGTTAAATGTTTCTAAAGAAACTCAAGGCTATTGGCAAGTTCAACCTAAGTCTAAAAGTTGTAAGATTAAATCTTCAAACCAGTGGCAACGCTGGGTATTTCAGCTGGCAGACAATAGAAGGCGTGGCGGCGCCTTGGCCGAGGGGTTAGAGCGCTCGCCTGCCACCTAGGCTGTGCGGGTTCGTAGTGGCGTTCGTGATGGATGAAGCGGCGTCAGAGCGGTTTTTCTCCAGTTTCCCCCGCCACTCATTCCATCAATTGCTCCATAATTATCTTTCCAATCATCGATTTCGCCTGCATTTCTTATCGTCCTCTTCCTCACTCTCATACCTGGTGCTTCCAGGTCTTCGCTCTGTCCGGTCCATAGGTTCCTGTGCTCCCCGACAGGCGTCTGATTCGAGGTACTGGCTTGTAAGTCCCACATAAGGGGAAGTAAGCAGCAAAAGAAATAAAACACAATAGAAGCCAACCACAGCGCCACCCCTACGTCGAGAACAGTAGTCACAGAGCACAGATTCCGCCACACAGCAGCACCACAGCCACCAAGCAGTAGGCTAACAACACCTGAAGTAACTGAACGCACAAACATCTGCCGTGCAGCGGATGTACTGACCATAACCATCATTTAGGAGCACAGCCAAATGACTAACCCTGGTGCTTCGCTCGCCACAAGCAGGCATCGGTTTTAGGTCACAGAGGCAGCAGACGGAGGTTGGGAACGCACGGGGTCGAGTTGATGGCCTGAAACTTGGGTTGGGGCAACACTCAAAGTACTGTCTGCTCACCAGCCCATGAATGAAGGGGACAGGAGAGACATTCCATATAGTGTAACCCGAGTTTTGCAAACTTCCATGCAAAAGTTGTTCTGCTAGTCACGTTGCCAACTTACTACCAATGTTGTTTGCGCTATGTTTACTCGCTGCTAATTTCTCTTAATTTCAGTTGTAAGATCGTACTTGCCACTAGTTTTATGTCGGAAGTTAAAATCTGATGTGTTGCACTCACATGACTTTCTCTACTCTTGTACTAACCATTCTTACAAACTCTTATTCCTATATCTTCTTCGTGTTAGTTGAGATAAACATTTGTACAAATTATCTTATTCTTTATTTTCTTGTAGGTACAAGGGGAATATTAGAATACAGTAGGCTTTGAGCGATAGTCGAGTCTTTTAATGTTTTGAGATTCCGTTCTCTTTGCACGGTTAACATATAAAAAGTGAATAACGATGTTCTACTTGACAGAAGTTCCTCTCAAACTCACATAAGTAACAAGAAATATCTCCGAAATGGTTTACTCTACAAGAAAATTTCTTTAGACATGAATTGTGTGTTTTAGCAAGATTTACATTTCTAAAAACTAAACCCCTAGCGCAACAGCCCATGAAGGGCCAAAACTGGCCGCTCAGCCGCTGCGTCTCCCACCTCTGCCCAATACAGGTGTCATTGGTGAGGTGCAGTACTGGTGGGTGGGACGTGGTCAGCGCCCGAAGCCCTCCCGGCCAGTTATGCGGCCTTTGCCGCTACCTGGGGCCGCTACTCCTCCATCAAGCAGCTCCTCAATTGCTCCCCCAGGACCTAACGAGGCTGAGTGCACCCCGTGCCAGTCCTCCCAACGGGGCTAATATCCCCATGCTGGTACGGGGGATCGAACCCGGGTCCTCCGCGCCGATCTGCATTTCTAGTACAGCAAGATTGGTCTATATGAGTGGTGGGGTTAAGGGCAATGTATCTATGAAATTTGCCGAAACTTTTGATTTTTACTTTTTGCATTTTTATTATGTTTATATTTTGTACTTTCACGGCACACTCTAGTTTTCTTAGTACCAGCCATTTTTAAAGTTCCAGGTGGTCATTTAAATCTAGTGCGAATGAGCGTTCTTCGCTAAACTCCGTAGCCACAGCTTTGAAATGCTCTTTTCGTTTTCACTGGCTTTGATTTTGGTCTCTTGCAGGGAATTTTCCTTCAGAAAGGTTGTGAGTTGGCTATGCTGAAATGAATTGGATATATCGAGCTGAAATGCTGAGAATCTGACACATGTTTTGCTTCCAAACAGAGAAATGCTGTCAGTGTTCTGTAATTCTGTAATCTTCCCAGGTTATTTCAGCGTTCCCGCTATATATTAGGCATTGTTGAGGTAGTTAACAGGTTTTAAGTTATTTTTTAGTGTATAGTAAAGTCGTAGCAAGCAGATATTTTATGCATTTTGTGTATAATTAGCGGAAGTGCATAGTGTAGAGGTTAGCTAAGAGCAATAAATGTCTAAATTTTGTGAACAATGCGAAGGCGGAAGGAAAGTTTTCATATTAACAATCAAGCAAACTTACAATTCCCAAAAGCTGCTACTGAGGCCAAGAAGAAAGCAAAAGAGGGTCCCATATATGGTACTGGGGAATTTTAAGTTGATTGAACTTAGTCAAAGTACAAAAATATATTGTTAAATTTTAAAATCCATTTTTCTTAATTTTTTCAGCATTTTTCGCTATTCAAAATGCTCGTTGGACCCTAGTTTATAACTTATTAGCTTGAAATTTTCAGAAGAGCTTTAGAGATTAAAGTATTACAATTTGTCATGCGCTGGTTAAAAAATATTAAATAATTGTGCTAAAATTAAATATTTTTTCATAGCTCATACTGAAAAATTGAAAATATCAGTAAACTTTATACAAAACGTTTTTCTTCCTCTTAAACTAATTAAATCCAAGCAATGGGCTTGTGACAATTTCTTTATATTTATATACTGAACTCAAATTAACAATTTAGGAGAGATACAATAAACTGTAGGGTCCAAGGGTTATGTCATATTAGCATATCAAGTTATGAATAAATATATTAATAACTTAAACACGGTTTGACATAAAACATTGACATTTTGTGTACACTATATATTTCATGTTCCGAGTGTGTGAAAAAATATTCAAAGCAATCAGAAGAAAACTGTGGATTTTTTTAATTTTCATAGATACATTGCCTTAAGGGCCCGTCGACAGCTAGGTCATATGGGCCCCTAGTTACACAGAGAAGCACAATTTATTCCTGCATAACACTACTCGCCTATTGGTTCAAATTATTCACATGACCTCCAAACTTGATGTAACGTGAATGAAAAGTTTGGCATTGCCAAAGTCTTAAGTTAGTTATACCAATCCTAAATAGCTCATTAAATACAATGTGTCAAACTTTTAGGTTACATGCCGTCACGTTCAGTAAAGTACAACGTAATCCCGGCATAAATCTACTGTTTTCCCATATTCCTATTGTATTTACAAGTAAATATGTAATAAAATCACTTACAAGCATGTTTATGTAGATTAATGTGAAGTAGTTAGTAGAATAAACTCTTTTAAGCATAGTTTGTTGAAGACATTGGAGAGAAAGTGCTATAAACTACGTCACGTCAGATGTTTTTTTGTTTTTCACCCATCCCCACGCATAGAAGTTGGCTTCAGGCCTGCGTAATGCATGAATCTAATCAAGCTTTATTCCCCAGTTCTGCGCTAATGCTTTTGTAAAAAAGCGACGAGGATATGGCGAATCCTAGCGGAAAAGGAGAGAGAGCTTCAGTGAGTAAAAGAGAAGAGAGAGAAAGAGACAGAAACTGGGCAGTTACTATTGATTTTAGAGTGTCTGTTTTGAGATCGTGGGAGTTCAGTTACTGTATGTGTACATAGCTAGCTAATCTTCCTGGGCGATCATTAACCTAGGGCCGGGGGGTGGGGGGGGGGGGGTGGAACTCTATTTGGTTGGCAAGTTGCTCGTTCCTGGTTTCTGTTTGTTTTCTTACGTCTGTCGTTTACACCAGCAGTCATGCGCAGTAACTGCCGAAGAACCCACAGGGCGGGCGTGGGGAATAGAGTGTCATGGTCAATGTTCCCTGACACCAGTGGCGGCTCCAGCATATTTTGTAAAAGACAGCGGTTTCCTTTCTGCTTATCCCTGACAGGGAGAAGCAAAAGTGCTTCACCCATAAACAGCCTCGGAGTTTAATGCAAATCCATATTTCTTCTCTTTTGTCAATGGGCATGTTTGTATCACTTTATCGCCATTAATTTAAACGGTATGTTACATAGTATGCCGGATAGAAGGCACTGCTTTGGCCATACGCTAACCAGGCACTCTACATGATGAGCGTAACAAATATGTCCAATACAATTATTGTCAATAAAGGACCATTTCCTCGATAAAAAAAAAAGTCAAATATTTAGAGCCATCTAGTTTCTTTACGAATGGTTATAAATAGTTTATTATTTCACTAACTGTCGCGCTAACATAGTGTGAAAAGTTCTGTAATGCATTTTTATTTTAATTGAAATGAATTTAGCCACAATTTAATGTTAAAATGTCATACAAAGTTTAATTTCTAAGCGAAAAGTGGCAACGCCAGGTCACCTGTTCTCACCTCGTTTGAACGGCCAGGGGATTCAGATGGAGGGGAGGTTAGGATAGATATCGCCTAGAGTTATTAAACGTGAGGGGTAAGGGAAGGCAGGCGACATATTTATTCGCCGGTATAAATATTGGTGGGCGGGGTGGCAGCTTCAGCTGTCATTTACGACAAGGATATCATTCGTTTTATTTTAACCCGGTGATCTATAAAAGAACGCAATTGTTTCAGGAAAATAAAGAGGAAGAGTTTTATTTGTCTGTGTATTAAAAGCATTTGCCTTTACTGTAGCTCGTAATGGATAATAATGTGCATGATTGGGAAAATCTATATCCCTTTATGTCAGCATTTTAACACCAAAATGGCCTAGCCGTAGTCGAGTGGTTAGACCATTCGCTTTTCACCAAAGCGGCCCGGGTTCGATCACAGGCAATCGCATGTGGGATTTGTGGTGGGTGAAGTGGCGCTGGGGGGGGGGGGGTTCCTCCGGGTTTTCCGGTTTCCCCCGCCATCTCATTCCACCGATGCTTCATCTTCATTCTATATAGCATGAGTGTCACCGCCTGCGGTGCCATATGTAGTAAAAGCGGCAGTTAAACACTAAAAAAGATTAACCCCAAAATACCTGGTTTCGATTATTTCATTTTCCTCTTTCTTAGCTATGGAAAACTGAATTATTATCATTATTACTTGAATAAGTACGGAATTTCAGTAACATTCACACCTGTCAGACATAACATTTCCAATCGTGTGGATTTACTCGAGACAGTGGCCCCTTCAGCGGTACGGTAAACGCACTGGTCGAGTGTTTTGTTCACATCTAAAGGCAGTGCTGGCCTCGAAGCACACGCGGGTCCGCTACACGCCTCATAGCTGGCGTGTGTGAGGCTGTTCAGTATTGCCAGTTACATTACCAAAAAATTAACATTTTTACGAAAATATTCAAACTACGGAAACGAAACTTAGTATTTTATATTTCTTACATCTGCATCTATTAGCCAGGTTATTCTGGCCGAAGCAGTACTTTGTACTCTGTATAATGCATATTTTCAAGGTTTTCAGTATTAAGCATATTTCAGCAGTTTTCCCCATATTTTTTGTTTCGATAAATTACATTTCACTTTATTAATTTTCATTTCATAATTTAATATAATGATAATGATAATAATAATAATAATAATAATAATAATAATAATAATAATAATAATAATAATAATAATAATAATAATAATAATAATAATAATAATAATAATAATAATAATAATAATAATAATAATAATAATAATAATAATAATAAACATATTTGAGAAGCATGTGACGTTACCTACAAAATACATGTTATTATGACGTAGGCTGCTTTTATCCTCTTCTTTATGATCACTTTCTGATCCTCAAGATCTCATTTTCAGTTTATCTTCAGAATTGTAATCATCTGATTCATGTACGTGTAAAGCATCATCATCACAAGGTACATAAACGATGCACTTCTTCCAAATCCTTGGGGTTTTGTGGATCATACCTTTTACTCCTATTTGTGGCACGTAATAACATAGTACTTGTAATGGCAAAGCAATATTGTACAACTAACGAGGAAAAACAAATGTGAGGAACCTGTAATGAGAGAGGTGCACAGAACTCTGCGACACGAAACTGCCTATTAGTCATTCTTGCAGCTAAAAAAGATAAATAAGGTTGTCGCTCCAGTAAACAGTCGAGTTAGGTGTAATATTAGATGTCCTAGTTCGTTCGAAAACTAGAACGTAGGGGTCTCTCAGCCCCTTAGCGACCAACGTAGGGTTAATAAATTAATTCTTTACAATAATTTTTCCTAATACCAATGAGAAGCATAATTTGCCGTGGGGCGCTGAAATTCTGAGCGGGGAATCTTCTTGCAGATACCGCCAACCCAGCGCGGTCTTCAGCCGCTACGGACTGCCATATTCAGAGTAAAACACCTCTGTAGGACATGAAAGAAGGAAGAACTATATAAATAGACGCGTTTTATCAACTTAATTCCCACCTACTTCATGACTACCTTACCAAAGTTTGTACGTTATGCACTGCCAAATGTTAAGCTTCTAATTCGCCTCTGAAACACAAGTGTCCATTCTCGCTACATTCTAGGAATTTTCCCCCTCTCCAATTTTCAGAACTGGGCTACGTGCGTGTTTGCAGGAAGTTCTAACTTCTCCACCTATTAAATTCCAAGAACCAGAACTTTGAACTAATGGATTTCTTGTTGGCTGAGTTCACAGCAACTCCGCGCTGCGACAATGTATATGACTCGCAATCGGGAGGTTCGACCTCCAGCGACCACGCACTCTGACATGGTTTCTTCTTGTCACTTAGGCGAATGCTGAAGAGCTTCCATGGTTTCCCTTCCTTCAGTTCATTGCCCTTCTATCTTTCAGGTTTGGCTGTCAGTGTGGTGGTTCAGGCAGCTGCGGGCAGATGGTGCTGTTGTTTGTCCTTTGTAAACCACCTCGCGGCCCTGCCTATGGCAGCTGCATGGTGCCGAGGCCCCTAGGGGCGGAGCGCACATGCGCACAAAAGATTTGCATGTCAGGCCCTAAACCCCCCTCCGAACTTGCTGTCCTATCTACCTACATCTTTTGTACAGTAAGCCTTTGTCCATCTCTTGCAATTTACCAGTTATCCAGTACTCATTTAGGACTAAGGGACCTTCAGGGACTATACCCAGAAAATCCTAGCTACCCTTTACACAATAGTATTGATTTTCTCAAAATGGCTCTAACGATTTTGATTAAACTAGTACATGTGCACGACAAAAGCATGTGTCCTATATCTTGGATTCTATAGAACTAATCTCTGAAGTCCTCTTCATTCTGAATGACTAGTTTAACTGACAAACCGAAAGAGATAGACAAATATTGTTAAAACATATAAAATACCTCAAAAGCGTTTGTGGCGTTAGTGAGATATTTTTGTTATTGTATTTATCTTTCAAATACTTACACTTTTCTCAAGTATAAAATTGCTATTCGTTTTTTATTTCGTTTTCGTGCAAAGAAGAAAAAGCACCCACACAAACAGATGAACCATTTTCCAAAAATGTTTTCGGAAACAGGCACCTCAAAACATGCATTTTCGGAGAAATCTTAATATTACATTTTTGCTTGCAATACAATACTTTCTCTGCGTGTTATGTAAGTGGCAGAGAAAGTAAAAGAATTGGATGTGTTGCATTCACTTGTCTTTCTATAGTCACCTTTACAAATGTACTCTTCTGTCTTTAATCCAGATAAACATTCATTATTCATTTTTCCATTTCGTTGTAAGTACTAGTATACAGGAAATTATATAACAGTAAACGCTCCGAAGCGGCGTCAGGGCGGGTTTTCTCCGGGTACTCCGGTTTCCCCCGCCATATCATTCCACCGGTGCTCCATCTTCATGTATCATCAGTGTCACCGCCTGCGGTGCCGTAGTAGTAAAAGCGGGCGTTAAACACTACAACAACAACAGTAAACGCTTTTCAATGTCGGTCGCTATGGAATGGCTTTAATATTCTGATTTCTTTTCATGAACACCAATAGGAAAGCTATCTATCTATAGTTGATCATACGTTCGCTTTATAGTGGGGCCAGATGCATAGCTCACTTTCACTACAGTGACCTCGGTATTTTTTCAGCGGTTGCGCAATAGTGTGAATGAGCCGCTCAAGGCTACGTTGATACGCTGAATTATACCTACTCGTATACTAGTACAACCGGCTTCAAATGTTTTGTGAGTCACATGCTCCTAGCCGCGGGGGGAAGCCAGGATGTCTTATCAATGAGTTATGTCAGGTGGTCTCAAAGGTCGACTTGCCAGTTCATACCTGTCTACAAGGGTGATGACCGTAATGTGTTTGTAACTCCAAAGAGAATATCATTCCAACATTTCTCATACACTTGGTCGTAAGAAAACAATCTTAATACAAAGAAAACAACATTAACGTTATAAATACAGAACAAACTCGCAGTGAGGATGGAAACTAAATATTCATATTACTCAATAATGAAATTAAATTTAAAACGTTTAAATAGTTTTAACATACCACGTTTTAAGCTATTCATGGAGACACACGCATACGCGCTGTAAAATTTGCAAATTGGTTTAATTCAGCGAACATGAAATCGTGTATTTGACCTGAAATGTCATATCGAAGTTTAAAACATTGAATGGCTGTGTCGGAAATAGTAAGAAAACAGAACTTCAAAGGAAAATGAAAGTTCAGCGTAACACAATAGACCTACTGGAAATCGCATCAGTTCCTCTTGCGTAATTTTCATAATTAACTGTTGCACAAAAAATGTACAATATGTCAAATGTCAAATACTTTGTTTTCTCTGCATTGTTGTTGGTAGCATCTACTAATGCAATTCTTTCTTAAAGTTGAAGAGTCTGGTAAACGTGTTACTGCATGTCCTTCTAGGAAGGCGCATAACTTGAGATTATTCACTTTGTTCAATGGAATATCTGCACAAATGAATCCTTCCGGGTTCTTCAAAGAAAAGTGAACCTGAAGAAGAGCCGGCTTCACCGAGGAACAGTTGGCGCGCTGTGTTTTTACCTTGAAGCAGTTATAGAAGAATATGTTTTTCTCTCTTCACGTGTTGGTCTATAATAAACTCCTTTTCGGATGCCACTTTTAGTTCGTAAACCTTACAGAAAAATATGTATACTCCCATCCGTGGACAAAACTTTTCACCATAACACGAAACAAAATTCTTTAACTAATGCGCTACACTTTGCTTTAGGCATGATGAACTATAAAAAACTATTATACACACCTCAGTTCTTTGTTCTGTGCAAAAGACATCTAATCTGCACCTGCTGTTCAGAAGATGTTAACAAACACAACAGTCAACTATTTGTATAGACTTTTAAAGATGGCGGGTCGGTAAAAATGTTTCGCCAAAATGATTCACAGAATATGTGCTTTACCAACCGAGATATTGATCATCTTGACAGCTGCTTAAATTTAGATATAACGTTTATACAGCTCCTAAAATACTAAAATTTAAGTTCTCCATTTCTGATAGTAACGCGTATGTCCAAGGAGTGTCTTGTGGAGGAAGTAAGAAGCAAACTTCACGCAAAACACGTGGAAAGTGAGCTTCTGGTTAAAACGCTACACTAATGAGTACTATCCAAGATTCAACAATATACTCTACATGACCCCAGCTTCAGATAAAATACACGTTTATAACTTCCAGCGCCATGGTTCGTACATGCATCAAATACTTACTAAGCTAAACATAATTGATCTTAATAGCTTTATTTCATTTAAAGTGCTTAAATTTTCTGTTAGAGAAATAGAATACTGCTTCGTATAAGCGTCCTTTTGACTTTCTCAAGGTGGCAGCCCTACTCCGGCACTGTTGTTTCCATAGTTAAGAAAAACGACGCCGTGACTCAGCATCATGGGTTGGTAGGTTGATTTCAGACAACAGAAGACAGACGCAACGCATTCATTTGCTAGTTAGCACTTACAGGATGGACGCCACTCTTTATAGTTATTCAACATGGAAAAATCTTGTTGTTGTCAATTTAAATTTTATTTTGTTTTAAACAGGAGGTAAATACTAGTTTGTGTTGTGTGGGTGCTGTTGCTTTAAAGAATTCTGCCTTAGCAAAGCTCATAGTTAGGAATTTCAAATATGGTTATAGCACTTTCTGTGTTTAATTTCGAACACAACCATGATCCTTTGAATCGCTAGTGTTTCCAATGACCTGAAAAGAAAAATGAGAGCTCTCTACAGTGAAATGACCGAAATCTGGCTACATGAACATTTGACTATCGTTAACAACAATGGAAGTTACTCCCATTGGACGCAACGCACAATACGTGAAACCGCCATTGCTGGAAACATCTGGAGTGCAGGAAGCTTCAGTGCTATGGCCTGAAAACTAGTGAAAATATTTCCAACTTTACTTCGCATGACGTAAGTAATATATTTTCTTGTGTTCATGTGATAATTGGAACTTTTCAATATTGCCCTGCTTTGTTTCTTCACATGTTAGTTTTAGATGCTATCGAAACGCAAAGTACATGCCACTTATTTGTTTTAGTGTCTAATAAACATACTGAAACCTAGGCATATTTATTTACTAAATTGGAAGACATTTGTAGATAAAAAGGCTTACATTTTCAACCACTAGACATGTTCTCTAATTTTGAACACGCTGTACATAGTCTGTACGTAAAGTTTTGCTTTGGTGTAACTTGTGTAACCACTGGTTGCTAATTAAAGTATAGTTAATATCACTAATACGTCTGTATTAGACAATTCTTCCATAGATGATTTCATGCCTTCGAAACTTAATTGTTACAAGTTTGATGGATTTTGTGATTACATTTGTAATAATTACATTTCTGACAAGGCTGTTGTCCATCCCTGCTTTATAAGGTTACCAGAATGTCGGCGAATGGAAAGAAACCACGAATGCATTTGAACAATTTCATTCCATTGGTATACATTGTACGAGTGTTTGGAATGAAATTATTCAACTGCATTCGTGTACCTCAAAAATTTACGCGCTATATGACGTTAACATTAGAGTGATCCCTCGAAAGTTGCTCTGTACTAGAAAAGCGATTAGAGAAAACCATGTGAATGTAGTATATTGTATAGTACAATAACATAAAAACCTCCATGAAGAAATACATATACGTGCCGAATTTCGAGGTGGTAGGTCAAGCGGTTTTAAAGATTAATTAGTGATGATATGAATTTTTAGTAGAAGAGTAGGGAAACAAAAGTGAGTAGCGAAAACAGTGTGAATGTAACACGTGGTATTTCTATTTCAAACAAAATTTAGAAGCGGGGACAAACATTTTTTGTATGTAAAATAACGTTTTTTCAGGAAAATTGTAGAAGAGTAGAGAAAGAGATGTGAATGTGTTATTTAAAAATGAGTAGAGAAAACAGTGTGCATTTACATTTACATTTCAAAAATACAGAAAGTTGTATGGATTATTTGTAGAAGAGGGAATAGGTTTTTTTTGTAAAATCGCGTATTTTCATGAACATTGTTCGTAGAAGAGTGAGTGGACAAAGAGATGTGAATGTGTTCCCTAAAAGTAAGTAGAGAAAACTGTGTGAATGTAATACATAGTACTTATGTTTCAAAAATTCAAGAAATTGTATAAATTATTTGTAGGAGAAGGAATAAAAAAATGGAAACTCGCGTTTTTTCAGGAATTACACCTATATAGATACACTTAAAAAGCAAAACTAATGGTTGTCTCAACCATTTTACATAGAAGAATTACGTCTAGGAAGGTTACTGCCATCTACAATATCAGTTACAACTGCAAGAACTACAAGAGAAGAAAGCCAACATGTGGAGGGACTCCTACCAGACAGATGCCATGATGACCTCAGAGTGGAAGAATTCTATGTATGAACTTCGCCATGCCATGACACGATTCGCTGTTCATGGTTTTCACTACAAGAAGTTCTACCATAACCCAAACGAGAACTGTATGGAACATGTGAAAGATATCATGCAAACGTTCGGCAGCTCCAAGAGTTCAACATGGCCGACATTACACTAAACCGTAGACGGAACTATCCTAAAAGCAGTCCTGCCAACATATAATAAAGGGGTTTCTAACCTCAAATATGATAGTGTTAAAGTATTACGCTTTCAAACGATAATAATGCTTGAACATCGTGACCGCACAACAAACAACGAACTTACATTCGACAAATCTTGTTCTGCAATAACACTTTTGGATAAAATCACTTCCGAGCGCTAAATATCATACATATCATACATACTAGTGTGTAGCGAACTCAAAAATAACAGTAACTATAACTGCATATACTACTGTGAAAGAATTCAACACAAAATCAAACAAACACGAGCAGTACGTCCACAGATTAATTAATTAATTATTCCATTAATACGGCGTCAAGAGAATCTTGTTTTAAAATCTATCGATTGGCGTCTCTGCAATGCGCTCATCAACAGGGGCTCCTGTGGCAACATAACAGACGCAATAACACCAAATATGGCCATACCTTTACCATGGTTATATGTTACAAACAGTTGGCGGCACTAATGCAACCCAACGGATGTGATATCACCAAATATAACCAGATTGTGTCTGCCTCCATTGAAGTCTTATCTCTGGCTATTCGAGTCCACTTTGTCCCATATTGTTGTGGCATATGCTACATTCTTATCACATGTCCTGCCCATCTCCATTTGATCATCTGCGCACTTGTAGTTATATCATCTAGCCCGTTTCTGTTCCGCAGCATTTGATTCTATCTTTTAGGCTGATATATATTCAGGATCTTTCGTTCCTTCTTTCGTTGGCATGCTTGTAACATCAGGGTCTGCTTTTATGTTAGCGTCCAAGTTTGCAGCCATCTAGTAAGGTGGGAAAGGTGCAAGTGTGTAGGGTTTCCAGCCTGATATTTTGCCTTATATGTTTGTTTTGGAGACCGAATTTTAAGCTTCAAAATTTACCGCATGCTAGTTTTCATCTTCACCATTTGGCCTACATAGATATAGTTATTATATTCATTCACCATCTACTTGGATAGGGCTTTCTGTGTTGTTAGTCATAATGTTAGTTTTTGAGGGATTCATTTGCAAACCTATTTCTTGGCTCTTGTTGTTTACGTGTTTCATCATCTCCTGAACTTTTGCCGCTGAGTTTGCAAATAGTAAAATATCATCTGCGAATCTGAAGTTGATCAGGTTTTTCCCCATTATATTCAGCTCACAAACTTTATTCCATCTTATTCTTCAGGATGCAGTTGAGTTTTGGAAAGATTGGGTCTCCTTATCTGACCCCTTTGGTTATTCTGAAGTGTCTTCCCTCTACGCCTGTTCTAATTTTTGAGGTGCAGTGTAGATCTTTCCTAACGATCGTATATATTTTGGATCTATACCTGTTGTGTACAATGCATCTATTAAACTGCTATGTTGACTGAGTCGAACGCTTTCCTGAAATCGATGAATACCATATAAAGTTTTAGATTGAATTCATTTGTTTTGTAAACTTATTTACAGTTTGCAGGTGTTGTATTGAACTCTGAAACTTGCCTGTTCTGGCGGTTGGTTCTCGCCCAATTTCTTGGTGAGCCGGTTTGTCAGTATTTTCGTTAAGAGCTTGTACAGGTTTGACAGTAAAAGTATCGGTCTGTTATCGTTCCAAGCCTTTTCTATTTCCTTTTTTTACGTAGTAAAAGTATCTTGCTTTCTTGCCATTGGAACGGTATCTCCTCGGTGACCCATATTTTATTACAGAGGGAGATGATTGGTGTAAATAATTTTTCACTAACCCATTTCAATATTTCATTTATTCTGCCGTCATCTCCTGGAGCTCTACTATCCTTGAGATACTCTGTCTCTATGGCGTTTTCTACCTCTCTGTCGAGAATTGCAGTGATATCTTCTTCTGCCACCTGTCTTTTGAATGTGAAATTGTTTATTCTTGACACGCCTTCATATAGCTTTCGTAGAATTCTGCCGCTGCTTCGACTGTTCCCTTTCTTGTCTTCGTTGTCTTCTTTTCCATGTTTTGCACTTAGAATCCAATGTTTGCCATTTGCCAGTTCTTTCTTAACCTTTTTGACTGACTTTGAGTTTTCTAGTATAGGTTAAGTGTGGCTGATGTATTGACGGATATTGGTTTTATTTTGTTTATTTCTGCGTATTCTATTGTCCATCTTCCTGTGCTTAGTTGTAGTTGTTTTATTTCTTCTCTGTTCTCTATTAGTTTGATAGTGCTTGGAGTTAATTTGTTTCTGTTTCGTATATTGGATTCATTAGTAGAGGCTTCTTCCGCTGATTTCAGTACGACTGACTGTGTTATTGTACATTTCTTGTACGCTGTTCATGTGACGCATTCTCGTTTGTTGGAACTTATTTTGTAGTGCTGGTTCATAAATTTCAATGTTTATTTTTCTGCTTTAGGCTTGTAGCATTTCCTGGCGAATCTTTTCTTGTTTGGTGCATGAAATGTTTCTATTATCATTCTATGGTCTGTATCAAGATTGAGCCCATTTAATACTGATGTCTCTGACGTCAACAGGAGTATCGCTTAAAATGAAGTCAATTTCGGTTTTAGTTGTACCATCTGGAGATGGTTAAGTCCATTTCGCTGTTCTCGGTTTCTTGTAGAATGAGTTCAAAATGTATAGATTGCGTTCTTCTGGGAACTAAATTACTCTTTCTCCCCTGTTGTACCTTGTACCTATTCCGTAAAGGCCCAGTAGTGTTTTTTTCATTTCCTTCTCTCACTCCGATCTTGCTCCTGAAGTCTGGAACAAATGACTTTCTGACTCTTGTCGTTGAATATTGCTTTATCTAGGTCCTCGTAGAATTCTACTTCTGTGTGTGATTCTGCTAGTGTATAGACTTGTATTATGGCGGTTGATTTATTGTTTATTTCCATTTTACGTATTGCCATTCGTTAGACCGCTCGCCTCCCACCTAGGTGGGACCCGCATGTGGTATTCATGGTGGACGAAACGGCATCTGGGCGGGTTTCATCCGCGTTCTCCGGTTTCCCCCGCCATTCATTCCACCAATTACTCCATTATCACCTTTCCAATAATCCATTTCGCCTGTATTTCATATCATTCTCTTCCTCAGTATCATACCTGGTGCTTGGCTGACCACCCGCTTCCAGGTCTTCACTCTGTCTGGTCCATAGGTCCCTCTGCTCCCCGACAGGCGTCTGACCCTAGGCACTAGCTTGTAAGTCCTAGGGGGGTGTAAGTCCTACATAAGGGGAGGGTAATCAGGTAAAGAAAGAAAGAAAAAGTATAGGTGAAATTTGATGAAAATTTTGATTTTTACTTTTTGCATTTTTTATTATCCTTCTACTTTATACTTTAACGGCACACTTTATTTCTCTCAATATCAGCCATTTTTAGAGCTCCAGGAGGGCATTTGAATGTCCTGGTGCGGGTGAGCGTTCCTCAATAAACTTCGTCAGTAAAGCTTTGAAATACATTTTTCGTTTTTCCTGGCTTTGATTTTGGTATCTTGAAGGGAATTTTGCTTCAGAAAGGTTATGAGTTGGCTATGCTGAAATGAATTAGGTATATCGAGCCGAAATGCCGAGAATCTGACGTGTTTTGCTTCCAAACAGAGAAATGCCGTTCTGTAATTCTGTAATCTTGCCAGGTTATTTCATGTTTCAGTTATATATTAGACATTGTTGAGGTAGTTAATATGTTTTAAGTTATTCGTTAGTCTATAGTAAAGCCGTAACAAGCAGATATTTTATGAATTTTGTGTATAAACTAGTGAAATTGCATTGTGTAGAGGTTAGCTAAGATCAATAAATTTATAAATTTTGTGAACAATGCGAAGTTGAAAGGAAAGTTTTCTAATTAAGATACAACCAAGCAAACTGCTGCTGAGGCCAAGAAGAAATCAACAAGGATCCCACATTGGTGCTGGGGAATGTTACGTTGATTGGATTTACAAAAACATAGTGTTAAACTTTAAAATTCACTTTATCAGTTCTTTATTGCATTTTTCACTATTCAAAATGCTCCTTGGACCCTAGTTTATAACTTATTAGCTCGAAACTTTCAGGAGACCTTCAGAGATTAAGGTATTAAAATTTGCGATTGGCTTTTTAAAAAATATTAAATAATTGAGCTGAAATTAAATATTTTTTCATAACTATTACTGAAAATATTGATAAATTGTATACAAAACTTTTTTTCCTCTTAAACTAATTAAATCCAAGCAATGGCTATATGATAATTTCTTTATATTTATATACTGAGCTCAAATTAACTATTTAGGAGAGATACAATAAACTGTAGGGCCCAAGGGTCATTTCAAGTTAGCATATCAAAAAGTGATTAATTATTAATAAATATATTAATAATTTAAAATAGTTTGACATGACACTGAAATGTTGAGTATACTATTTTTTATGTTCTGAGCATGTGGAAAAAATTCAAAGCAATCAGAAGGAAACTGGATATTTAATTTTCACAGATACATTGCCTTAAAGGAAACAATGAAAAGCCTAAGTTCAAAGCGTTTAGTTTTCCGAGAATTCCCAACCCAGGGCCATCTCTTCCCGCTCAGTAAAGTCAGGTAAAAAGGATCAACTGCCAAGAATGGTGATCTATTGAGACCACCACGTCACTAATGACAGAATGGTCAACTTCCTAGTACTGTTTAACCCTTCTTAATCATCAGCCATTGCTTCCAATATTTTTCTACTTTACAATTTTACATTATTCTTTTTTCTAGTTTAGCAGTTCACAGGAATTAATTTAAAGGAAAGTAAGAACTAATTTTTATACTCAAAACCGCTGGAATTTCGCTTCTTTTCGCTAAATAAGGCAATTTTGCTTCAATCTGCAGTCATCACTGAAACAATAATATTGATTTATTGATCAACATCCATAATTTGGAAAGATAATAGAAATCGCTTTAATATGTCTGTCACCTTTATCGTTAATGCGAAAAAGAGTGCCCCTAGTTATAGCGTTCCCATTTTCACTTTCTCTACTACATATAGTAAGTAGAGGAGGTATTGTATTCCACCCAAAAATTCGATGTCGAGATTTCACTGGAAATATATGTTTTGAGGTCCCCTGAATCCAGAAAAAGTACTTTTAGATAAAGGTCTGTGTGTGTGCGTGTGTGTGTGTGTGTGTGTGTGTGTGTGTGTGTGTGTGTGTGTGTGTGTGTGTGTGTGTGTGTGTGTGTCTGTGTCTGTCTGTGTGCCTGTGGACAGCTTAACTCAAAAACGATAAGTCGGTTAAAAACCAAAGTTGGTATTTATGGTTAATTTCTTTTAAGGATGCGACAAGGCTTTGAAGAAAATTCCTCCATCCTAAACTACCCTTTACTTGGAAAATATTTTGAAAATTTTTATTTTCTTGAAGATAGCTCGAAAGATTTTGATTAAAATTACGTATGTTTGAGATATTTTTATAACAAATGAAATGTATATCTTGAATTTTCTGGCTATAGCCCCTGTAGTCGTATTTACTCTGGACGACTTTTGCATAACTGGTAAACCGTTAGAGATGGAGCAAATTTTAGTATACAAAAATGTAGATCTTGCTGGAATACACAGTTTAGGTCCCAATAAAAATTTTTATACAGTGAATCATTTCGGAGATATTGCTTGTTATTTGTGTGAATTTTAGAGAACTTTACTGTCAAATGGAACATCGTTATTCATTTTTTATACGTCAACCGTGCAAAGAGAACGGAATTTTAAAATTTAAAAGATTTGACTCGCTCAAAGTCTAATGTATTCCCTAATTCTCTTTGTTCCTTCAAGAATATAAACAATAAGATAATTTCTGCAAATGTTTATCTCAACTAACACGAAAAAAATATAGGAATAAGAGTTTGTAAGAGTAAGTTGGCAAAAGAGTAGAGCGCAAAACATCAGATTTTTAAAAACGGTTTTTTTTGTGGGGTGGGGATTCAGGGAGCCTCAAAACATATATTTCCAGTGAAATCTCGACATTGAATTTTTGGGTTGAATTCAATACTTCCTCTACTTACTATACGTAGTGGAGAGAGTAAAAATTGCCATTCACAATTGCAACAATGCCACCAATGACAACAATGATCACATTAGATTAGAACGTGTAAAAGGATGGGGATGTGGGCAGCACTTCAGAGGGTTTTCTGTGTCCTTGGGCCGTCTGGAACAAACACTGCGAAGCGTGCACATTTGCGCCGTGCATTTAACCTTGGACGTCAGACGATGTATTATGAAGTGGGACAGACAGTTACGAGGAACAGCCAGTCTTCTGTCTACACGTGGAAAACAACACACGGAGTCAGTCTGCGGAAAATGTGGAACGGCCTTCGCATGGAAAGTTACTTAATCAGAGAAGCACAGGAAAACATCGTTCTCTTCAGTTTCTGCGCTGAACGTCTTTTGTTTTTGTCTTGGGAATACGAGGGCAATTCTCAAAGTAAGGTCCAGTGTTTTATACACACCAAACCATCATAGATAGTTGTAAAACGGTTGTCTTATTCAATTCCTTACATCTCTATTTTACTACATAGTTGCCATATTTGTTTAAATATTTGTCATAGCGTTCTGCAAGCTTTTCTATGCCGACGCTATATAAGTCTGCTGCGTGTAAGAATAACTAGTCGTAATATAACCGCTGGAAATTGTCAATCACCGATCTGCATTGATCTTTTCATCCACAGTGATCATTGATCACTAATGGCCGGCCTGACACGGTTCATTATGGACACGTCTGGCCTTGAAATCTCGCACCCAGTTACCCACTTTGCCGTCATTCATCACATCGGCGCCATACACTCCACTGATCTGTCGATGAATGTCCGCTTCTGAAACGTTTCTTGCTGTCAAAAAACTGAATCACAGTATTTCACAGTCGCCGGGCCTATAGATTGTTTTAAATACTTTGAACCGACACTGTGAACAGCACACAGTAACACTACTTATTTGGCTCAGGAGTTTATTTATGACCTTGTGGTTGACACAAGTGAACCTGAGATAATGCGCTGTCGTTTATTCCTCTCGCTCTGACGTTTAGCAACCTCCTTCAAAAGTGACATCGATGGAAGGCATGCGAGGATTCGGTGCGAATGCCCGTTTCGTTGTCCCAACGAAATTTAATGAGGTACGCTACTAGGACCTTACTTTATAATTGACCTTGTAGATTCGCTGATGTAATTGAGTCTTGTAGGACCGTAGACGTAATCTTTTGTGGACTGCACCAGGAACCGTAGACCGAGAAATGGCAAGTTCTATACTGGCCCGACGAACTGACTTCCTCGGGATTCTAAGGAAGAAGAAACAAAATTTAATATTTAGAGAAAAAATTTACAAATGAAATATTTGACAGATGGTGCATTTGGTATTTCAATGTATTGTAATGTATCTGCCTAAATAGACCAATATAGTAAGTGTAATAATCCTATACATTCTGAACATCTACATATTTACCTATAATGGCATAGTTCCTTTTATGCCCGCGCTGGGAGGTCTGGCACGGGGTGCACTCAGCCGCGTTAGGTCCCCGAGGGGCCAATTGAGGAGATACTTGATGAAGTAGCAGCCCTTGATCGAGAAGACCGCATAACCTCCAGTACTGCACCCCATTCGATACGCCCGTGGTGGGCAGAGGTGGAGGATGCAGCGGTCGGCGGTAGGCCTTGGCCCGGATAGGCTGTTACGTCACGGGGTTACCTTTACGCCACATTAAACCATACAGTATGAATTGTATTTAAAATTACCTTTTTATTTCTTTGCTTAATACAGCACATTTAAGTTAAACGTGAAGTTACAAATTGTATTGACAAACACAGTACTGAAAACTCGTAATAAATGTGTTTATGTATGAATATATTTATTACAACATAAATAAAAATTATTAGATTATTGTCGCTACCAGATTATAGGTTTGTAGTTTTTAAATCATTAATTACTAATTTATACTCAATAAGCATCTAACCAAAAAGTTTACCAATAGTATTTATAACAAGTTTATAAAATGTCAAAAATACATGTAAGTAACCTTTATAATAGATAAACATTTACTCGATTTAAATTTTCCTAAGTTCCTTCATGGACATAGGATAGTCCTGAAAGGCTTCATTCCATTCCTCAACGGTTCTATTAACAAAGGAGAGTTTTCCTAGGTTGGCTTTCGTGCCTTCTAGTGTTAATTTTAAACAAATGAGCGTGTCATCCCTAATGTGTTGGGTTTTAAAATCTTTCACTAATGACCATGCATTTGAAGCACCATAAGCTATATGGGCATAACCTCTGCCTCTTAAGCTGAACTTTTAGAACCTCCCATTTAGTCTCTTCCCCTTTGGTAGGCCCAAAATATTGACCTCTTTTTATGAATTTTATAGCCCTTCTCTGTGTTTTTTCTAACAAATCAATTTGACTAATTCTATCTGCGTCCCAACGTGTTGCCCCGTATTCCGCGTCAAGGACTTGTAGGTAATTTCACTGGACTTTGCACTCCCATTTTTCAGTATCCTCATTAAGAAATGTAATGATTTACACGCTTTCCTAAATGTAGAACTTACCTGATCGTCACATCCAGCGTTACTCACCAAACACACTCCCAAATATTTGCAGTTGGCTACCTGCAGAGTTTGTTCTTCGCTCATGTGGTAGTTATGAAGAATTCTCCCTCTTAGATCTGGTAAATGCAATAGACTTTTACAGTTTGTTCAACAGCTCATGGTCCTTGGCGAGAATGCAGCCAACCAGTAAATAATTGCAGGTACACAGCAATATCTGAAGTCGTGCTTCTAGTCACGCTTACGATAATACTGCCAATCTTGGAATGTGTTTTCACGCTAGATTAAAGCAAAGAACTCGCTCAAAATAGCGGAACTTGCTTCATAAGCATGTTTAGCTTATAAAACATAAACGATGTTTTCAAGTAGTCCGTGTTTCTCCCACGATCATTTTCTACCCTTTCTATATTTTTCAAAAACCCTGTCAGTCTCTTTCGGTCAGTCCTCGATCGTTATATACTGCAATATCTGTAAGAATAAGTCACCTGTTACATTTCTTTGTATTCATTTTACCTTGGCCCAAACTTGTTCTATGGGGATGTGATCCTAGCAATTGACTGTCGTTAAAAACAAAACAATAATGGTAAGCAAACGACAGTGTGACCCAACAAGACAAAAAATGCGTCCGCTTTATAAAACCTTAAGGTTCGTTTGTTTCATTCATCCTATAAAGATCTATCTTACACATAGAACTGTCACTCTGAACTCCTTTGTTGTGCAACACAATATCATAGCAGATTTCACAGCACTCCTAGGCGGAGGTTTATCTACTTCACTACTTTTTTCATTACTCCCGACACAAAGCTAGTGGCTCGTGCGAGTTCACAACTGACATTAAGAGAAATTAACAGCGAGTAAACATAGCGCGAATAACATTGAAGGCAAGCTGGCAACGTAACCCGCAGAACGTTTGCGCGGAAGTTTACAAAACCCTGAATACACTACGTGGAGTGTCATGAGGCCATGAGATAGTGAACAGACACTACAGACAGCACTTTTCTTAGCATTAGTTGTCTAAATCCACCTGCAGTACATCATCTGCATTAATTTAGTACAATATTGTCGTATCCTTCCAGATGTTGGATTCCCTCCCCTCAAAAATATGTTCTGCGGACAAGCTTGCTTCTACTCAACATTAGTACACCAGAAACATTACTAGCAAGACTAAACCAACATCTTATCTGCAGCAACACATCCTTTCATGGACCAAATACAGTAAACTACTGCCATCGACTCAGGAAGACGTATTTGTCCTTGAGCGTGCACACGTGCGTGGAGTGAGGGAGCTTCTTGGAAACATGCAAGCAGAGTAACGCTAGCAGTTCAAAGTTCCTGTCCACAATGCAATTGAACTGTAAGTACTGACAGTTTTGCTACAATGAAAGCAAGGAAAGAGTTAATGCAATGTTTGTTTACTGAACTCATTAGCAAAATGTGAAATTACTGGATTCAATTCCTTCAAAGTCTTAACTGTCCTAGTCTCTATCAGATGGGCAATTTCTGTGCGTAAATTTGTCTGCACTAAATGTTTTGGCGCTATTTCTTGGCAGTCTGTTCTTGGCAGTCTATTCCCGCCATTCTTGACAGTCTATTTACGGTGTGTGATTGCTTGGAAAAGGAAGGGTTTGAAGTGGCCCAAATGGTGGACAAAATACGATTTAAAGTGAACCCCGTAATTAAGCCTCGTTTACATGGAAACTAATACGACTATACACGAAATGAATTTACCATGGGACAGAGCTTGTTCAGAATATCACTAACACATAAAACTCAATTTCGTAAAAATGTGGACTTAATATGATTTGAAAATGCTTCTTCATGTTATCCCTTGGGCTCGGATTGTTAGGCGCTAAAAACTTGGGAGTTTTCTTTTTTTGTAAAGCGTGAAATAGCTACCTTATGTTAGTAGTTAAATGTGTTACTTGCCGTTATAAATGTAGCATATGGCTCACAATACAGGATTTTATCATCACAACTGAAAATACCCTAAAATTCTGCAGCACATTGTTGCACACGTAACGTGTAGTACTTTTTGCTCTGGGCATGTTTAACTCACTGTGAACTGTCGATATGTAACTTCCCAACACAACACAACTGGAAGATTGTATAAACTTTGTGGATTTACGAATGACTAATTCACTATACAGTTTACTGGCCACCCAAAGTGTCAGAGTATATACTAGCCGGGTTGTGAAACGATAACAGATGCATAATCAAGCACATGGCAGTGGAGAAATTTCGTGTTCTTATCTTGTGGGCTCATGTAGCTTCAGAAAGCAGGATCTTCATGTTTCTTCCAGTTGAAGGTATCCTATACCTCACATATGAGGCAGTATTTTGTGTAAAACCTCTCAAATAATTCCAGATGTAAATATAGAAGCTATAGGAAGCCCCCTGAAGTAATTGTTAGAATATAGGCAGTGTAGGCAGACTTCTTTTGTTCCTTGTTCTGCAACCAAGAAGGACGAATAGACTCAGATCGATAGTGTAACGACGAAAAATATTAATTATATATTATAAAGTGAAAAATAATTTTGAATTTGATGCGATTCTCATAAAAGAAACTGTATCGCAAGTGACAATAATTGAAATCAATTAATTGCAACGAGTTTCGCAAGGAATATTGACTTTTTATCATTGTTGACTGTGCCTAACCAGTTTTTCCATTAGCGTCGAGGTCCGCCATTGTTTAGCGAAAGATTTGTAAAAGTAATTCATAGGAAGGCTGATGATTTTTGAGTGCTAATACAATTTTAAGACATTGTTGAAAGTAATATTGGTTGTTTCATCAATAATACCCGACTGATGCTAGGCTGCGAGGAGTAAAACTATGTACTTAAGACTTTCACACGAATTTAATTATTATGGATTATTATGGATTTATTTATTATTTATTATGGATAACAAATTGCGACATCTGGCCTCCTGTCTGTTCACAACCTCATGGTCTAAGGAGAATGAGGGGCAGGGGAGAGGTATTCCACGCAGTGTAACCTTAGTTTTGTAAACATCCGCGTAATCGTTCTGCTGGTGATGTTGCCAACTTACCTCCAATATTATTCACGCTATGTTTACTTGCTGCTAATTTCTCTTAATTTCGTACTTATCAACAGTTTTATGTCGGAAGTAATGGTAAAAGTAATGTAGAAGCAGTGCAGAACAAAGGGATTCAGAGTGACAGTTCTATATGTAAAACAGATCTTTATAGAATGATTAAAACAAACAAACCTAAAGAGGCTCTTAAAGGTATTACTGCCCTTCTATTACTCTCATTACCTGTACTTGCAGGAATAATTACTCAGACCGAAAGTTTAATACTTCATTCTTTGATCTTGCAGGAGGGAATGAGAAGTTGTTAGTCTGAATTCTTCCTCAATTCTATATCTATTTGGGTGCAGTAAATGAATTAAAACTTAATACAGTGTGTTAAGGCTTTCGCGTTACGCTGATAAAGTCACGTTACGTTAAAGTGATCCTAATCCTGGCGTTGGGCATGAGCCAACTGTCTGTTGACTGGTTCACGTAAACAGAACACAGTCGTGGGCAGTACACAGAAACACCGGTGACGCAATCACGTTTCCAGGGGAACTGAAATCGATTTTGGTACACTCCGTATTGAACACTGCATGGAGACGTGAACTCAGAACTTTGTCTTGGCTTCGATCCTCTTATGGAAAGTAGGGCTGGATCAAAGTTTCATTGCATGGAAACACCAACTGTATTGAGACTGTTTTGAATACGTCTATTGCAACACTCGTGTGCTGATCGCTTGTCATTTCTCTAGCACGAAAATAGTACACAGAGAAGGTAAAGAACCTCAAGCCTGACAAAGAGGCCTCTGGGCAAAATTAAACGGTCTTTTACGCCAAATATACACAGAATGGGACGCTGAGAACCATAGCAGTGAAAGAGCGTCCATAAATAAAATTCTTTTTTACTTTCTCTACTACGTATATAAGTAGAGGAAGTACTGTATTTGACCCAAAATTTCGATTTCTAGATTTCATCGGAAATATGTTTTGAGGCCCCCTGAATAAAAAACGCATGTTTAAAAAAGTTCTGTATCTGTGAGTGTTTGTGTGTGTGTGTGTGTGTGTGTGTGTGTGTGTGTGTGTGTGTGTGTGTGTGTGTGTGTGTGTGTGTGTGTGACTGTATGTGTGCGTTTGAGGGATAGTCACATATTTTAAAGCTTTCAAATTCCGTTCTCTTTGCACGGTTAACATATAAACAATTGAATAACAATGTTCCATTTGACAGAAGTATAAGTTCTCCAAAACTGACACAAATAAAAAGGAATATCTCCGAAATGGTTCTCTCTATAAAAAAATTTATTCAGACATAAACTGCGTGTTTTAGCGAGATATACAGTTTTGTACAGTATGATTTGGTCCATCTCTAACGAGTTACCAGTTATATAAAAGTCATCCAGAGTAAATACGACTACAGGGGCTATAGCCAGAAAATTCAAGATATACATTTCATTTGTTATAAAACTATCTCAAACATATGACAATTTAATCAAAATCGTTAGAGCCATTTTCAAGAAAATAAAAATTTTCGAAACATTTTCCATGTAAAGGGTAGTTTAGGGTGGGGGCAGTTTCTCCGAAATCTTCGTGTTGCATCTTTGAAAGACATTAAACTTAAATACCAACTTTGGTTTTAACCGACTCTTAGTTTTTGGGTTATGCCGACCACACACACACACACGGACCTTTTTCGAAAGATATTTCCGGTGAAAACTCGACATCGAATTTTTGGGTGGAATATAATACTTCCCCTACTTACCAGTAGAGAAAGTAAAAATTACCTTTTAGGCTTCAATATCTGCATTGTTTATTCTAATTGGTATTTTGTTATTCAAAGCACAAAATGAAAGAGTATTCTAGAATCACTTCATAGGAGTTCAAATATTAACATGACAAAGCGGTACTGATGAAAAAAAAATATTTGTACTGCAGATAATATATCATATTTTTCAAAAATGAAATGAAATTATATCAAAAATAGAAAATAGGTAGCTGAGAAACTACTTCATCGATTTTATTGAAATTTACACATTATGCTATTTAGAATGAGGATAACCTCCTCCTTCTCCTCCTCCTCCTCCTTCCTCTTCTTCTCCACCTCCTTCTTTCTCTTCTTCTTCTTCTTCTCCCCTGTTCTACCACTATCGTGACGTCAGGGGTTTACCTCGTATCTTCCGAGGCTCACATTTTCCTTTTGAATCCGACCTTACCTAGCGCCGAGCACAGCAGTTATGATGCGCAATCATCCGCGTCATCTGCCCGGCACTGCCCATACTGCATGCCAGAGAGCACACCTGAAAGATGATAAGGAAATGGAATGAAGAGAAATGAAGCAAAGGAAACCGTGATATGAAACGGGTATCGAACCCGTGACCTCCCGAATGCGGGCCACAAACGTTACCCACTCGGTTTGTGAAGATATGTTTGTAGAATCCATAAAGTATTTATTAAAGTCGTTTACCTTGATGCCCGAATCACGGGTGCGCATGACAGGGTCGTTAAACAACAAAACTATTTTTTCTCCATGCAACTTGCACTCATTATATGTAAGACATACATATTTAAACTGGCAATTAGCTTTGTTTATACCCTAATAATTTTCTTAGAAAGACAGCAAGGTGTTGAATCAGTGACGTTAATACCCACTCTATACCGGGTGGAAGGTACTGTTCCGGCCATACAGTAAGCAGGGATGAGTGTAACAAATATATCCAACACAATTATTGTCAATAAAGAACCATTTCGGCAAAAACAAACAAAAAAACAATAATTGGTGTCAAGTATTTGCAGCCATCTAACTTTTTGACGAATGGATGTAAATGGTTCACTATTTCACTAACTTTGCACAGACATTGCGTTAACAATGCCGTAATGTATTTTTATTTCAATTCGAATGGATTCAAAATCGCCAACAAATAAGATATGAACATTTCTACTTCAAAATGTAAAACAACAGCAATGTGTAGAAAAAATATACCTGTGAACATAGAGATTGATGGAAAAATTATAGAACAAGTAACTGATTTCATATACTTAGGAAGTGCATTTGCAGATCACATTGATACAGAATTACAAAAATGTAATAAATTGGACGGGATAGTAAGGAGATATTTTGGTAAACAGATGACGACAGATACAAAACAAAGACTACACAATACATCAAAAGCTGCTCTCAGGCACGGAAGTGAAATTTGGATTTTAAATAACAGACATTCACATAAACCTGAAGTAGCCCAAATGCGTTTCTTGCGGTCACTGTTAGAAGTTACTAGATTGGACCACCAATATGGACATCAGTGAAAACCTTGGAGTACGAAGTTTGACCCAGGAGGTAGAAAAACACCAACGAGAATGGAAAAATCATTTGATGAGAATGGAAAGAACTATAATCCCCAAATTGGCATTCCAGTATGGTCCAAGTGGTAACATAGATCAAGGAAGACCAAAACAGTGGTAGAAATACCAAGACCATCTTCGCTAGATTTATCGTTACAGGTCACATAACCTAAAATGAACTTGTTCATGATGTCGACGATGATGATGATGACGATGATGATCATGATCATGATGATGATCGAATGGATTTACTCACAATTTATTGTTAGCGTGACCAGCTTCCAAATCTGTCTTAGAAATTAAACTTTGGATGCCATTTTAATATTAAATTCCGAATAAATTCATTCGAATTAAGGTACAAATGCATTACAGCATTGTTCACACAATATTTACACAACAGTTAGTGAAACAATAAGCCATTTATACCCATCCATCAAGAAGCTAGAAGGCTCCAAACATTTGACACAAATTATTTATTTTGTCGGCGAAACAGTTCTTTATTGATAATTATATTGATGAATTATATTCATCACGCAGAATCCCTGGTTAACGTATGGCCGAAGCAATATCTTCCATTCTGTATGGTTACGTAATTCAGAAAGTTCAATTTTCATAGTTATCAAATGTTCAGTGAACAATCCCAACTTAGAATTGATATATTGTTCCGTTTAAATCATTGGACAGAAAGCAGCTACTGAAAGTTCTTAAAAATATCTAAAGAAAAACTTCAAAGCAAGACCACAGATTGAGGCTATAAAATATATACGTCCAGTCAACCGAAATAAAGTAATCAATAAATGTCTGCTTATTGCATTCTTTATTTGAGCGTGCAAATCCCCATTTAGTGGATTGGTCATGTACAAAATTAATAGGCGTTACTGTAATCAATAAACCTTGTGGTCAGATAAGAGAGTTGTAAGAAGATTGGAACTTCGCGGAAAATTTATGATACAAGTAACATTATCATAAGTAATGGCACAAGCGATTGCCAATTTATCTATAAAATTTGACTATCGCCAGTTGCATTTATTAAGACTATTTCACGAATTAAGGGAGTTTGGAAAGAGTTTGCTATGCGTATATTCATGTTTCTCATAAACCATACGGAGCAGAGAGTTGAAATTTGTACTGCTGAATATTGAATATGTTGTTATGATTTTAACAGAAGAGTTTGTCTAATCTATTTTGTTTTTAAGAAATATTTTTAAACAAACCGTTTAAAACACAAATTAAAATATGGAATACATTTTTTATTACTTTCCCTACTAGTAAGTAGAGGAAGTATTGTATTCCACCCTAACATTTGATGTCGAGATTTCACCCGGAATATGTTTTGAAATCCCCTGAATAAAAAAAAAGCATTTTTAGAAAAAGCTCCATGTGTGTCTGTCAGTTTGTGGACAGCATAACTCAAAAACAAAAAGTCGGTTAAAAACCAAAATTGGTGTTTAAGTTTAATGTCTTTCAAGGATGCGGCAGGAAGATTTTGAAGAAAATAGCTCCACCCTGAACTACCCTTTACATGGAACATTTTTCGAAAATTTTGATTTTCTTGAAAATAGCTCTAACGATTTTGATTGAAATGTCATATACCTATGTGAGATATTTTGATGACAAATGAAATGTATATCTTGAATTTTCTGGCTATAGCCCCTGTAGTCGTATTTACTCTGGACGAATTTTGCATAACTGGTAAACCGTTAGAGATAGACCAAATCATACTATACAAAAAATGTAGATATTGCTAAAATACACAATTTATGTCTCAATAAATTTTCCTGTAAGGTGAACCATTTCGGAGATATTCCTTGTTATGTGTGTGAGTTTCGGAAAACTTAGAACTTTCGTGAAATGGATCTTCGTTGTTCATTTTTTTATATGTTAACCGTGCAAAGAGAACGGAATCTCAAAGCTTTAAAAGATTTGACTTTCGCACAAAGCCAATATTCCCCTTGTACCTACAAAGAAATAAGCAATAAGATAATTTGTACAAATGTTTATCTCAACTAACACGAAGAAGATATAGGAATAAGAGTTTGTAAAAATGGTTAGTACAAGAGTAGAGAAAGTCATGTGAGTGTAACACATCAGATTTTTGACATTTACAGTGGCTCTGTTGTGTCAAAGCGCATCTGCTAGCACAGTGCAGCTAGATTTTCTGACCTGATCACAACATAAGAAAAGCAGAGGAGGTGAAAATGAAATGTGATACATTTTTCGCCAATGAATACTGTCATTGGTTGAAATTATTATGCACATGATTGGTTGATTTCAAACAACTTACGTAAGAGTGGAATAGCCAAGTCAGTATTTCTCTCTAATTGGAATGATATTACAATAACTTTTTATGTTAAAACATTTAAACGTCGTAAATATAGCTATATAATTTTATGGTAGTATAGATTATCACATATACCATTTATATCACTGCAGATTATTAGGGTAATTTATACGAGCTTAAAAATATAAGCAACGTATCAAGGACATCACAACTGGTGAACAATAAATGCACATTAAAATAATTTTATACGATTTTAACAACACAGTAAATTACCTAACAACGTTATTTAGCGCAGTTTTTCACGTCTAATGACTTAATTGATGCTTTATGAACGAGGTCTTTATTTTTCTGCTATAATCAGCAACTGAACTATAACCACACATTTTTACTAAATTAACACAGCAATACTCAGTTACACAGAAAGGCTTAATGTCAATTAAAGTAATCTTTGTTTGGCTACTTTTGTTAGATATGCATTTAACATTCAAACACAAGTAGCAAGGATAGTGATTTGTTTATAACCACAGTCGATTTCAATCGAGGTTGGTACTTTTCGGGACAGATAAAAATGTCTTACGCACATAATAATTGAATTACTTTTGAGGTGGTAGTGTTTAAATATGTAAATATATGATTTTGGCCACACATACCAGGAGAGACACGGAGGGCGTTCGCCACTGAAGCTCGGCTTATTGTACAGTTTGGCTTCAAATGTTTCCCAGTTCAGATGCTCCTAGCCGCGGGGGGAAGCCAGGATGGCTTATCTATTAATTATGTCAGGTGGTCTCAAAGGTCGACTTGCCAGCTCATACCTGTCTACACGGGTGAGGAGCGTAATGTGTTTGTAAGTCCAAAGAGAATACTTTTCCAACATTTCTCTTACACTTGGTCGTAAGAAAGTAATCTCAATGTAAACAACACAACATTAGCGTTATAAATCCAGAACGAACTCGCAGCGAGGATGAAAACTAAAGGAAGGTCGGCCACGGGAATCGAACACATGCTCTCTCTCTCTCTGCCTGAATAAGTGTTATATGGATCTTATCTTTATAATATTACCAGATCGCCCAGTGAACTTCGTACCACCTAAAATTGATTTTATTGTAATTCTCCATAAGTGATGATCAATCCAAATCAACTTTCCAACACCAATTCATTGAGATCGATAATATTAAACGCGTCGTGTACAGTTTGAGTTTTGTTTGTTTATTAAAGAAACTCGTTTGTTATTCAAATGAATTTAATGTATTTTATTTACATGAAAGATAAACGCAGATAACATTCAATGCAAAACTTTCTTGAGAACCTTACAAAATTAAAATTCTCAAACTAATTCTTCGAGTTTCGCTAAAACACATTTTGTGGTTATGTCTAAGCCTGCCCTAATTCCTCTAAAACAAAACTGAATGGATTTTTTTGTTTATTTCTAAGCCTGAAAAATCAATTTATCTTAATAGAATGGCTGATCAAAATTAATTTTCGCAAAATGTAATTACATTCGATTTAATCAAATCTAGTCTCAAAATCCACCACTGTTTTTACGAAAAAAAAAAAAGTTTAAATGCAATAGACGTAGCTGTCCGCCACAAACGCCATATATTAAAAGAAATCTGAAGTGGCACTTCCCGCACAAAATTACCAGTTTCAATTTTTCGGCTGTTCTTTCGGGTTCTTCCTAATGTTCTTTTTTTTCTAAACCATACCAGTATTGAGACGAACAATATATTGATATCGGCAGAGCCATTTTCGAGTTGCTGCGAGACTAACGCGAGGTTAGGTATCCCACATAAAGCAAAATTAAATACTATAAAGTAAGCTGAAGTTAAAGATATAAAAATAGACAAGTACCAGTACGTCCTCCCAGAAACGTCCAACCAACGTTTACAGCTAATTCACAAAAAGAAATGTCATTTAAATCTAAAATAAGCAAATGCATTGAAGAACATAACATAGAAGTTCCTGCCATAATGCCCAGAAAGTTTCATTGTCTACCACCTTGGAGAATACCAACTGCTCGACTAAATTTGAATATTACAGCTTACCATAAATCCCATACAGATGCATCTTGCTATAAACAGCTGTTTCAAGAAATAACAAATGCCTACCCTAACCATACATTTATCTACACTGATGGTTCCAAAACGGACAGCGACAATGGGTGTGCCGTAATTACCCCAGATAAGAAACTTCAGCTGAAACTCCCTAAATATTATTCCATATTCTCCTGCGAACTTTCTGCATTTACGCAAGCTTTAACATACATCATCCAATCTAGTGAGAGTAAATTTCTTATAATTTCTGATTTATCAAGCTCTCTCTAAAGTCTCAGAGATCGTTCAACTGACCTCCAACTGCTTCAAGATATCAGTCTTTATTTCATTGTTCTAAATAAAAAGAAAATAGTTACTTTCATTTGGGTCCCTTCACACTGCGGCATTAAGGGCAATGAAGAAGCGGACAAAGCTGCTAAAGAAGCAAGTCGGTTAACAGACACACATGAACAGCAAGCAGTACCTTATCGTGACATTACAAAGTACTTCTCCAAACTAATAAAAACAAGATGGAAACAGGCCTGGAATCAATCGCCTCCAGAAAAACTACACATGGTAAGGAAAGGAGACACCAATTCTTCCCCTGTCTATTCTCTTAGCAGGAAAGAGCAGGTAATTATCTCACGTCTCCGCATTGGTCATACAAGGTTAACCCGCTCATACCTCCTCAGCAAAGGACAGCCACCACAAACACCCGCCTCCTCACAGTAAAACATCTCCTCACAGAATGTAAGCAATACGCTACACAACGACAGCTTCATCACATCACTGGAGACTTATCCACCACTCTGAACACGCCATCCAACTGCAGAAGGGTGTTATCATTTCTCAAAACTACAGACTTACATATGAAAATATAATATGAAGGATATTTTTGTTGTACTGATTTGTTGATTAGTATTTTCATGTTTTTGGTTAAATAATTGTAACAAGTTTATTGTATACCGCTGTATTACATAGAATAGTCGCGATATGACTTAATTGTTAAAGCGACTCTAAATAATAATAATAATAAAAAAAAATAGACAAGCTTGCTATAAAACGAATATCATATAACAGTGATCCAGAAGACTCCGAACCGACTGCGCTGTGTTTTGCCTGTACGCGTCCTCAGCGCTCGTCGCCGACTGTCTCTGTCATGAAACTATACATTTTTACTTTCTCTACTGGTAAATAGGGCAAGTATTGTATTCCACCCAAAAATTCAATGTCGAGATTTCACCGGAAATATGTTTTGAGACTCCCTGAACAAAAAAAGCATTTTTAGAAAAAGGTCTGTGTGTGTGCGTGTGTGTGTGTGTGTGTGTGTGTGTGTGTGTGTGTGTGTGTGTGTGTGTGTGTGTGTGTGTGTCTGTGGACAGTATAACTCAGAAACGAAAAGTAGGTTAAAAACCAAAGTTGGTATTCAAATTTAATGTCTTTCAAGAATGCGACACGAAGATTTTGAAGAAAATAGCCCCACCCTAAACTACCCTTTACATGGAAAATTTTGATTTTCTTGAAAATGGCTCTAACAATTTTGATTACAATGTCATATGTTTGAGATATTTTTTTGACCAATGAAATTTATATCTTGAATTTTCTGGCTATAGCCCCTGTAGTCGTATTTACTCTGGACGACTTTTGCATAACCGGTAAACCCTTAGAGATAGACCAAATCATACTATACAAAAAATATAGATCTTACTAAAATACACAGTTTATGTCTCAATAAAGTTTCTTGTACGGTGAACCATTTCGGAGATATTCCTTTATATTTGTGTGAATTTCGGAAAACAAAATTTTCGTGAAATGGAACATCGTTGTTCATTTTTTATATGCTAAGTATGCAAAGAGAACGGAATCTCAAAGCTTTAAAAGATTTGACTATCGCTCAAAGCCTGTTGTATTCTAATATTCCCCTTGTACCTACAAGGAAATAAGCAATAAGATAATTTGTACAAATGTTTATCTTAACTAACACGAAGAAGATATAGGAATAAGAGTTTGTAAGAATGGTTAGTACAAGAGTAGAGAAAGTCATGTGAGTGTAACACATCAGATTTTTAAAACCACTTTTAAAGGCTTTGCTTATCAATGTTATTAAAGGAGATGCTGAAACTGGTCACCGTTGTTGTCCATACATTTTTGGCACCTCTTTAAGAAACGATCCATCACTCGCCGTAGTTCACGCTGAGAAAAGCGGGCAATTTCCTGGCGGATATTTTGTTTTAATTCTTCCAGGGTGTGTGAGTTTGTCTTGTACACTTTATGCTTTAAGTTACCCCAGAGATAGAAGTTGCTGATTAGTTGGAAATCTTTCTGCAAATCACACTTTCACTTGGCGAGCTGATTGACTTAACACATACGAACCATAAATAAATGCAGGCTGTGCAGTAGAAAACAAATGCTGAGCCATAATACGCTTTGTGACTAAGTACGGGACAAAATAATAAAGCACACTGGTAGTAACTCAATCACACGTTATCATGTCAGCTCAATACTGCACTTTTAGGGCAGAGATAAACAAGTCAACCGCGTGACCTTGTGTACAGCAGCTGCGTTATCGTGATTCCGTTTGCGCACTGCAAAAACACCGCACAGCAGTTCGTATGTTTTTTATATAGACTACTATACCCGGCACTTGCCCAATAGCCGTGTATTTCTTTGGAGATATTTAAAAAAAAATATTACTTAACACACTTAAACAAACATTTAACTAAAAACCTTAAGATACTATAAGGAATACAAAATAAACTAAATGAATAAAAACATCGGGAAGACACTATGTGTTTCATAAAAGAAAAGGGAGTAGAGAAAACCGTGTGAATTTAATAGGTTGAATTTGTTATTCGATAATATAGAAAAGTGTATGAATTGTTTGTAGAAGAATGAGAAGAGAAATACATGTGAATATGTTACATAAAAGGAAAATTAGTTAAGAAAACCATGTGAACGTAATGCGCTGCATTTGTATTTCAATCATATAGAAAAGTATGAATTGTATCTTGAAGAGCGAGCAGAGAAGGACATGTGAATGTGTTTCATAAAAGAATATAGAAAAACTTGTGAATTTAATACGATGCATTTCTGTTTCAAACATATAGAAAAGTATGCGTATTGTTCGTAGAAGTGGGAGTACAGAAAGAAATGTGGCTGTGTTTCGTAAAAAAGTGAGTAGAGAAAACCGTGTCAATGTGATACATTGCATTTATTTTCAGAGGAAGTAGAGAGGGACATGTGTTACGTAAAAGAAAACTGGGTAGAAAAAACCACGTGAATGTAATACGTTGAATAGTAAAATGGATAGCATAAAAGCTTTCTCTATGAAAAAACACACACACATGACACCTCTGCCCACTACAGGCGTCATTGGTGAGGTGCAGTATTGGAGGGTGGGACGTGGCCAGCGCCCCGAGCCCTCCCGACCAGTTATGCGGTCTTCTAGACCTGGGGCCGCTACTTCTCTATCAAGTAGCTCCTCGGGACCTAACGAGGCTGAGTGCACCCCGTGCCAGACCTCCCAGAGGGGATAAAATCCCCATGCTGGTACCGGGGATCGAACCCAGGTCCTCCGCGCCAGAGGCAAGCGCGCTACCAACTGTGCTACGGAGGTGGTCATATATATATATATATATATATATATATATATATATATGTGTGTGTGTGTGTATTAATATTAATTATTATTATAATATATACTATAATATATATTATTGTACATATTAATTTAAACCGTCAATAGTTCCAATATCAAAATTAAAAGACATACGGACCCATATTACAAAGATCTGACAATCGCTTCAGCTGACTAAAAAACTAAACTTCATAGCATAACAGCCCATGTAGGACCAAGGTCTACAGTCTCAGGCCACAACGGGCGTAATGACTGGGGTGCAGTATTGAATGGTGGGACGGGGTTAGCGCCGCCGCCCCCCCCCCCCCCCCGAGCCCCTTTTGGCCAGAGAATGCGGTCTTCGTAACAGGGAAACGGAACTGGGAGCAGAAAACCAGAAACGGCGGGAGGGCGCGGCCGGCCCATATCTGAAATGTGAGTGAGGAAGAAATATCATAAAGCAGTTGGTAGAAAACCCGCCCAAACGCCGCTTCGTCCACGACAAATCCCACATGTGGTCCTTTGGTATCGAACCCAGCCCTCCTTAGTGAGAGGCGAACGGTCTAACCATTCGGCCATGACGCTACTACTATATCTTTACCTACAGCAAAATGTGTGATGAACTCACTTCTGGAAACGTGTATCTTGTTAAACATGAAGTAATCAGAAATATATGCACATTTTTCACAAAATACTTAAGACACAGAAATGAAACCTTTAAGAGCTGTTGAGCATACTATATCAAATAGCTGACAGTAAATTAATTAAAATGTTTACATGTTTATGCATAAAAATTCTCGCTATCAATTTTTCCCCTAAAATTTGAATTTATTAAACAAGATATAACTACACGTATTATTTACTGGAAAGAAAACATGCTACTAGCGTTAAAGCAGTGGGTTGAAATAATGCATTATAAAACTTGTATGTCCACATACATTTGTTATAGTTGTGAAAATGGGTCTTTGTATTACCTAATTTAAAGCGGGCGGTATAAAAATCGTTAACTCGGCTTAAAATAAGCCATTAAAGGAATTAAAATAAGTATAGGAGTGGTTTTTGAAAATTGTGAGAAATCTGCAACTTTTATTCATGGTTAAAGCTTACGTTTCCTAAGTGTTGTCCACATTGGTCAAATAATGCATGATTAGGGGTACGTTGTTTAAAGTAGTAAGGTATCCTATATTTTTCGTCATGTTCTATTGCTCCAATTTGATTGTCCAAGCAGTATAGTTTTTTCTATAAGGGATTAAAAATAATGGCGATGATAAATTTTCAAAATTGCGAAGTATTGCATGACTTCAATAAAGGTTTTCAGTTTTTGGAAGAAGGAAGGTACCTAACCTATAATTTTTCTAAGGCCTATAGTATTATTGTATATACTAGGGTTGAAAGTAAAGGTTTGTGAGTAACGGAAGTTGTAGAGTACTTTATAATGTTTGCCAATAATTGACAAAATTATACCAAAAACACTGGGCTGGAAGACATTTAAAATCTTCCCTGTTCGCGACAAGCTGTCAAAAATACCTTCTGATACCGATATTCAACAGAACGGGTTGTAATTGACTGATGTAAATAAGAACACACCCCTAAAACCCTAGTAAGGGGTTAAGATATTTTAAAATGTTCTATAGGGTATGTCCGTCGGAAAGAGTAGTGCTTTTCAATGCTAAAATTATCAACACTGGTTGGATAGTTTCTAAGATTAATACACACACGAAAACAAACATGTTCTCTCTTTCTAAAGTAAGAACAAATTAGAAA